>CAUHTR010007732.1:121505-204864 GCA_959609185.1 Schmidtea polychroa
CCTGATAACAGAAATAGTGTTTCTGGCCAACTAATATCAAATTTATTTGGTGGATTGCTGCCGCTGGATTTTAGTTCCGATTCGTCAGATTATCTTTTCAGATCAAAGTTTCGACAATTATGTAACGAGTATTATGAATCAATTTGAACAGAGTGGTCCTCCACCAGCAAATGAGGCAGATATTGAGAAATGTCAAGTCAAGAAAATCACCGCAGCTAATGATACAGGTTCCATTTGTTTGTCAGATTATGAGGTGGCCGATGAAGAGTACGAGTTGATCCGTCGAGAAACGTGGATGATTATAATAAGGACCAAGCTTCAAAGGATGATTAAACATGGTAGCAGAGCGTAGTGGAGACAGCCCTGGCTGATCAAGGGTGATTTAAACATTCTATTTTGCATTCATTTAAATTTTATTTGCATTTCTGTAAAATTAACCATCCTCCCTTCCTTATCGAGCGTGAAAAAGTGCTGCTATGGGCCCCAGCACTTTTTTAAAGTGGGTAGCCAGGGGAACAGTGTAAAGAAAAGGAAAATGAAAAGCTCAGCGTTTTTGCGAGCTAAATCAAGGGTGAGGGCGAGCGGGGTAATGGGTTTTGAGTTTCGATGGAAAAGTAGGGAGCAAATATTTATCAAAACTCTTACTGGTAAGACAATTACTCTTGACGTTGAATTGAATGACACGATTGAAAAGGTGAAAGGAAAAATTCAAGACAAAGAAGGAATTCCGGTAAATTATCATATGTTAGTATACGCAGGAAAGCAATTAGAAAATAAAAGAATATTGAACGACTATAGCATACAAGTAGGTTCGACACTTCATTTGTCACTCAGGTTGTGCGGTGGCAATGACGAAGAGATTTTAGAAGAAGGACTGTGGAAAAAGAGAATGAAAAAAGGAAAATTTACAAGATTGAGAAACAAGATTCTCAATGATATAAATGGGAATGAAGTTAGCGAATGTTTGGAGGAATATGAAGATCAAAAGGAGAGTCTGGATGAAGAATTAGGGGATTTGAGAACGATCAGTAAAAAATTGCAAAGATTGGACATCACTGCAATCTTAGATAAAGACCTGCAAGAGTTCGAAAAAAAACATCAAATGATTGGGGCACTGATGGAAAGAAAAGCAAATCAATCTTTTATGGAAGAGAGGAAAATGTGAATGATGATACAATCAAGAAAAATAATTCAGTGCATAAAAGAAAACTGGAAAGTCTACAGAAAATTACAATACCGGTCTTTGAAGGCAAGATGAAAGAGTACGAACCATGGAAAGCAGCTTTTACTGCGTGTGTTGACGAAGCAGAAGGTGATGAGGTTGAAAAGATGTTTCACCTGCACAAGTACCTTCACGGAGAGCAATTAAAGTTAATTGAAAATCTAGGATATTCGGCAGAGGCCTATCAAATGGCAAAAGAGAAGTTGGATAGGCGATATGGTGAGGATGAAAGGATATATTTATCAATGTTAGAGGAGATGTACCAGTTCAGGCCAATTCGAGAAGGAGATTTGAAGGATCTAGACTTATTTGTTGGATTATTAGAAACAGTCACCGTGCGATTTAAATCCACTGGGAAAGAATCCGAGTTAAAGACTGGATGTCTTTTTCAAAAGTGTTTGGGCAAGTTAACAACGGATCTTGTGTATAAATGGAAGAAAGACAAAATAGAAAGGGAATTGCGGGAGACGATAAAGGATTTGAGAAGATGGATACAACAAGAAGCGGAGATCCTAAGGTCCACTAACGAGGTCGTGTATGGGACTCAACCAAGCACCAGGACTTATGATGGGCCAAGAGTAGAAGGTGTGTCTAGAGGAAGAGAAAGCTTCAACCCAGGAGGTCGGACGCATTTTACGAGGCAACCAGATGGCAGAGCTAAAAGTGGAACGGTCATACAGGCGAATAACTCTAACTTCTATAAATCAGAGTGTGTACAATGTGGTGGTCAACATTACCTAGGCCAATGTGACAAGTTCAAGCAACTCACAATTTCCAAAAGTAAGAAAGTCATTGAAGAAAAGAAACTGTGCAGGAATTGCTTCAAAAGAAATCACATGGCCAAGGAATGTCGTAAAGAATCTTTCTGCAAGGTTACCGGATGTAAGCAAAGACATGAAAGACAACTCAGTGAAAAGAGTGAAAAAGGTAACGACACGATGTTGACCCAGAAATGGATGAACGAGAAAAACCTAAGACCTTACCTTAGTTTAAGAACAATTCCAATCTACCTGGAAAATGGGAACAAGAAAATAAAAGTCAATGCACTGTTAGATGATGCAAGCTCAGTAAGCTACATCAACCTAAGAATTTTAAAGGAGCTTGGGTTAAAAGGGGTTGAAAAGAGAACACCGATAGGGGTTATCGGCGGTAATGTCCAACAAATGATGGCTACTCCAGTGACCATGAAGTTAATTAGTAATGACGGCCGATTGACGAAAAACTTCAACGCACTGGCCGTCAAAAATATCACTGGAGAAATGAAGGTAGTAAATTGGGCAAGAGAAAAACATAAGTGAACTCACCTGAAGGGCGAAACTGATGGTTCCTTTTTTATGACTCCAAGAGATCCTGATAACAGAAATAGTGTTTTTGGGCAATTAATATCAAATTTATTTGGTGGATTGCTGCCGCTGGATTTTAGATCATATTCGTCAGATTACATATATTCAGATCAAAGTTTCAATTTGAACAAAGTGGTCCTCCACCAGCAAATGAGGCAGATATTGAGAAATGTCAAGTCAAGAAAATCACCGCAGCTAATGATGCAGGTTCCATTTATCTGTCAGATTATGAGGTGGCCGATGAACTGTACGAGTTGCTCCGTCGAGAAACGTGGACGATAACCAAGAAAGGTTGAGAACAAGTTGTTTGAATATTAGATTTTTATTAATTTCTAAATCAGTCAGTGATTTGTAATAATTTTGTATTTGAGACTAATTTGATACTTTATTTATATTTTAATTTCTATCATAGATATATAATGTAAAATACGTATTTCTGAAAAAGTAAGTCAACCAAATCGTAATCAATGGAAAATAAAAAGAGAACAATAATTAAATGTAAAATGTTTTGTTAAGCTCATTTAAACAAAAAAATATCGTTACTTGTAAACTAAAGAATCCCGGCTGTTAAGGAACCTTGTATAAGTAAATATAAGAGTAAAGCCATCTTTTATTCTCAGTTAATTCTTGGAATTAATTGTAAAATATTTCATTCGGACATTCGAAAAATACTTTAACAGTCTTGAAAAGACGTAAATGATTTAAACATAGGACAAATAAAATTAGAAATAATTAGTTTTATCCGTTTAAAGGATTCATTTACCACGTATGCTTATTAAAAATGTAAAAAGTTTACCTCTTCGATAAATAAATCTTCAAATGCTGGATCTATTTGGCGGTAGTCAATAGATATGGAAGGGTTTTTATTGTATAGGTTGATTCTTTCTGTAGTTTCTATTTTTAAAGTATTTTCACCGTCACCCAGAGCTTCTTTCTTCCATTTCTCCTGTCTCTGCTTTCTATTCATTTGTTCGCGCTGTAATTTCTGAACGAAATTTTCGTTAGTAAATTTAGTTAGACTTTTCTTTGTAAATACAAAATAAAAATTTTTGGAAGAAGTAATTCTATAATTTAATGTTATTCAACCCAGGGGTCAAAGCAAAATAAATCAATAACACAACCAAGTGAAGAATGAAAGAGTCAAAAGTTGCTTGAATGGCACTTCAAAATGGGGAGAGGGGTCAAATATTTATTAATATAACATAAACATATCCGAAAATCTTGGTCACAAAGATATTTTCTTCTTGCAAGTGTGCCAGTTATAATTTATCATAATTCTTTGGTCAAATTGAAATTGGTTTACTTCATATAAACATTTATAAAAGGTTTCATAATGACATTAGTACCCATAAGTGGAGAGGGAGTATTTCAAAGTGTAAAAGTTGAAATCTTTGCAAAAGTTTCAAGGAAACCCTACGATGGAAAGGGTAAACAATATATGAGCTACGATATAAAACATTTGTTGTCCAATGTAAAAAAATCAAAGGAGCAGACTGAATCTATACGCGAAATTTAAAGATAAAACAATTATGATCCGAAGAAATTTTTTTCAAAGATTATGAAAGAAATCACAGAAGCATACCTAACTTGAGATAAACCATAAGTAACTAATGCAATCAGCAGATTACATAAATCTGTTCATATTTGCATGAAATAGTAGACATTTTTACGCCTATTTGCATGAAATAGTAACAGCATATACATCTGTTTGTATGGAATAATAACAGCTATATATTTGCAGGTATGCAATAATAATATCTATACTACAGTTTTGTGTGCAAACCAATTGATGAGTCATAATTTTATGAATTTTTATGAATCAATAATGTTTTAAGGTTTTATATTGAATTTTTATAGTTTTTTTTATAAATAAACTAAATTATTTTTTCGGTTCTCATAAATAATCATTTAAAATAAAATTCGTCTTTTAATTATTTTTCTTTATTTTCATGATAATTTATTTCCATGCTATATTTTACCTATAAAAAGTTTACATGCATCTTTTTTGTTGTGTTTGTGTGTTAAAGTTACTTTTTCTATCACTTTCTCAATTTCTATACTAAATGATATTATTCCATTCAACATTAAAAATCAACACACAGCTACGTTTGTGTGTTTCTATAACATATGTTTTTATATTCCAACAAATACTTTATGGATGTTTTAAAATTCCTCAACCGAATCATAAACCAACTTCTCATATACCGATAATACAGGCTAATGGGAAATCCGCTTACAAAGATATGCCTCCAAACTATCATTCATCAAAAATAAAAACCTTTTATATGCATTTAAATCGAATCGAGTTACAACTCCGTTTGTTTTCATTTTCTATTACTTTCTGTTTATAATTAACTAAAATCAAGTTTACATATAAATTAGAAATGCGAAGCCCCTAATAACAAGTCATTCTTTAAATTGATAAAAATAACACTTGAAAAAGAAAATATTACATAATATATGAGGGGACGCGTCCTAATTCTATATCTAAGAATTTATTCACATCATAATTGAATTATAAAACTGAATAAATCCATTAGCAAATGCATTAGTAAAAGAGGTAAAAATAAAAGTTATGTCAGCCTTATTAGTGACCGTGTTTATGTTGACAAAGAGAGGATTATAATCATGTGGGAAATTAATGCGCTATATTTTACGTGATATCCTTTGCAAAGGAAAGGGTAGAGAAAAATAACGAAACATTTCTTTGTAAAAAATTATCAACACATTTAAAACTTGTTATTATAAATTTAGTTTATAGCATTTATTATTCATAAATAATCAAAATATTATACAGAATATATTATTATTATTATTATTATTATTATTATTATTATTATTATTATTATTATTGTTATTATTATTGTTATTATTATTATTATTATTATTATTATTATAATTATTATTATTATTATTATTATTATTATTGTTATTATTATTATTATTATTATTATTATTATTATTATTATTATTATTATTATTATTATTATTATAATTATTATTATTATTATTATTATTATTATTATTATTATTATTATTATTATTATTATTATTATTATTATTATTATAATTATTATTATTATTATTATTATTATTATTATTATTATTATTATTATTATTATTATTATTATTATTATAATTATTATTATTGTGTAATGTTGTAATGTTGTCATGTAATTGTATTGGGATATTTGATTTCCATTCTCCCATATTATGTTATGTGGACCCGCATGATTAATCTGTATGAATGGATCCATGCTTGATTGATTGATGTTGATAGTCCTCAGATTATGTCATTGATTATTATTTATCACAATGCTACATATGATAGTCTAATATTCTGCTTATATTAGTAGATCTTTGTTATTTATTGTTATTTAATGTTAGTAAAAATTGATACAAATTAATTATTAATACAATTAATTATATTATCTAAGTATTAAAAATTATTATAAATTACATTAGTGTCAATTTCGTCAATTATTGACATCAACATTTCACTTGTTTCTTTCAGTTTTTCGTCCTCCGTTAATTCTTCATTCCTGGTTAACGCTAGAGCTCTGTCAATCGGATAGAAATCTAGATTTTTTGATTTATACTGGAAAAGACTAATGAATGATATATAAAAAGTAGGTGACTACCATTTTATGGACATGCCACTGGAGGGCGGTGTAGTCACTAATCTTCATAGATCTCAATGCGATCATATAGTATAGATATGCCCACATGTTGTGCTCCTTTAGAATGTGATATCTAAATCCCTGTGAAAATGAAAATAATAATTATCTAATTAATGCAAGGATTAAATACTTAATTGCTAATTGCTAAGGGGTGGCTTAATCTAACAATCATATACACAACAAAATGGGCATGGATTTTAAAATTGCTGAATGTTATGAATGTTATATTTTTCGCTCCGTCAACTTTAAGCTTGAGATTTTGAGCGGATAAAAGTTGAAAATAGCACAGTTGATCTAGAAATGGCAACTAGAATGACATGTGTAAAGATCATGCCGCTACTTTTCACCGTTTAGGTGACAGACAGACAATCAGGCACGTGTATTTTCTGCTTTATAGTATACATTTAGTTTTCACTTTATTCAAGGCTCAAATGGCTGTCTATTAACCTATTTCTATAAGAAAGTATTTTGCTAATAATATCACGTATGTCTTATATCAAGTTAATATCTTTAGAATAGTTTCCTTAATTTGGATTATCTTTCTTTCATGATAGTCAATGTTATGAGGAAATTTCTTTTATCATCTAAATGTGACAGGTAGCTAATAAACAAATTTTATTCAATTTCTAGTTTTGGAGGACGCGTCGAATTCTAAAAGTGGCCCACTTGGGTCATGAATAAAATAGAAAAAATGTTCTCCAGCTATTTTTCTGGTCACAAATCTTGATAATAATAATGATAATAATAATAATAATAATAATAATAATAATAATAATAATAATAATAATAAATAATAATAATATTAATAATAATAAATAATAATATAATTATTAATAATAATAATAATATTAATAATAATAATCTAACCTTGGCCTTGGTCTCGAATTCATAACTGCTCCGACTACATATGAAACAAAAGTTGATCATGTCATCATATTTAGAGTCCTGGAGAGAAATTATATGAATCATATTATATATACAATAATGAAATTTAATATATATATATATATATATATATATATATATAATATCATCTATATAGAAACATCCCTTTGCAATGTACCAAGGTTCTCCTTAAAACTTTACAATTTCTGAAATAAATGTGTGGTGTCAATATCTATTATTTTAAACTCATTTTTAATATTAAGGCTACGCATTTGCGAAGAATATAAAATAGTGCTCTGCTGCTAAAAAGGATTGAAAATCTGTGACACTAACAGTTACTTCATCCCTTAACACGTTATACTTTAAACAATTGACCTAAAATTCACATTCCTTTTAATACATTTTTAAAATTGAAAACTCCTTGATCTTTGTCACCGTTTGTTTATAACGGGGTCACCGACTATAAGGAGGGTTGGGAATATAAATTATAGGATGCATAATTTCTAATTACCTTCTAAAAAATTTATAAAAAATTTCAAGATTTTATAATTTGTTTATAAATTATCAATATAGTATAGTTATTCATCCGTCGTGACTGTAGGTAACCTGATGATGATGACAGTGATGCTATCGAAATATATAGTGAAAAATGATGTACGATAGGCGATTTTTATCAATAAAATCTTTACCGTGTTTAGTTAAATAATATTAATCATCGTTTTAAATTTGTAGGAGCAATGCTTGCAAAAAATATCTTAATACTAACATTGTTACGAATGACGTATTTTTTTGTAGTATTTATTTATGTACATAAGTATATAATATACAAGTTTTACCTATTTAATTAATAAGCAGTAGGTTGAAGCCATAATGAACGTAATAAAGATTGGACAATTAGCATTTCTTCACTAAACTATTTTCCACTTGCCCCCCCCCCCCTTACACCCCTTGCATCACGTTTGGCTTTGGTCTGTATGTAGGCTGGAAAATGGACAGTGAATTTAAAGGTTTTGGGAGAATAAATACGTTATTTTTCCCAAATATTATTTAACTTTTATCCATTGAATTTTGATGAAATTAAATTAATTTTAATTAGTCAGCAAATAATAAATAAAAACATAATTTACCTTCAGATTACGAGCAGTTGCAAACTTGTCCACAATGATACCAGCTATGATGTTGAGCATTATAATGGCCACGATAATGCAGAGCATTACGGTGAAAATGCTCATATATACCACACTTACAAAGTTCTTTTTCGAATCGAATTGAGGAACGAATAACTATTTCAAAATGTAATTTAAATCATGTAAATTAATATGCAATTGTAAATATTTCAGACAATATATTGATGTGTAAAATAAGAGACCCTCTTGGTTAACAGTATGAATGAATGAAGATAAATTAAATCGTTATAAAGATGAAGGATGAAAAGTTTTAAGATTTTAATGATAGGTAAAAGAAACTCGAATAAACATTGTAATGCTAACTAGGCTTCCTGTGTTGACTACGTCCATCTTATATATAATTGTGAATGTATGTATGTTTGTTACAATTTCTAAATACGGAAATTTTTAAATTGAATCCAATATAAAATCCTTATAAATCGTTATTATTACAAAAAAATCACTTTGTCAAATATAAATTCTTAGGTTAAGCATGTTCAATTCAGATCACCACTAATGTAATCCGGTAATGTAGTATTTTAATTTTTGTCTAATTATTCACATTGTTATTGTCACATTGAAATTTTGCCATTCCTTAAATCAGAATCCAACGATCTCAATCGGTAGTAGCGACAGGCGGTGTGTACAAAAGGCAGGGAAGTAATCAGTGCAAGTTAGTGACTTGCGCTTATTAGGAATTCCTTGTTTAAGTGGAATATTTCCAATCCACTATTCCTGACACGACAGTGATTTAGCAGGTTAAGTGGCCATTTCTAGCTGGGAATTAAACTCGCTGTTACTGCCACTATGGTCATCACCGACTTGTTATTACTCAATTTCAATTAGCTAAACGCTATTTATTCTTCTAAGAAGTCAGCATTTGCGTTATTACATTACATTAACGTTAAGCATCATGCCTTGCAATGTATAAAACTTTATCTGGCTATCTGTTTACTATTATAATCTATAGATATAAAAACTTAGATCTTTATTATCATATATAGAAAACCCTGAATCATTTAAAAATCATTATATTGTAATAAATTTTCTTTCCCTTATAATGTTATCTAAAAGACAAATACCAATTTAATCTGTTAATTCTTCTGCTAAAAGAGCAGCAAATCAAAGGTCAAATAAAACCCCACAGCAGCAACAAGAAAGACTGACTGGGGTTATAACTCGGGCTGCTACAGTAAGAGCAAACGAAACCCTACAACCGGATACTCAAAAAAACCTCTATATCTTTGCACCACAGAGAAAAACAAATTTTTTTTTAATTTTCACATGCTTATTACATGTAATATATAATTACGATGTAGAATTACTTTTGAAAATTCAAGTGCATTTAATAAAATATAGCAATTTACTATATGACTTATGTGCCCGAGCTACGCCGGATAGGCCAGCTAGTTATTTATATAATGACTATCATTTATAAAGATTAAGTGTAAGGAATAAATGAAACTGTTTTTGCAACATATTTTTATGGATGTCATAATCAAGGAAAGAAAAGAAACGCTCGAAAAGCGCAATTAGAATTAATTTGATTGGCTGAATATTTCTACTAGTGATGTAAGTGATTTCATAACAGTTTACAAACGAATCCACAAATTTCTATAACAGCAATGGCTAAATTTGTGGTATAGGCCGACATAATAACAAGTAAATTATATAAATCCTTTTGCTTACCTCCATCCATTTATCAAAAATGAATCCAAAGCGTATCAAAGTCGTGTAACAATGGCCAAGCGTATCGCAGTAGAGATTTGAGGACATGTTCATTGCATCACGGAACAGTACGAATATCACCAATGTGAACGCATAAATGATGATTAATATCAACAGACCGACCCATGCCATTGAAGGAACTAAATTATTTATTAAGTATATATTATACATATATGAAGATATTATAAAAAAACTTACGACTCTGCCTAACCGCTTGAAAAACTCCTGTTAAATCCGTGACAACAAGTGCGATATTTATTAAATGAAACGCAAAAAGGTAATATGCCACCAAGAACTTGTCAGATCCGGTTATCTGGGTTGCATATGCACCGAATATTGTTCCAAGTAAAGATGACAAAAAGAACAAGAAATAATACACTGATCTTAAACTAAAAACGTTCGCATTGAGTTTATTCTTTCCATGATTGTTGGCATTGGTATCATCCTCAGCTTCATTGGAATTAGCCAAGTTGGTGGAGGATTTCTGTTCTATTTTTCTTTCTAAATATAAAAATATATATATAAAATTATAAAAATATAAAATTATAAATAAAAAAATTTAAAAATATTTAATTATTAAAATAAACAAAAAGTAAAAACGAAAATGTTATATTAAAAATATAAAAAAAATAAAAAAATATAAAAAAATTTAAAAATTTAAATATCTAAATAGAAAAAATTAATTTAAAAAAATATATATATATATATATATATATATCAAATGATTAAACAAAATTCTATATAATTTATATTTTTCTCTAATTTTAATAAAAACAAAAAAAATATTTCCATTATGAATTTGCAGTGAGGGGGCATCGGGTGAAATTTGTAAATAAATTGCACTAATCAATAAAACGATTCTCCCGATGACATTATTGATTGATCTGCGCAGAATTGATTAACAAAATTTCCAAATCAATAAAATTTTCGTGTCAAAATTTTCTTGTAAAAATTGATTTTATTTTTTAAAATAAAATCTAAGTTGAAATTTTTTGAATCTATTTTCAACATTAAATATAAATATACATATAAATATAAATATAAACAAAAATATAAATATAAATATAAACACAAATATAAATATAAATATGAATATAAATATAAACAAAATTATTTATTAATTAAAAATATTTATTATATAAATATAAATATAAACAAAAATGTTTATTGTAATGTTTATATTATTTTAATGTTAGACATCCGTAAAAAACAAATGTTACACCATTACAAGTTAAAAATGCTAAAGGTTTACGGATGCACTTGTAAACAGTTTCTGTGTATAGACGGTGTCTCCAGAGGTGAATATGATTTTCATACGCCAATATGATATTTTTTCTCTGATCAAGCTAATTTGCAAGTGATGTGATTTCCAGTGTAGCAGGGAAAGTATACAATAGAGATGAATCAGCAATATTGTATACTTACCTGGCGCGAAGAGAAAATCCTGCTGATGAGAGATAAAATCTCCAAACAAGTCTACTATTGGGATTTGCACTGGATATCACAAAGCTTGTAATGTTTATATTATTTTAATGTTAGACATCCGTAAAAAAAATTTTACATAAATATAAATATAAATATAAATTGGTTTGCATTTTTAACAACTATTTTCTACAATTATTCTGAAATTTGTGATCACAGATGAGGGGGGGGGTACCTAATCCTTGTATCAATACTTAAAACATGTCATTTGTTGGGAAAAGTGAAAAATATTTCACTAGAAATCTATTTTCCAAATTTCATAATATTCATCAATATTTATTTAATTTCCTTGACAATGTCCAAAGGTTTCTGTCCACTAAGATCTCTCTGTCTACCGCATTTAGATTGAATTATCCAATCATAATTCATTCCGTAATTCTGGCTCACATCCGAAAATGCGCCATTTCAATGGAGTCCAATATTTACAGGAAAGGGCTTGCATTAAAAAGTCTACAACATTTCCCCGACTTCTCAAAATATTGCCACACACTCACCACAAGGTGACTTAGGGGTTCTTTTGATAACATAAAAAGGTGTCATAAGCTCTATGATTGTAATTGATTGTTCAAAGGTTTGTTAACGTTTCTGATGTATTATTATTATTACATTTATAATCCTTGACTGGTAAATGTGAAGGAATTTTTCCCTTTATGAATGTCAACTGTATGCTTCATCATTTCGACTTTGGTGTACCAAGACGGCCAACAAAATGAAGAAAGTAAGACTTGCTATGTTGATGCGGTAACAGAACATACAGTGTAAGTAAGAAGCCTTTGTTCAAGGGTAAATTATTCAAAATGATATAAAGACTTATTTCACCGCTTTCTGCCTAAGAATAGGAATAATTGTGCTGTAAAATAAAAGTTTCATTATGGCAGCGTGACAAAATCAAAAATAAAATCTATTCAGTGTAAAAATTATACATTCACCAAAATTATGTGAGAAGTTCTGAGCTAGGGATAATTTGTGATAAAGAGTACGTTCTTTACCGCCCCCCCCCCAAAATTGGGTCCAAATCCCACCATTATATTGTTAATAAAGTCTTTGGCACAAAAAATATTTTTTAAATCGTGTTTCTAAATGCTTTTATATTTTTACATATTCTCCTAATATAATTAAAAGAATAACCAAATGGTAACCATGGAAAATTCAAGGCCAAGGACAAATTTTTTGGATAAATTAAGTGAGAAAATAATAATTCTTTGAAAAACGTGATATATTTTGTTTTAATGACATGCTAATATTTCATGAAGGAGGCAGTGAATAACAAAACAAAAATGTCAAATTATAATTCACAGAATGATTTTTTTTAGAGATTATTGGAAAATATAAAATAATAAAATATTGTTTTGTTTGACATTTAAGAAACAGAATTGTCAAAAGCAGCTGAATAAATATGAAAAATAATAATAATAATAATAATAATAATAATAATAAAAATAATAATAATAATAATAATAATAATAATAATAATAATAATAATAATAATAATAAAAATAATAATAATAATATAAATAATAATAATAATATATTAAAAAGAGAGTTTGAAGACTATAAATCAGTAATATATCGATGTTTGTTGATACTTGAAAAAGGCAGTGCCGAAAATTCGTGAGTATCAACAAACATCGATATATTACTGATTTATAGTTTTCAAGCATTCTTTTTATTAAACTCAATGGAAAAAATAATCAGTGGTGAAAGTGGAAGATATAAAAGTTCTTAAAATAATAATAATAATAATAATAATAATAATAATAATAATAATAATAATAATAATAATAATAATAATAATAATAATAATAATAATAATAATAATAATAATAATAATAATAATAATAATAATAATAATAATAATAATAATAATAATAATAATAATAATAATAATAATAATACTAAATTTACTTAAATTCTTCAGTTCAATTATTGCATCAGCTTGCTCACTTTCATGAAGCATATCAATTCGTTTTTCAGCTTTTTTTAGTAATTTAATGTGCTTATTTGATTTGACAGAGTCCGTCACTGGCAACTGATGGCATAACCTTTCCACGTAGGACTTCAATTGACGGATATTGTTGAATCCTGGTTTAGAAATGAGTACATAGGCCACGAGGAGACAGAGAGAAAATATTGTATGAAGTGTTGATATATAAATCATATGAATTTTTAACACTGGATAGTGAGCAAAATCAGGATAAGGGCTATAAATTATTATTATTATTATTATTATTATTATTATTATTATTATTATTATTATTATTATTATTATTATTATTATTTTATTATTAGTATTATTATTATTATTATTATTATTATTATTATTATTATTATTATTATTATTATTATTATTATTATTATTATTATTATTATTATATTATTATTATTATTATTATTATTATTATTATTATTATTATAAATTTGTAATTTCAGTAAAATTAAATATCTTCTTGAGAAAATAAAAACAATGAAAAATTCGACTTCCGTCAAATTTTATGTAAAAATATTGGAAAATATTTCATATTAAAAGTTCAGAGATTTATTAATAAATATAAATAAACAGTTTTCTTGATTTGGAAATAAATTGAAAAACAGCTTGTTTGAATGGTTTGATTTTTTATTTTAATTTTATAATCTCTTCTTGCTTTTAGAACGTTTAAGTGAGTTTAAGGGATAAAAGCAAACTTTGGATTTGCATATTTAAAGGGATTTATAAAATAATAATCAACAACAATGAAGTCCCATCTAAAGGTTACTGAATTAGACAATTGGAGCTGAGACTTTCCTAAGCAGTTTCATATAAAGCAAATCAGAGGGGACAGAATAATTGAATGAATGCCACTTAAGGAGATAATTTCAATAAAATTTCATCCTGTTTCTTTCTGTTTGACAAGGAAATATTGCAATGTTGCAAAAAATCATTTATGAAGGGCATCAAAATGTCTATAAGTTTTACATTTTATACTTTATGACCGTTCCAATTTCCAAGCCTGCACTATCAAACATATGATTCCCTCGATGAGGAAACTTGAAATAGTTCGAAATGACTTCTCTAGAAATACACGATTAAAACAAATACAAATAAAAGTAAACAATCTGAGTAGCCTAATAACTTCGGGAATTGTTTTAATTAAATAGAATATTAAATTACAAATTTGTTTTACTGCAGCATCATAGTGATTTATTAAATTTCCAAAAATAATTTTTGTAATTATTTCTCACATTTGGACATTCAACAAAATATTACAGATAAAATCTAGCTCGGCTTGACTCAATTAGAAACATCGAATCATATCAAGATTTCCAAATGATTTTGATCTTCGGGAGAAAGGATATATTTTTATTCATTTTCATTTACTGTTTGGCAAAAAATGAGAATTCTCACGAAATTCATTTATTTATGCTAATTATTTGATTATTTAATCATTTAATTAAATTTATTATTATTATTATTATTATTATTATTATTATTATTATTATTATTATTATTATTATTATTATTATTATTATTATTATTATTATTATTATTATTATTATTATTATTATTATTATTATTATTATTATTATTATTATTATTATTATTATTATTATTATTATTATTATTATTATTATTATTATTATTATTATTATTATTATTATATATTTATTATTATTATTTATTAAAAAATTGAACTACGAATCAGTAAAGATATAAAAAAACATCGATATGATTAATGACTCATAGTCAATTTTTTATTAAACACAATTGCCAATTGAAAGAAATCAGAGGTGAAAATTGGATTAATTATTATTATTATTATTATTATTATTATTATTATTATTATTATTATTATTATTATTATTATTATTATTATTATTATTATTATTATTATTATTATTATTATTATTATTATTATTATTATTATTAATATTATTATTATTATAATTATTATTATTATTATTACTATTATTACTATTATTATTATTATTATTATTATTATTATTATTATTATTATTATTATTAATATATTATTATTATTAAATATATCAAAAATAATTATTTACTTAGTGAGATTTGTTGAGAAAGAATCATCAATTAGTGATCCTTTACTCTTGAATGATAATAGCATCATTATATTCAACACCAAACTCAACAGAATCGGTAAATAATTCCACAAATACCTAAATAAACAATTGAATAAACAAATATTTGTATATAGAAATTATAGAAAAACATTTATTTTTGCACTAAATTTATTAATATTTTCGGGTATTATTCATATGGTCATTGAGATGGGCATGAAAATGTGTAGGGAAAATGTATTAATTGTAGAAATTATTTATATGAACATCTAAGAAAATAAATATAAATTGCATATAACTCTTGTATATAAAATCTGTAGAAATCAGAACTCATTCAACTTTGCTCTAATTCAGTTGTTGTCTTTTGTCCGTAAATTTCCCCTTAGAATTTATATGGTAATTAATCAAATCCTCACAACAACATCAAATCCCGGGACAATTTTTAACTTTTTCAAGCTGCATTTAGGGATCCGTGCAATTCTCTGGTTTCATTGATATTTTCCCCTTCTAATCTTCTGAATCCTTTTATTAAAGTTCATTAATAAAATATTCTCTTTATGTTTTATATTTTATTTATTAATTCGACTTCTGTCAACAAATGGGAAATCTACATTTGCAAAAGAATGATTAATCTATTTAAATAAAGATAAGGGATAAAAGGTTTATCAAAATGCTTAAATGAGGAAATCTTTTCCTAGATTCATCACAATTATATTATTAAAATTTTTAATTTATTTGTTTAAATTTATTCATATTAATTTAATAATATTACAATTTTTAAAAATTTTTCAACCGCGCTTTATTATTTTAAAATATTCCTATTTCGTTTTTAATATCAGATTTTTATTTATTATTTTCAAGGTTAAAACACAATAAGGAAAAGAAAAATAATATAATTTAAAGTTTGCGAAAAAAATGTAAAATGCAATATTAATTGTTCCCGGTTCCCTACAGGATATTGTTTCTGATGAATGTATAATAATAATAATAATAATAATAATAATAATAATAATAATAATAATAATAATAATAATAATAATAATAATAATAATAATAATAATAATAATAATAATAATAATAATAATAATAATAATAATAATAATATAATAATAATAATAATAATAATAATTAGTAACAATAATAATAATAATAATAGTAATAATAATAATAATAATAAATAATAATAATAATAATAATAATAATAATAATAATAATAATAATAATAATAATAATAATAATAATAATAATAATAATAATAATAATAATAATAATAATAATAATAATAATAATAATAATAATAATAATAATAATAATAATAATAATAATAATAATAATAATAATAATAATAATAATAATAATAATAATAATAAAGAAAACCATATTAATTTAAAAAAGACATTTATTACTAAATTAATATAACATTAAGTTAACAATCAACAAATGGCAAAACGACTTTTAATTGTGCTTAAGCATTCATTTGCCAAGCCTAATAAATACGCCTCGGGCTGTTTTACGAAAGGTCATTAAAAATAAAATATTTTAACATTATTTACTGCACTAATTCCTTCGTTTGTATGGAATATATATAAAAACTATTACTAAGTAATTAAACAGAATTAGTAATTTTTATTTAAATGTTAAAAGTTTATTCCTTGCTTTTCCTAGTGCAAGTTAATTTTCAAAGTTCCACATGACCCACAAAACATTGGTCTGCCTCCCACTAATGAGTCTTAAACTTTCGGAGTTACGAAACTAAATAATACCCATTTTATGACCACCTCGAGTGGTCCAGACCATTTTTAAGTTGAAAACTTTATTTTAATAGAAACAGCAGAAAAGAGTTACCAATTTATTCTACTTACACCTTTAAATGATTTCTCAATAGATAATTTATTATTAAAACATTTCAAGAAATTTACAAAAACGAAAAGAAAGATATTGGTTGGGTGAGATACCGGTTCCATCAAGATCTTCGAGACTCACATGTCCACTTCCAAAGACAAAACCAATCTGACTGATACGCAAGAACTTGTTCATAATCTATTCGGAAGTTTAATAAAGAATCAAATTGTGGAAAAAATATTCTTTACAATTTTATTCAAGATATTCCAGGATAAGGTTGATTGAAAATAAAGTTTAACATAGATGTCAAATATTTTTTGATGAGAATCCAACAAGAAAAGCAAAAACAAATAAAATTTCATTGGGAAAGATTAAAATGAAAAATTAGGTGGACAATGTCCAATTAACCGATTAACGCCCAAAAGGAAACTACACGTAATCTAATAGGTCTAGCAGTAAAAATAAAATACACACTGAATAAAGTAGTGAGATATCTATTGTTGAAATGTGTCACTAATTCCAGGATAATCATTATAGAAAAACATGAAATCACGCCTTTAATAAGTGTGCCAATGTGAGTACAGTGGGAGGTAATGGATTAATAACAATTGTTGCAAAGTCTTACTTATGACATTTTCACATTATTTTATTCCATATCTTACAAAACAAAATGCATTTTATGTAAAAAAGAATTTGAAAAATTTCTATTGAAAGTAAAGATTTGAAGAGATAAAAAACTAACAATTGAATGAAAAAATATCAGATTTTAAATGTTTGTTAAAGTTGAAATTAATCTTTATATTTTATTATTATTCTATATTTCCCATTAAAACTGTTCATGCAATTACCTCTTGCTGAAAAGCTCTTATTCACAACATATTACGTGTCAAATTGCCAGAAAATAATTATATCCCATTCATTGCCAGCAGCCTTCTAACAATGAATTCACAATTAGAATGAAAACGTTTCCTATTTCTCTGATAACGAAGTCAGTAATTGTACAGAAAGGTATTGTTTGATTTTTATCAAAATATTTCTTTAAAAACGAAAGAGGCTTTATTCGAGTTATTATTGAATGGAAATAATAATGCACATTATTAAACAAAAAAGATGAATAATATAAAACTTCATAGACACTTTTGAAATAGTTCTTTGAAAATACTTTTCTTAAATTGAATCTATTATAAACAGACAATTTGTGAGTCGGACGCATGACAGTCACTTCCATTTAATTGATGATAAATTGTCACGTGGCATACAATAGTGTGTATGTATGCGCAGAGAACTGTGACATTACTGTATGTATGTGTGTTTGTATGCATCGAGCACTGTAACATTACTGTGTGTGTGTTTGTATGTGCTGATCACTTATCTTATAAAAAAATTATAAATTTCTTTTGTATAAATTTGTATATTCATTTCATTAATTTTCAATTAATTTTTCCTGTGTGTAAAATAAAAGGTTTGTGCTGAATAGGAGAAAGAATCTTTATCTATGGTCATAATGAAAATAAATGAAATGTGAAAAGAAAATAGTTGATCTGGAATGCAAGGATCAGATCAATTCCTCAGTTATACATTTGATAGATATTAATGCAAACAGTTCTAGGTCACTAATGAATATTAAATGTTAAAGGTCATTGAAATTATTTTTTATATTGTAAAAAGGAAAATTATTTACCATGATTGGATCATAAAGATTTTCACTGGATTAGATTTCTTTGACTTTTCTAAATCCATTATTACAGAATCCGCCCATAGTGTGAAATCTCGGACCTTTGACGCACTTGACGTTCTATCCACGTCCCATTTGATTTTTTCAACTAAATCTTCTCTAATCACTTTCTAATTTGATAAATACCTTTAAAAAATTAGAAAATATAACCGAAATTTACTCTATTTTTGATTCGGAAATGCACTCGCTGAACACAATCATCCTTGATAATTTCTATGGACGTTCCTCCTTTCTTTAAACCTTTATAGGCCGCCTTGTGTTGAGTAGTGACATCCTCTTCAGCAATTGATGGAATAAGTTTAGGGTCAATATCTTCAAATCTCATTAAAATTGAACAATATTTATATCCTATGTCGTAAATTCTTTCTTTGATTGTGGACATCTTTTTCAACTGTGAAGCTTTCAGAGCTGGTAAATTCAGAATAGCACGCTTCATTGAAATTAATATTCCGGTTTTCTCTTCCGGTTTCTTTGAAAGTGTTGTCAATTCGTTAAGGTTAGGAAGAGCATCTTTCTAGATTTCGAAAATTTATACTCAAAATTCCAATATAATAATAATAATAATAATATTAATAATAATAATAATAATATTAATAATAATAATAATAATAATAATAATAATAATAATAATAATAATAATAATAATAATAATAATAATAATAATAATAATAATAATAATAATAATAATAATAATAATAATAATAATAATAATAATAATAATAATAATAATAATAATAATAATAATAATAATAATAATAATAATAATATTAATAATAATAATAATATTAATAATAATAATAATATTAATAATAAATTAAAAAATTATTTTTACCTTTGAAAATTGATAATACTGTAGAATTATATTGAAAATAGCTTTCTTATCAACAGTTATCATTATTTCCTTTAATAAATAATTAGTAAATATTTGGAAAATAATATTTTTCTTACCTTTGCTAGTTCGTGAGCAGTTGGGGCGTCTTCCTCTATTAATGTAATTATAAGGTTTGCCACCATGTCACGCAGATCCAACACTTGATCAGGTCTCGCTCCGTTGAATTCATTTGTTCGTAAAATGAAATTTATATAATCAATTATTTTCCCGTTGACGAGAGTGATCCGATTCTCCTGGTTGCCCTAAACCGGAGTAACTTAATATTCCATGCTGATCTCACTTACTATGGCCATTTGATTAAGAGCTCCGAGGATTTGGGTCAGGATTCCGATCGTATTAGAATTAATGTTAGCATAAATCGTGTTCACTACTGTACATGTTCTAAACACTAAATTAAATGATTTCGGATTGTCTTCCTGGACTCTCATATAATCCTACAATTATATTATATTATAACAAATATTTTCAAGTGTTAAAAGAAAATCTCAATTTTTTTTATTTTTAATTTTAATTTTATTTATTGTTTAAATCATCTTTAAATCCAATAAAATTTATTTAATTATTATTCTTTTATTATTATTTATTATTATTTATTACTATTATTCTTTTATTATTATCATTATTATTATTATTATTATTATTATTATTATTATTATTATTATTATTATTATTATTATTATTATTATTATTATTATTATTATTATTATTATTATTATTATTTTTATTTTTATTATTATTAAATCTCACACATTTATAATGTCATTTTCTTCACTATCCTTTCACAAATGTTGACTATTTTTTAACTAGTTAATTTTATTCTGACAATTTTTTATTCTATGCAACACAAGTTTTCGGATTTGTATTTATCAAGTGATTTCATGGGATGCGGTTTATGTAATACAAGCATAGCGTGTCATAAATGACGAATTATTATATACCAGATAACAGTTAAAAAAAAACTAACGGTCCAAATTGTACAAATTATGCATCATTCGATAGAGGAAATTCGATTTTCAGATAACATTAAAATAAAAATGCTATGTTGTCGATCAAAATTAAAAGTAATAATAAAATTTACCATTTGGTGATTTTAATTAAGCGTTATTCCATAATCACTCATTCACATATTTACATAGAGAATTATATATTTAGATTAAAATAAAAAATCTTATAAACAGAAAATTTTTCTCAACGAAGAATTATCCAACTGGCCTACCCCTCTAGGTATCTGGTTCCAAATTTTTGTGTCATTTTGTGTTATTCAATTTAATTAATTAACCTCTTAATTGGCTATGACGGATATATACGTCATCAACATATGCATATATATATATATATATATATATATATATATATATATATATATATATATATATATATATATATATATATATATATATATATATATATATATATATATATATACGCTAGTGGATAACAAACTCGCCGCTGAGGTGCGCATTTCGTTTGACGAAATAAACCAATTAGGAGGTTAAAATAATGTGAGAATTTACAGTTTTTTTGGAGTATTACCAAAATGATTCTAGAAATGTCTTTATTTGTTCACTCAGATGTTATTTATATTTTGTACCTTTGAAATATATTTTATTTATTATTATAATATTTAAACTAATACTTTTTCATTTTTTATAATAAATTTTTTTTGAATTTCAAGAAATAAATCAACTGGTCACCTTCGACTTACCTGTAATTTTAAAAATTGACCTTCACACAAACTTTGAAGGACTTGCATTAATAATATACCGAACCCATTTTCAATAATGGATTGAAATTTCAAAGGGGTCACATTGTCCAGCACGTTCTGATGGAAAACTTTTAAGTTTTAAATTCAAAATTAAAACAAAAAACCTTTTTAATTTTATCAATTTCTGCAAAATAATCTCTACACTCGTAATATACGGTTAAATTCTAGAATTAAAAAAAAAGTTAAAAATAATTCATTCAAACAAAAAATTTCTTTTACCATATTTGTCAATGTTTTTCGACGAACTCGAAATTGGGTTTCTTCCTTTATTCTTTCCTTTACTTTTGCATTAATATTTCGCCGTCTAAGAATAGAAACATTTTAAATAGATGTAGAAAATGGCATTTCATATACAATTTTTTCATATCTTCTTCGAAAATGGCAAGAAATTCTTTAATGGCAAAGAAAAAGGTCTCTGTGACGGAAACGATAAAGAAATTATAAATGTATTCCTTAATATTAATTATAAATAACATAAATGAAATGCATTGAATCTTACTTGCACGTACGTTGACGCATTGAAAAATAACACTTTGAGAAAGGCAAACAGCTCGACTGTCACTGGAGATTTTACCCTTGACGCATGATGCAGAACGGATTCGAATAAATTGAAATCACAAAACGCCGATTGAATGTTGCGTATGTACTGCAGTTGCCTAGATAGAAAGTTTTAAGTATATTTAAGATATCGTACCAAAACAAAGATAATTTCGCAGACCTCTTCGAATTCTGAAGTATTGTACCCAGAGGTGAGCTATGAAATTTTTAACAAGGGGCTCGCTCTTTTTTTTCCTCGAGAATTGTATGAACTAGTACCCTAGTAATGTGTCACCCCTAGTAAAATGTCACTGCAACTGACATAAAGAAGGGGCTCGCAAATCATAGAATAATCTAACAAAGGGCTCGCGCGAGCCCCCGCGAGCCTCCTATAGCTCACCATTGATTGTACCCCTTCCTTATATAAAGTAAATCTTTATTTTACGAAACCCTTTAATGGTTTGTTGTTTATTTTGGATTTATGTTGATAATCCTCTATGAATAAAGGGTGTAAAGTAATAGCTAATGTAACCACCCTATTAACGACCTATAATAAATAGGAAACAATTACCCTTCAATGGCCGGATTGTTGATATATTCAGGCCAATCTTCAGGAAGACGTTTAATTTCATTTTGCAGTACAGCACGCAAAATTCTGAAACAAATTATGTTCAATGAATCTTGATCCTTGACAATTTTCTGTGTAACGAATCCAGCCTTGGCCGCCATCCTCGGTAGTGGCATTCTACAAATTATATATTAATAATCAGATAATAATAACTTTCATTCACTTTAAATGTCGAATTATATTTATTAATTTTGCAAATCTTTTATTCGGCTCAATTTCATCCATTTTGAGAAATGTCTGTACAAGTGATTGAAATTCTTCACCTAATGGAAGGGCTTCAACTGTATTCACAGATGTATATTCTATAATTATATAATAATAATAATAATAATAATAATAATAATAATAATAATAATAATAATAATAATAATAATAATAATAATAATAATGATAATAATAATAATAATAATAATAATAATAATAATAATAATAATAATAATAATAATAATAATAATAATAATAATAATAATAATAATAATAATAATAATAATAATAATAATAATAATAATAATAATAATAATAATAATAATAATAATAATAATATTAATAATAATAATATTATTATTATCAATAAATAATAAGCATAATCATTGTCTCATAATAACAATAAATTAGAAATGGTAAAAATGAGTAAGAAATGAGAGAATTTTCGATGATGTAATAATAATAATAATAATAATTATAATAATAATAATAATTATTATTATTATTATTATTATTATTATTATTATTATAATTATTATAATTATTATAATTATTATAATTATTATTATTATTTATTATTAATATTTATTATTATTATTATTATTATTATTATTATTATTATTATTATTATTATTATTATTATTATTATTATTATTATTATTATTATTATTATTATTATTATTATTATTATTATTATTATTATTATTATTATTATTATTATTATAATTATTATTATTATTATTATTATTATTATTATTATTATTATTATTATAATTATTATTATTGCTGTTGGATCTCGTGTTACAACTTGTTCAATGAAATTTACAAGGGAAAGTGAATGAAAAATTTCCTGGAATTCAAGTGTCCCATTATATTTTATCGAATATTCAAGTGTAATTTTAAGCCAAAAACATTACATGAAAACTCTCATAGTTTTGAAGCTGTTGTCATGACAAATTTTCTGAGAAAAAGCCAATTCTAGCAGCACAAGTCTTCTTTTGATAATTTTAACAGAATATTTTTTCATAAAAAATTGTAAACATTTTAATGTATAAATTATATAATAATTACAATAATAATTATTCTTTGTCAAATTCGATGATAATATTAATTTTGCCATTTTCTTTGCCTTTCAGGTTGATAAAAATAAAATAATAATATCTGAAAATATTTATAAAATATCCGAAAAGATGTGAAAGCATTTGTTTTAATATTAACAAAAGTTCACAAATATTTTTGAGACAAAATACCCTTCTATCCCCCATGTTTATAATATTCTTTAAGCAATATAATAATATACAAATAATAAAATATATTCCTCCCCTAAATGCGCCTAATATCAGCAATAAGGCATGATAAAATTAGTGAGCAAATAGTGAGTAGTACATTTTATATATATATTTATTCAATATTTACTTGTCTCACCGGTTTTTTTTGAGCCTAAATGTACTAATGAAAATTATTTTTTCTTTTTTAGCATATTTTATTAAAATATTATTTTATCTTTTTAGTCCAACTTATTTTTAAAATATTATTATGTAACACTTAAAATATATTTTATTAATTTATATTTCCTTTTTACCACGAAATAAAATTTATGATATAATCATTGAAATTATGAATATTTGTCAATTGCATTGTGCAGCAAATTCGCAGCATAGCAGAATTTCACGTTTAGATCGCCTAGACCAGTGGTGACCAATCAAAATCAATCGAAGGGCCAAATTTTCAGGAAAATACTATCACAGGCCACAATAAATTCATTTAAATAAATATAACTCGTTTTTACGATTCAAGTAAACTTAGAATCAATTTTTAAAATTAAAAACATGCTTAATTCGAATATGAATTCTAAAAAAGAAAATTATTGATTTGATGTTTAAAATTGTCTCCGGGCACATTTGGCCCGAGGGCCACCGGTTGGCCTAGAATAAATAAGAATTAACCATTTCATAGTGTTGCTTGTGAACTACAAAGCTGTTTAACGGATTTAGTTCATTTTTCATTAGATTTTTTAAATTATTTTTATAATAATATATTCAGTCAAAGGATAAATAAAAATAAATAAAAAAATCATGCAATTAAGGATTAATTGGAAATGTGAAAGGAGGTAAAAATTACGGATAAAATTTAATAATTTTCCCATATCATTTTTGGTTCTTCGGGAATGAATATTTTCATTTTTCCTTTTTCATTCGATTTTGAAAGTTTGGACGGACGTACAAATCATATGGACACCTTTCGAAGTGAAACAAAATTAAACGTTAAATTTTCCATTAAATTGTTTCAATTATTTTCTTATTCAGTCAACCTTGATATTGTTCCAAAAATTATTAAATCTGCACAATTTTAATATATTTTTCGTTGAATCAACCCAATAGAACATAGGGACAATCTAGATATCGAGACTTATGATCAAAAAAATCCAATGGCATTAATATGACTAAACTTTCTAAAGCGGAAATATTTTAGAAAACCTTCAGAAAACCTGCTATATCTTTACTCTCTCTATATTAACTTCGCTAATGTTTGTATGTTTTTATGTGCCACGCGAAATTTGTGAGGCCAAATTAACCTATTTTAGCAAGTTGATTTGTTGTCGAGAACACTACATGCTATCGAAATTTCAGATCGATCCAATCACAGAAAGTGGGTTAATTTAAAAAATATTGATATATCAAATCTAATGTTATTCCTTATTTCAATATAAATTCTGATCTATTCATTAACTTCGGATTAAAGAGAGATTAAATTAAGAGAGTGAAATATAGAGTTTCAAAATCCGTGTTTTTTATGGTTGATGTTTGATAAGCAATTTTTTAGCAGGGGATCGCCAAATTGTATGACAAAATCATATATAACCAATCCAATATAATTGTTTACTTAGGTAAAGAATTTCAGGTTCGAATCCCCTTAAATGTTCTAGATAAAAATATTTTTTTACTTAAATAAATAAATTATTTGAAGGTATTCAGCATCCAAAATCACATTTGTCCATACTCATGTATTATGTGGGAATAATAGTACAAATGGATCTCATTTTTCTAATGGGGTACATATGTCCCGGTCTTTAGCGTAAGAAGGGCGTACCCTACATACATAAAATCTGACCTCAGATATAACACAAGTAAACGGAAAATAAGTCAGACTCCAAAAGGTTATTAGTAAATCGATATTTTATAAAAATATAATTAATAAAAGCCTGATGCCTGCAAAAGAATTTATGGTTATTTGGTGGGTCGTGACCATAAAAAGGTTAAGAACTACTATTAAAAAGTGATGCTTGTTCTAATTAGTGTCATAATGATGATAACAGTTGATAATAACGTCTAGTTTGTAAAACATTAAATATATTTATATAAATTTAATCACTGGTCACACAGTCACTGGATTCAGCCCAAAGAGGATCGAGTTACTTACATGGTACAAATGAGACCCTAATAAGCTTGAAATTAACCTGCCATAAGAAATTGCATTGAATATTACAAAACAATTCTTTATTTAAATTTATAAAAGCATAAACCTCCTTCCTATTTACCCATAATTCTAATTAACCTCACCCTATAAATGTCATAAAAATCTAGTTTATAAAAATGTGTGAATTGACCCTCATTACAGTTTTGGTAAGTCAAACAATTCTGGAAGCATAATTGCGCTCTAAACTAATTAAATGAATTTATTAATTTACAAATTAATTTACCCAATCAAAACTGAGATATATAAGGAAATTTCCACCAATTAGATTCATCCAAAACGACCTTTATAAAAAATTAAATTCTCCATATTTTCAATGGGAAAAAAACGGTTTATTTTTAATTCATATTTGAGGAATTTGCTCCTGATTAATCTGTGAATTGGAGAAAAGATCAATTAAAACAACTGTCAATACAAAGCCTTGAAAGTGTCAGAGATAATGCAGAATTTTAGGATTTCCCTTTCGTTTTGTTCCATAAATCAATAAGTTAATTTGGAATTGCGCCCAATCGATTCCATGGAAATCTTAGCACAGTGCTCAGATTGATTCCCAATGATTAATGCGCCATTCAATTTATTTTCCCAGAATAAAAAGATAATTATTAAATTACCTTGGTTACTGAGCCGGCGAATTCCTGAATAGAAATTATTGAAAATCAGATAAAAAAATTTTTAAAAAAATATTAATTGCAAATAAAAATTTTATTTTTCTTGAAATTTTTCAATTTTAATTATTTTCTCAAATTAAACCAAAAAAACATTTCTATTAATATTTATTTAATAATTTAATTGATATAAATTTATTTTAAAAAATTTGTATAAATACAATTCAAAATTCAAACTCAAAAATCAAATTTAATTGGAAAATTAATTTAAAAAAATTAATTAATTAATTAATTAATTAATTAAAAATCAATATTTCTTAGGGAAGATGTGGAAAAGTATTTTGAATTTATTTTGTTTATATTCAGATTGAAAATTTTGGAATATGGTGATTTGATTAATGTTGATTTACTCTAGTCAAACTTATCGTTGTCAGACATACTCCTACAGTCCTTTTTGTGCTCACTAATATTGATCAATGCCTTCGGTCTGTAATGTTCTCGAGCTTGAATGCAGAGATGACGGGAAGTCTTTCCAATGTTTGTGGCATTACACCCATTACATGAAAACTGATAAAAGAGGTCAGCTTACTTTCCATGAATTTGACACAATCCTATAGTATAAATTGGCTAACGGCCTTCTTATCTTCATTTTATAATCCTTAAAACCTTCTGAGTTCGGCAATACCAATAAAAAGGCTCATCATTCTTACACACGCTATTTAATTTATTTAACTCATCAAACTCACACACACACCCAGATTTTCTCAAACATGGATCCTTAGGGTTTTTAATAAATTTATCAACAATCTCTTCTACCATAATTAATTTAAAAGATAAATTATATCGAAACGAATGTTTGATTGGCACTTTCTTATTATTACAGATAGTAAAAAATTACATTTCAAATAATAATTACCAAGTGTAATAAGATGTAAAATCAAGCCCAGTTTGAAATTATTGGCAATTCAACGATTAAATTGCGATATTGAAAATAAAACTTAATTGTTTTGAGTCTTGTTTGAATATAAGAACAATAAAATACATAAAATAAGTTGTATTATTATTGTTTCTGTAGATATTATTTAACAACTAAACTATTATAATAATTTGTAAGAATTCAAAATTTTAAAAATGTAAACTATAAAAAACATTATATGAAATATTTAAAAAAAATTTAATTTAAATTTAATTTAAATAACCTAAATAATAATTAAATAATAAAATAGTTATTATTATTATTATTATTATTATTATTATGATTATTATTATTATTATTATTATTATTATTATTATTATTATTATTATTATTATTATTATTATTATTATTATTATTATTAATATTATTTTCTGTCATTGTTTATTAAAATTATATATTTTGAATGATATAATAATTAATTTTAATTAATAATTAAAATATAATTTTATGAATTGTTTGGAATGAGAAAGTTTCTAAATCAAATGATACTTGATAGTGTTGAGTGGGCTTATTGTTGAAGGATAAGGAAATTTGCGTGATGTTATTTCAGTAAAATTTTATTTTAAATATTTCTGCTTTATATGACAAATAGACATATCTGAAAGAAAACATATATTATAGATGAATCACAGCATTCAGTTCCATCGTCCATTAAACTTAGACAATGTATACATTCTCTTTTAAATTACATAAAAGTCATTCTAGTATGTCATGTTGCAATACTGAATATCTTAGCTAAATATAGTGTGCATTTTATTATTATCTTATTATTATTTACTGGTGACTGTATACTTTAGCTGACTTTAAAACTTTAACTGTAATATATGTTATATATAGCAATTTTTAATTAAATTTATTAATAAAAACAATAAAGTGATAAATAATGTATTTAATGAAAAAACTTTCGACAATAAGATAGTCCTTGTCAATTTGCAAATCTTATAGTCGAAAATATTTTCATTAAATACATTATTTGCAGCGAAAGGCTTAAATTATCACTTTATATTTAATATATTATTAAAATATTAATAATTATTATTTTTTTTATATAATTGTTTGTATCATATAGTTAAATCAACAATGTCACAGAAATTCAGAAATATTTACCAAATTAATTTGTTTAAATATTTCGGAATAATTGATAGAATTTTATAATTTTATATTATTAATATTTTCTTTAAATATAATTATGATTGTATTGGATAATTGTTACGAAACGTACGAATGATTGACATATGGAAAGCTTGACATATAAACGGATACCCTTCAAGTGACAGTAAGATGATGAACAGATATTATCTTGCTACTCTTTTTTTTGAAAATTATTAATAAAAAGATTTTAAATAGATTTTTATTTATATTACGAAATGTTTGTAAATGGAAAATTTCATCAGAACAATTTTTTATATATTTAGTGACATTTACCCTCCGCTAATACAATAATGAAGGCCCCCCCATCTATATAAATGTTTTGAAAATCAGTGTATTTTTTATTTTTATACTGATTTTAAATGTATAAATAAATTATAGGATGCCAAAAATTGTGAAAAAATTCAAATATTAAATTTTCAAAAATTAAATAGAATGTAAAAAATTATTATGATGACAATTCAAATGTTGGGTTTTTTATTATTTCAAGTCGGTTCTCTCTGACTCCTGTGTTCTTTAAATCAAAACAATGAACGACCCAACGTATATTGAAACAACAGGTTCACAATTTATTCTCACGCTACAATTACTGATCAAAGTTTTATACGATTCTCCGCTCGGCGTTGATGCTTTGCAAACAAATAATATTCACCTTTTGATCCTTTAGCTTCTCTCGATTCACGTTTTCCTCGGTTTCTGTTTGGTTTGATTCCTTTTCACCTTTCCGTATTCTTAATTCTTTTTCTTCTTTTCCCTACTTTCCTAATTCGTCTACCAACTTTTCTTACAGTCTAATTCTTCGAACCCTAGCTGAGGCAAAATGCCGATTTTCTCTGATTTTCCCTTTGCTTATATACTCCTCGAAATCAGGATGACAAATGGTTATTGCCGAGCCAATCTTTCGTTTGACATTTTCTCCTACGTGTTTGCTTCGGCTGTCACCCATAATGGTCCAACGAATCCAGATAATTAATGGCCCTACCGGTCTTCCTACGCGCGCTATCTTCTCCTTACTCTTTTCCCATTAATCATTGTGTCAAGCTAATGGGCCCAAATCTTCCTTCTGTTTGCTTTTCTTCTTGTTTACCCAGCTCGGGTTTCCTTTATCTCTCGGGTTCTCCATTGGCTCGGGTTTCCCATTAGCTCGGGTTTTCCATTAGCCAACTAATTAATTAATTAACGTTTTCTGTTTTCATACATGTTTTTCGATCCTTCCTAACCATTTTCTGATAAACCTCTAGCCATCATCTTGTTGACCATTAGCTAATCTATACCTGTCCCGTTTTTCCCATTCGATTTCGATGATTTTTCCATTTATTGATTTTTCTCGGATTTCCGGATTCTTGCCTTTCGTAATTGCTTTTTGCATTTTCTAATACTGCTTCCATCACATTTTCCTTTACTATCAATTCTGTGCATGATCCCGCTTTTATTTGTCTTTTCTCTTCACTTATTAACCTAAATTTCATTTTAATTTACAGACCTCAACACAAACATAAAAATACAAAAAAATTTATTATATTAAAATTTAAGAAAAACGCTTTTGGGGAGGATCTGAAAATTCTTTCTGAAGATAAAGAAAAAAATATTCATATGGATTAAGATTTTCAGTGTTCATAGGGAAATGAATAATTATGAGAAATAGAATATAAATATTGAATATATAAATAAATATTGCAGTTTTATTTATTATTTGACACTAGATGACATTATATTTGAACGCATGTTTACATAAATGTGATGAAATTTATTATTATTATTATTATTATTATTATTATTATTATTATTATTATTATTATTATTATTATTATTATTATTATTATTATTATTATTATTATTATTATTATTATTATTATTATTATTATTATTATTATTATTATTATTATTATTATTATTATTATTATTATTATTATTATTATTATTATTATTATTATTATTATTATTATTATTAAAGTTTTGTAATATTAGGACGGATATCTTTACTTAGCATTTATAAAAAATCTAAAAATTACCGTTTGGATGCCCTGGATATTTTATCTGGCTATCTGCACTATTTTTCCCCACTAAAAGCGAGTGAGTGTTATTGAGAAAGTTTTTGAATTCCCGATTCAAATCTATTTCCTCTTTGTGGGTTTGAAGAAATTCCTTAAATGTTTGCCTGGAATTGACGCTGTCACTGCGAACATTGCTACTAAGTTTGACAATGACAGGTTCAAGGCTGATGTATCTTTCGTAGTTTGACAAGACCGCTGCAAACAAATAACCGGTCGCAATTTCAATTTGGTGTAAAATGGAAAAATTTGGTGAAAGAATTGTCAAAATTTGAATGATAAGTTTGACATTTTCTATCATCAACTGTTGCTGCGTAACCGTTACCGGTGAGGTCGTTTGAGCTTTCAAAGTTTCCTAGAAATCTTTTAAAACTAATACATCATTTCTAATCTTACTGTCATAAATGGTATGACGCCATCCATCAGCCATGACATGTATAAGTAATCGGGATCTCCAAGATTTCTATATAATAATAATAATAATAATAATAATAATAATAATAATAATAATAATAATAATAATAATAATAATAATAATAATAATAATAATAATAATAATAATAATAATAATAATAATAATAATAATAATAATAATAATAATAATAATAATAATAATAATAATAATAATAATAATAATAATAATAATAATAATAATAATAATAATAATAATAATAATAATAATAATAATAATAATAATAATAATAATAATAATAATTATAAGAATTATAATTATAATAATAATCTCTCTATATATAGAAAAGCTAAGGGTCCTCTTCATCCGAATTTTACTTTTTTTTAATTTTTTTTAATTTATTCTTTTTATTTATTTATTTTTTTTAATTTTTAATTTTTTTTTATTTATTTATTTTATTTTTTTTAGCCTGGATATTAATTTTAACATTAACCAAATGTTCTATCGGAGTAGTGAAGTGAAGCGAACAGGGGCAGAGCCCTAGTAATAATAATAATAATAATAATAATAATAATAATTATAAAATGATGATTTCTTGGTAGCAGCATTTATTATTTAAAACTATAAAATGATAATTTAAGCCTTTTGCTGCAAAGAATGTATTTAATGAAAAAAATTTCGACTATAAGATAGTCCTTGATAGAGATTGACAATTTTTTTCATTAAATACATTATTTGCAGCAAAAGGCTTAAATTATCATTTTATTGTTTTAAATAATAATTATAATAATAAAATAATAATAATAATAATAATAATAATAATAATAATAATAATAATAATAATAATAATAATAATAATAATAATAATAATAATAATAATAATAATAATAATAATAATAATAATAATAATAATAATAATAATAATAATAATAATAATAATAATTATAAGAATTATAATTATAATAATAATCTCTCTATATATAGAAAAGCTAAGGGTCCTCTTCATCCGAATTTTACTTTTTTTTAATTTTTTTTAATTTATTCTTTTTATTTATTTATTTTTTTTAATTTTTAATTTTTTTTTATTTATTTATTTTATTTTTTTTAGCCTGGATATTAATTTTAACATTAACCAAATGTTCTCTCGGAGTTGGTGAAGTGAAGCGAACAGGGGCAGAGCCCTAGTAATAATAATAATAATAATAATAATTATAAAATGATGATTTCTTGGTAGCAGCATTTATTATTTAAAACTATAAAATGATAATTTAAGCCTTTTGCTGCAAAGAATGTATTTAATGAAAAAAATTTCGACTATAAGATAGTCCTTGATAGAGATTGACAATTTTTTTCATTAAATACATTATTTGCAGCAAAAGGCTTAAATTATCATTTTATTGTTTTAAATAATAATTATAATAATAAAATAATAATAATAATAATAATAATAATAATAATAATAATAATAATAATAATAATAATAATAATAATAATAATAATAATAATAATAATAATAATAATAATAATAATAATAATAATAATAATAGTAATAATAATAATAATAATAATAATAATAATAATAATAATAATAATAATAATAGTAATAATAATAATAATAATAATAATAATAATAATAATAATAATAATAATAATAATAATAATAATAATAATAATAATAGTAATAATAATAATAATAATAATAATAATAATAATAATAATAATAATAATAATAATAATAATAATAATAATAATAATAATAATAATAATAATAATAATATTTTCACAGAAAGTTTATTTGCAATGCTTTTGCTTACTCTGCATCACGAATTGCCAACAAAACATCATATTGATATTGAGGTGACATTTGTTTTAATTTATCAAGCCATTTGACATTCGTTTCCTTGATGGATTCTATGACGTTCCAAAAGAGTCTGTAAAAATAAAATTAAAATAATTATCAATTCGATATTAGAATAATAGTTATATTTCATTGCAGTTTATTTTTTTTTGGTTAGAAACTTTATTTGGTTTTGTTTCACTGAATAACAGAAAATATAGCATAATTCAAAATGTCAGCAAAGATTTTACAAAATCTTTATGGAAGAATTCAGTCACATTACTTCGAGATTTTTAACTGCAACGACTTTATATATATTTTTTGGAATTGGTATTACTATGGCTGTTGGAAATGTGTTTTAATCTTATTGCAATGATATATCTCTAAGGGTCGGCTACATTGTTATTTATCGTCACTACCTCATTATACCGATATTGGACAAATTTCACGCTTGATACGTTCCTCATATATATGGTAGGCGTGTCTCTGACTACTTCACCTTTTGTTACTATTTTAAGGTTTGATCTTACTACCGAAAGTTGATAGATCAACTATCTTAAGAGAATCTTTATCAATTCAAAGCTTTTACAGTCATTAAAGCTGTTCAGAAACGTCAAAAACTATTTAGGACATGTTGGTTTTGAACTAATAAATCCTCCTCTCCATGAGACTCATAACGTTATACAGAGATGTATTATATACTATATATAGACCTATCAAATTTTTTATTAATTATTCTCTTTTGTTTAAAATGTCAAAACTATTTTAAAATTAAACATAACGAAAAATTTTGAAAATCAATTGAAATCAACAATTGTAAATGTTGAATAAATTATATGTATTTGAACTGTAATTTCCGATTAATTAAAACAAAATATTCCCACAACGGAACCTGTTACAATCCCATGAGCAAATCAAAACGGGAATCAACAGAATAATTTTGTTGTAAAAATTCAGATGAAATTCACAATAATTCTGAATAGAAAAAAAATTTGCTAAAATTGTTTTACTAAACCAATGAAGCGTGGAATTCAAAAATAAAATAATTTATTAAATAATTAATAAACACTTGTTTAAATAAAGTACCAATTTTTCTATTTAATTCAGCCAGAATTTATAACAAGCTTGCAAATTTTCTGCCGTATAAATTTACAAAACAAAATTCAAAATTTTTATTGATTTTATAACTATAAAATTGATAAATCAATAATTTCCAAAAAATGTCAATAAAATTTTAAATTTTATCATAGAACGAAAATTAATTTTCTTCTTCTTCTTCTTCTTCTTCTTAATATTATTATTATTATTATTATTATTATTATTATTATTATTATTATTATTATTATTATTATTATTATTATTATTATTATTATTATTATTATTATTATTATTATTATTATTATTATCATTATTATTATTATTATTATTATTATTATTATTATTATTATTATTATTATTATTATTATTATTATTATTATTATTATTATTATTATTATTATTATTATTATTATTATTATTATTATTATTATTATTATTATTATTATCATTATTATTATTATTATTATTATTATTATTATTTTTATTTTTTATTATTAGTTAACAACAAATCAATATTTGGGTTCTTTTGGAAAATATTGATTAAAATATTTTTTGTTTTTCATTTTATTTTTCTAATATTTTTAAAATTATAAAATTAATCAATATTATTATTTTAAAATGTAAATAAATATTATTTTCTATTTAAAAAATAAATTAATATTTATCTTAAAACAATTAAAAAATTCTTTTCCTATTTTGTATTAATGTCTTCGTCTAAATATGGTTGAAAAAGTAGAATGTAAGAAATTGCTTAAAATACCATAGAAAAAGTGAATAAATAAGTGGAAAAATAAGTAAATGAAGAAATGGGATATATTTCCTTTAGAAATTGAAATAATCATACAGATTAGTATACATGCTCAATACAAATGGTTCCAGAATCCTTGAAAAGGAGACTCAGATTTTACAATTCTTATGGCAATCAAGGTCAACTCCCCCCCCCCCCTAATGTCATTTAACATTTAGTGAGACAAAATAAAAATTAATTTAATTTTTTTTTGACTTTTCGATTAAAGTTTGAACTTTTTCATTTTCATCAAAATTATTTTTGTGCAAATTTTGTTTTAATGTTGTTTTATTTCCTTTGATGATGAGTGATTAACACGATAAGACTAATTGCATTATCCGTTGATCGAAATGTTTCATATGAAAAATGTTAATTTGAATTAATAACATTATCACATACTAATTTCAATAAGCAAATGGAATTATTTATGCTAATATAAATAATATTAATAATAATTTTTTAATAATAATATTTATTTGCTAAACTCCTAACCCAAAATTACAATAAAATACAATTGCATAATATAGAAAGGAGGTATTATTGGTTTAAGTGTGCTCATCGATACATATCATACACACAAATGCATACGTACTTCATTGGATACACACTAAAATTATTGCCTTATTCGTTGTATATCAAGGTCATAGTGACTTGGTTAGATAATTGATTTAATATTTAATATTATTATTAATAATAAAAATAATAATAATAATAATTATTATAAATTAATTATAAAATTAATAGTAATAAAATAATGACTTCTAAAAATGATCTATTAATATCATTACTTGAAATAGGAAATAAACCATGTTAAAATTAAAAAAACATTTTTATTACTAAATTTGAAAAATGTCCTTAAACTGTGAAATTGACAAACAAATTTAATAATAATTCTATCAAGCGTTGCTTTAATAAGGAAACAGAATTTTTTGCGGTGAATTGAATGGATATTTCTCCATGTAATAATATGATAACGGAAATGCAATTTCCTAAGATACCCCCTAATAATTCACTGGATTCAATATAGGCATTTTATTTTCTGTATGTATTAAAAGTAAGTATTATTACTATTTAATGATGAAATTTGTTACAGTTTGTTAGATTTGTGGACTATTGCACCAAGTGTCAACCATATTTTTTCTAAAAGGCCAAAACAAATTTTCAATAAAGAGAATTGTATATGATTCTGCAAATAACGAGTAACTAACTTTTTTCATTTAATTTTCAAAAAGCTTTTATATAAAAACAAAATATATAAAAAGTATGATAATTCTGGGAATTTAAAAAATTGAATATTACACCAACGACCATCAAATAGAAGGTAGGTAATAAATGTTGAAGCAATTATTATAAATTATTATTATAGAAAAAATGCATAACTTATTCAAGGACATCAATTAAGGGAAATTCATATGGAAAGACAAAAAATATTTTAAAAGACCGAAAAACTAATTTGAAATATAAATGAACAACACTAATGATCTATGAAAATCAATAAAAATATATCATATAAACACAAAAACTTATACGTGTCTTTAATATTTCTATTTACACCCATTATTGAAAAGAAAAAAAGTTGGTAAAAAATTAAACGCGAACATGACTAATCGTAATAAATGTCTTACATACCCTTAATAAATGTCCAGGCTGCCCTTAATTGGTAGGCGTTGGTGTAAATAATCGGAACACAAAACAAAACCTTTAAAATGTTATTGGCAGGAATTATTAATAGAGTATTAAACATATTTATAAAATTAATACACCGTGCATAAAATAGTGCAATATGTAACGCATAAACCGTGCACATCACAAATATCAATCCAGATATATGTGATGAAACAAATGAACTAAAAAGCAAATTTCTTACCGTCCCTTTAACAATAATGTCCTATCAGAGGGTGAAATAATGAAATTCATCCGATTCCCATAAAAATATATACTTACACATCTGTCACAATATAATTCGTATGTTTGAAATTGCTTTCGGATTTTATATAAATCTCTGAGACAAATTTCAGAATTGATCTTTGGACGAGAAGGTCTGCAATTTCAGAAAACAGATTTAGACAATTGTCGAGACTCAGAACTGTTTGTCCGAATGATTCCACAAATTCTAATCCCATCTGAAAATAATTTATAGGAAATTGCATTCAATTGAAAAGAAATATTCTGGTGCTCAAAGGTTGTGAATGAGAAAATAACAACAAATAAAAATGCTTGATATTTAGAATTACACCAAAGTATCCTAACCTTCCATCAGACGTAACTGACCTGATAGGCAGCGAAAGGTTTATTTGCCACATTACAATCTTAGACATACGTATACTTATAATAAATTTGAGACCCATAACAAATATTTCATAATCAAATTAGTTCAGGATCATAAAGGTCAAGAGTATAATGGTCCAGCTCTACTTCTTTTAGGAAAGTACCTTTGGTCAGATATCAGTATTTTTTTCCATTCCTTTAGTCAACTAAGGGTTTAGTTTTAATTTTTTTAATTTTTTTTTTTTTAGTTTTAATTTTTTTTTTTTAAATTAATTTAATTTTAGAATTTTGTGAAATATTTTGATACAGTTTGAAGACGATTGTTATTTATTAATTTGTTTTAATGTTCTTTATTTTCAGTTAGCAATTCTAAATGTGAGTTTTAGCCTAAAAAAGGTTGATAAACGTTCGAAATATATAGCGCAATGTTTTTTTATAATATGATTAGTTAATGTTTAATTATCCACGTTTTTAGACACTGAACAGGGTATCTATGCTGACAGGGAAACTTGTACACTTCATCGGCCACCTCATAATCTGACAGACAAATGGAACCTGTATCATTAGCTTCGGTGATTTTCTTGACTTGTAATTTCTCAATATCTGCCTCATTTGCTGGTGAAGGACCGCTCTGTTCAAATTGATTCATAATACTCGTTACAAAATTGTCGAAACTTTGATCTGAAAATATGTAATCTGACGAATCTGATCTAAAATCTAGAGGTAGCAATCCACCAAATAAATTTGATATTAATTAGCCAAAAACACTATTTCTGTTATCAGGATCTCTTGAAGTCATAAAAAAGGAACCATCAGTTTTGTTTGTAGTACTTCCACCAGGAATATGACGAATAATATGAAAAACATTCAAGACATCATCATCACTTTCCATTGAGTTATCAGAATCAATTCTTTCAATAAATCAATCATTGCACGTCACACATTTACCATCCTGAGATATGTGAACGTCCTTTGCATTTATGATAATAGTAATTATCTGTATTAATCGTAGCCATTAAAGAAAATTTTCAAAATTTATTTTCAAACAAAACCCTTCTGGAAAACCAATCTTTTAAACAATCACAAAAATTCGATCACCAAACTCCACAATTGACCGCGTCTGTGTGCGCACACAAATCAATCCAAATGTCCAAGCCAAAAAACGCACACAGGCGCGAGACATGAACTGATAATTAATCAGTTAACTTTATTCAATTATTAAAAGTTTGCTGATATTATTTAAATTTATTTAAAATGAATTGACATTATTGATATGAATTTATGTCTAATAGTCATGGTAACAGTAACTAATGAGCTACTCAAATGGTTTTCATTGGATAATATTTAAAGGACAAAAATTTTATTATTATTATACGAGTACTTGTAATGAATTATTATTTTTCTAGGCCACATAACTTAGAGTGGGATTAGTAGCTACATTATTACTTAATGGGATTATTTACAAGACAAAAAAATATTAATGTGAAAATTTGATAAATTTTCATAATTAATTATAAAAAATATTTGCAATTATCTTAAAATAAATATTTCCCAACAATTAAAACTGTTGAATTAAATTTCATTTTTGTTGATTAAAACATTCTTGTATTTATTAAAATTAGAATTGATGAAATTTCTCTATTTGTCGAAAATTACTTAGTTGAAAGCTCATTGATATTATTATTTTTTTCCAGCTCAATTTAAACAAATAATATAAAATGAAAAATTCATTAAATAGTTGAGAAATAATTAAAAGCATTTTTACTGACGGACGGGACAATAAAACTTACTAGCTTATCATTATACATCGTAAGTATAGAGGAGCGAACATAGCGAGACGAATTCACTAGTTAACGAATCTTTGTTTTGTTTTAATGATGAGGTGGGAAATTAATGAAAAATTTCGTTTGTATTAAATATGTAAAACTTATAAAAATAGAAAATAATAGAGACTATTATTAGACTTTTGAATGCAATTAGACAGTTTTGATTTTCAATTGAAAGGTTTATTTTCAATTTTTTTAATATTTATTGTTTAAATCAACTGGTGAAATTAGAAATTTATTTGTATACCACTAGAGTAATTACCCTCAATGCCTGCGGATTTCATGTGGGAATTTTAGAAAATCAAAATTGTTTATATTGTTTATAAAGTTATTAAAACAAAAGTTGTTTTTGATAAATTCAATAAATTATTTAATATTTATTTTCATATTTATTAAAACAACTGAAAGTCAGAAGTTTTCAAAAGGTTAAAGGTTTATTGCAATAAAATTGTTTTAAATTACTAGGGGCTCTGCCCCTGTTCGCTTCGCTTCACCAACCCCGTTAGAACGTGGGGTTAATGTTAAAGTTAATATCCAGGGTATTCTTAATATGTTTACATAACTATGATAAAAGATAATAGCATAAACGGTTTCAAAGTAATATAGAACGATAAGTACAAAAAAAATTAAAAAAAAATAAAATAAAAAAAATAAAAATAAAATAAAAATAATAAAAAAAAATAATAATAAAATAGTAAATTTCGGATGGAGGGGACCCTTAGCTATTTTATATTAAATTATACAAATTTATGTTGTATTAAATGTTAGTTTGAAACTAATTTGTATCATTATAATATTATTTGTTTTAATATTCAGAATTTTTTTTTTAATATTTCCTAATATTTAATTTTCTCGGAGTCCAATGGTTTTTACTGAAAGATATGAGCAACGTAAAGATTTACTTGGTCAGATGAAGTTTCCAGTATTCTACTCAGTGTCTATCTTTGTTTTAATCAGAAAAGTATTTAATTAGAGGAAGTTGATATTTAGACATCATGAAGATAGGGATAAAGGCTTCATATAATTATAAATTAAAAATAAAAATAAATAAGTTTCAAAATATCAAACCAATTCATTCCTAACCTCTCCAGCAACCCCAATCAAATATAACAATCGAAGATAAAACATTTTCTCTGGACTGTCGTCAACCTTGGAAAATAAGTCCAATCTAAATTAACAAAATCGATTGAAACATTTCATTAAAACAAAATTAATGAGATAAATTATATTTAAAATTAAAATTTATGGTTAACTCAAAAGATTCACAAGAGGAATGTCGAACTTAATAAAGCCTTATAATGTTTCCTATGTTTTGGTCGCATTATTAGAGTTTCTTACGGCATTATTCTTTCCCTCTATTAGTAGCGCAGCTATGGGTTAGAGTTAATTCATGTTGCCTTTTCTTATATATATTTGTGAATGTGTGTTTGTTTGTTACAATTTCTAAATACGGAAATTTTTTAATTGAATCCAATATAAAATCCTCATAAATCGATATCATTGCAAAAAGATCACTTTGCCCCATTTAAATTCTTAGGTTAAGCCTGTTCAATTCAGATCAGCACTAATGCAATCCGGTAATGCAGTATTTCATTTTTTGTCTAATCCTTCACCGAATAGCTTTATTGCATTACATTAGTAATAAGCATCATGCCTTGCAATGTATAAAACTGTATCTGTCTATCTGTTTACTATTATAATCTAGTGATATAAAAAAATTAATTCTTTATTATCATAGATACAAAACACTGAATTATTGTAAAATCACTATATTGTAATAAATTTTATTTCCCTTATAATGTTATCTAAAAGACAAATGCCAATTTGATCTGTTAATTCTTCTGCTAAAAGAACAGAAAATAGAAGAACAAACGAAACCCTATAGCAGCAACAAGCAAGACTTGCAGACATGAAAGCTCAGACTGCAACTGAAAGAGCAAATGAGACGCAAGAATTGTGCCCGAGCAACGCCGGGTAGACCAACTAGTATAATATATATTTATATTGTCAGTCAGTATATGAGGACCCTTGGTGCAATTAACCTATGTCGTTATCACTAAATCTGGATCTTGGATCGCAATTTCAGTAGATTAAGAATTATAACTTAACATTAACTTTATAAAAGAATTTTGCAAAAACCTACTTGAGACATTTCCACAGAAGTATTCGACTGTGTTGAACTGTCTCAATAAAGTCCTTTACAAGTTTATAAGAATAGATATCTTACTTTTCTTCAAAACTCATTTCACAGAACGAACCAAAATCCAACCAATATTTCATGATCAGTTTGGCTATCCAAATAAAATTGTTTCGGATCAATTTCTGTGTATATTGCACTTGACCTAGGCACAAAATCAAATTCAATATATCCGGTGCGTCCTCTTTGTGGAGTCGGATCCATTTGAAAAGCCATTCAATGATATTTGGTGACACATTGACCACCAGATCCTCCCGATCAGCAAAGATCACTTTTATCAAGGACAATTTCTTCATCATAGTTTGATTTTCCAGAGACATTATCAAATCGAGTCTGTTGAATAAAATGTTCTGTATACCAACCATTTCTTTAGCCATCACCTTTAGGCAGTCCATTGTTTCTCCATACATCAGATATATCTTTCCCTTTAATTCAATTAGGGGAAATTAATTTTTATTTAATAATATAATCTTACATGATTTTCCGGACGAATCTTTGATATCTTTCTGTAAATATGAGCTTTCTAAATTATAATTTTTTTTAAAGATATATTTATTTATCATTTATTGAATTTATTAAAAAGAGAGCTTGAAGACAATAAATCAGTAATATATCGATGTTTGTTGATACTCACGAATTTTAGGCACTGCCTTTTTCAAGTATCAAAAAAACATCGATATATTACTGATTTATAGTCTTCAAACTCTCTTTTTAATAAATTCAATGGAAAAAATAATCAGTGGTGAAATTGGAAAAAAAGTTCTTATAATTATTATTTATATTTATAATAAATGTTGAATTTTGTTATTCCAATTAGGCACATCATTTGGTAAGGACTCAAAAGGCTTATCTCAAAGCTATGAGAAATTAAAGCTTACATAAGGACAAGAATAGAAAGCCTCTTTGATTAAATCCGGAAGAATGGTCTATGCAAGGAAATTACTTCCATTATTTTTAATATATCGCTATATTTGACCAGGAATTATAGAAATAAGAATTATAGAAACCAAGAGGTAAAAGATTAGAAAAAGAGCATAGAATTAGGGTGGTCAAAAACCTTTAATTTACACCAAATAAAAACTGTTAGTTGTTGTCGCGTCTGTATGCTCATTGCTGAGGTTTTGGGTGTTTAGGGTACTGTGTGCGCACATAGACGCGGGGTTCTCGAAATTAATTCGATTATCTCTAATTTTGGTTTTTTGATTGTTTTTTGGAAATTTGTTTTGTCGCTTCAATTTTGATTTTTCGATTTTGCTTGATCAATGTTCTTTTGGAAGTGATTTTTATGGTTAATTCAAATTGTGGTTCCAAAATTTCAATAAAATTTTCTCGTGGAATTTTGTTATTTATTTTATATTTGAATAATACGAAAAATAAAAATGGAAAAAGATATTACTTTCCCAGTAATTGATAATGGATTGGGAATTTGCAAAGCTGATAGAGTTACAATGACAATTTATCATGTTTTTCGGAGGATTATGGTGTACATTCAAAGCCAATAGTATTCAGAAAGCATATCATTATTATTAAATGCATCAAGGGTATCTTTGCTTTATTTTTTTTTATTTTTTTATTTTATTTTTTTTTAATCGACGACACGACATTTTTATTTCAAGGTTATCTAAAAATATTCTGCTTATTTTGGACAAATGAATTTGTTTAAATAATTCATTTTTTATAAATTTTATTAATTATTAATTAATTTTAAAAATTAATTTAAAATTCACTCAAATTCTGAGATCTTTTTCAATTAATACTAATATAATAAATTGCAGAAATATAAATATAAAAGGTATATTCTTTGATAGCTTCGTTCTACATTTTGACATTCTAGGAATTACAAGACCTTTAGATGGTCAGGTTAAAGGTCATTTATTTGTTCAAGCCTTGATTATAAAGTCTTTAATAAAAAAATTGTAAATATGGGTTTTTGTTTAAATAATTTACAAAATGTTTACAAATCTATTTGGAGTGATCAAAGGTTTCATTCATTTATTCTGACGTCTCCACTGACGACGTCTTCATTTCAAATCATATTTCAAGCGCATCTTTTAAATATGTAATGAATAAATATCGTTTATAATTTAAGGTCGCTGTTGATGTCCAAAACAAGATTCCTACAATCAATGAAAAAGTTATTATAAAGTTCGATTGATTCAAAGTGAAAGACCTTCTGAAGTCAAAGATAACAAAATCGTGGTGTTAGTTTAAAAAAATATCAAGGTGTATCTCATGAGGTGAATTATTGAGTGAAAATGTAAAGGTGTAGAGAATGTCATAACGAATGTCATATATCATATCCACGATTTCCAAATTCAATCCTCTATAAGCAGACAAATGCAGACAAACATAAACTGAAGTTTCCAAAATAATTTCAGCATGATTAAAACAACTTATAAAGAATTATAAATTAAATTTACTTTCGATGAAAATCCGCTTTTTGATCCGCATTCTTTCTCGAAAACTTTGAATAAAATATCAACAATATCTAAATTAGAAAGCTAATAATTTCCAATGATATATTTTCGTGTTTTACTGCAGCTGTAAAGAATTTTCTGGAACACGACATTTGGAATGTTACAACTGGGTAAGGTACAATAACTGAAAGCTCCCATGAAAATTATGGAATTAATAAATAAATTTTACGCTCGGATGGATGTAAGAATGCTGCGATAGTTTGACAATGCGGAATTGTTCCAATCTCCGGTAATAAGGATGTCCAATTGGGGGGCAAAATCCTGGATCATTTTCAACCATGAATCTGAATCCTTATCATATGTTATCTATTGTATAACTCTTTCAAAATGACTTCCTAATAATTTAGAAAACTTACCATCATGTCAGTCGCAGTTGTAAAAACTGTTTCTTGACTACTGAAAAATTTTGCTATAAAAAGCAAACTTTTATGCAATAATGAATCATATTTGTAATGAGTAAGATCCTAGGAATATTAATATTTTATTATTATTATTATTATTATTATTATTATTATTATTATTATTATTATTATTATTATTATTATTATTATTATTATTATTATTATTATTATTATTATTATTATTATTATTATTATTATTATTATTATTATTATTATTATATGAAAACAAAAGCTGAAATATTTTGATAAAATTTGCATAATTATATTTCTGAGAAGTCGAATCTTTTGTTGAGTAGGGAAATAAAAGTCAATATAAAAGAACACTTCTTACAAGTAGAACTTCTCGTATCCGTTGAATGTCAAAGTATTGAGTAGAGCTCATTAGTGATTTTAAAGAGGTTTCAATTGATCGACACTCTTTAGAAGCTCTAAGTGGCAGAAAGGAATTAATGGGATAAAATTGTCATGAGAATATTAAATATTCACTTTTTGATATTGTTTATATCAATGTTTTCTTCAAATAATTGAATCATGAAATCAGTCGGTTTCCGTTGGTCTTGGTTGGACCTTACTGCTGATCTGGTACCTTTGAATAGATGGACCAAGCCCTATCAAATATGAAATGTTATATTATTATTATTATTATTATTATTATTATTATTATTATTATTATTATTATTATTATTATTATTATTATTATTATTATTATTATTATTATTATTATTATTATTATTATTATTATTATTATTATTATTACTAGGGGCTCCGCCCCTGTTCGCTTCGCTTCACCAACCCCGTTAAAACGCTGGAAATAATAGCGGGAAAATTTTAAAAATATATATAAAAAAAATAATAAAAAATAAATAAAAAAATAAATAAAATTAAAAATTAAATTAAAAAAATTAAAAAATAAAAAATAATAAAAAATAAAAAAGAAAGAAAAAAGAAAGAAAATACAAAAAAATAATAATAATAAATAAATAAAAAAAATAAATAAAATAAAAATAATAAAATAAAATAAAAAATAAATAAAAAGTACAATTCGGATGGTGGGAACCCTTAGCTTTTTTATATATAGAGAGATTATTATTATTATTATTATTATTATTATTATTATTATTATTATTATTATTTATTATTTATTTATTTTTATTATTAATTATTATTATTATGTTAAATGATAAAATATAAAAATTAAAAATTTTGCAAGATAAACAAATCGCTTTATTATGATTTCATAAAGTAAACGACCTCCGTTCTCCTGTTCAATTGAAACATAAGAAGCATTTCCAGAACTTCTAAACCTGCATTTTTCGCATTAACAATGACATTGTTGCACTCCGAAACTTCAAATCGGTAGCGATAATGAAAATCCTGTAATTCGTCTCTTTCCATCATTGTAAAACCCTTGTTAAAAGATGCTCTAAATTTTTTATCATTTTTCCCATCGAGTACATTGAGAATGGGATCTATCAACTCATGCAAAGAACTCATATCGTCAAAATAGCCATATTTGATCAGGTTCAACAATAAATGAAAAACCTTAAAGGTCTATTTATTTCTATTTATAATTGCAAAATGTCAAACTTGAATGATGAGATGATTCCGTCCGGTATTTTCATATATCAGACTTGAATTTTGAAATATAAAGTTTCCGATCCATTCTCGGATTGCTGGAAATGATTCGTGCATTTCTTGCTTATGTCGAATGCTTGGACTGTATGGCGCTCCAATGTTATTATAGGAATAAGCAGTAATTGGGTAATCCATTACCATGAAATGGTTACCGTAGTTTAGGAATAAGGCTAAATAATTTCATTTGATTATTTATATATTTATAATTATCATTATTATATTTGGATTTCTCCATTACCCCTATCGATTTCGACATATAAAAAAAATTTATATTTAATTTTATTCAAAACATATAACCATAAAAACACCCTATTTAATTGAAAATCTCTTTAATGACAATATTTTTAGTAGATGTTTTCGAGTTATTAAGTAATTGCACCTGATATGATGTCCCTTAAACTAAAATATTTTTTTTAATATTTATCTACTTATAATTATAGAGTAGTATAAAAATTATTTATTAATTTAATTTTTTTAATAGCCTTATATCCAGACAGGCAGACAACGGAAATTATGATATGTGATTTCTGCATTTATCTTCATCGCTGCTCATTAACTTTATAATGAAAATCTTATAAAAATATATTTGTTGTACTGTGTTGAAATAAAAGTTCGGTTATCAAATTATCTTTTTTATTGGTGATCAATTGCTAGTTTTGTGGTTTTATACTGATTGACAATATATCAGCGTTCAATTATCTTAAAAATCTTTGTGCTTTTATTTGTGTAATTGTGATTGGTGCAAATAAATCGAATGTATTAATCACGTGAATCTGACTGTATGCCACTAGCAAACATGTGTGTGTGTGTCGATGAATGTGACAATATATAGATTTTTTGTTTATATCAGATTGGATTTGGAAATGGTATAACATTTCATACTAAATTCATGAAAAGATATGCTTTTATTTCTATTTTATTGTAATGCTTATTTGACTATACTTATTTTTCTATACACTAATCAAATCTTTGGAACGCATTACTATTCAACTCTTGTACAGTTCGGCTTGGTATATTGAGGTATTTAGCGAGAAACAATTAATATTTCATTGTAAAATATGGCCCTAGTGTCAAATTGGTAATAATTTCAAATATCGGCCAATGTAAAAGGTTTCATTAACACATAATTAAAGGAGTTTAATTTAATTTTAATAAATGAAATTAGAGTGTAGAAAAAAAGAATTTAATTTAAACAGAAATAAATAAATAATACTTATAATTAATTCACAAAATTTAGCCCGGAAGTCGTCTGGCATTTCTTCATTTTGAATACAAGAGATTGCCATGGACCATGTAATGTACTTCTCCTTGGTCGTTATCATTTCGATAACCTTCATGTTTCTACCCTATTTCATTTATATGAAATAAGACTAAATATATTAATATAATCATTGGTACCGCTGTTATGGCCTTCAAAAGGTCCAGTTGGTGGAGAAAGAATTTGCATTGGGACTCAACATACAGATAATGAGTTTTCTAAAAGGTTTAGAATGAAATATTTTAAACAAAACTAAAAGTTAAATGATTTGTCTGACTTACATCAAAGAATGTACTTAACTGAGTCCAGTTTTTGCCGGCATCTGTGCTGATATAAAGGGTATTAGCTATTCCTCCGACTGCACTTCCATCTTGCAACAGATAAAGTCCGCTCTATAAATAATGTAATATAAAATCTTCATCATTATAGGATCTTACTTTATCATTGACTAACCATTCCTGAGCAATGAAATCCTGATTGCTAATAATTGGGACGTCTTTGCTTGAACAGGTTTGTGAGAGAAATTTTAGAAATACATAATTCTGATTTCCATGAACCATTTGCAGAATAGATTTAATGTGAGTCAACTGGACCTTTTCTGCGACTCTTGGACTACTTGATATCATATGGGTTAACATGGTGATTACGTCACTGATGATTGGACTATTGTTCCATTTTGGATCTGTAAATATCTGGAAATACTTGGCAACGTAATCAGTATTTTTGCTGTTGTTTCCAATGTAAAGGTTGATGAGGGAAAAGATCTCCTGGCATGGAGTTATCCATTTCTGTTGAGCCGTGACTGGCAAATGACCAAATTGTTCAATGATTTGAAAAAGCCAGTCAATCAACTAAATATTCAAATAAATATTCAACTAAATATTCCCTTTAACTCACATTATTGTCAACATGTAATATTATAAAAATTAATTTTATTGCAGTTCATTTATAATACCAAATATTTAAATGGGATTATTACAACTAGACACCTTTTTAACTTAGAAATAGAGAATTATTATTATTATTATTAATAATAATAATAATAATAATAATAATTAAAAAAATCACTTAATAAATCACTTGAAAAATGCAGTGCCAAAAATTCGTGAATATCAAAACACATCGATATATTTATTGATTCATAGGCAATTATTAATATTATTATTATTATTATTATTATTATTATTATTATTATTATTATTATTATTATTATTATTATTATTATTATTATTATTATTATTATTATTATTATTATTATTATTATTATTATTATTATTATTATTATTATTATTATTATTATTATTATTATTATTATTATTATTATTATTATTATTATTATTATTATTATTATTATTATTATTATTATTATTATTATTATTATTATTATTATTATTATTATTATTATTATTATTATTATTATTATTTATACATGGAGTGGTATGTAAATGAAAATGAATCAGAGTAAATAAAATATATTATATATTTAATATAATAACAAAAAATTAATCTTTTGTAAAAATCCTCGCAATTTAGAATAAGTTAGTAATGTTGGATTTCTTTTACTGTGACAATGTTTTTTTGTAATTTTTATGGATGATTTAATTTTGGTCAAAATTTTGTTTTCGTCTGTCGAATTTCTGAGTTTCTAGTCTTGAATAAATTCTCTGTAAGGAAATAATTGAGCAATTGAACGAAATTTATACTTTTGAGTTCTCGTCTAAAACGACGACTTTTGATTGGATAGCGCAATTCGAATACAAAATTCCAAGAAAACGATAGGAAATTGGTGATGAAACTAAGGAAAGGTTGATGAATATTGCAATATTTTATAAATGGATTTGTATTGTTATGTTCTGTGAAGGTTTTGTCGAGTGAAGGTATTCTAGTTTATTGGTTCAAAGGTTTCTTTGAGAAGACTTCTTGAGACTTTTTATTCCTGTTGTTAAAACGACTCCTCTTTCGTGAAAATTCTAAGACAAGACAAGCAAAAGAATCTTGTGAATAGCAAAGTGAGCATCAACATTCAGAGGACATTCTGACAAACTTGGCTTTCAGACCCTTATTAAGATTAATTCAAAATTACTTTTATGTGCACCTGAAATTCGTATATGATTATATCATGGATCATATTATGTTTTAGAATATTAGAATATTAGGAATATATTCTGACCAAAAGTACTGATTCACATTTCAATAATTTGATTTGACTATTTCATTAATTAAAATTTATTTATAATTAATTAAAATTTATTAATAATTAATTAAAATTTATTAATAATTAATTAAAATTTATTTATAATTAATTAAAATTTATTAATAATTAATTAAAATTTATTAATAATTAATTAAAATTTATTTATAATAAATTAATAAATATATCAGTTAATATTATATATTGTATGTAAAAATAGTTAATCAAAATATAGATAAATAATTTAGATAAACAGAATTTAATGAAAGTTGATTAAATAAAAAATTTAATTAATTAATTATTAATTAATATTTTCTACAAAAGAAATGAGGAAGAAACGTCAGTTCCGTGGAGATGAAATCTTTGCCACAGAAAAACGTGTCACGTCATTATCAAAAACAATGGATAATTTCTCGTGTAATTAAACAAATTAATAAATACATTCCTCATATGAAAGACAATTAAAACAATTCGAATAAAATAAATGAAACAAATATAGGAACACTTTCAGAATAATTATCAATTAATATTTCTAATTAATTAATTTAATTATATCAAGAGTTGTTTAAATGTGTCATATCAAAATAAATAAAAAAAGTTATACATAAAGAATATTTTGTTTATTTATAATAATTAGTAAGTTAGAAATTTTAATTAATTTTTTAATTTTTCAAAATTAAAGAGATAAATAATATTTAAAAAGTTTTTCTTTTCTCTTAGAGTCAGTGAAAAATAGATGAAATAATTAAAATAAAAGATAAAGTGAAATAGAGAGATAGAACCTGGATAGGAAGGATGAAAAAATATATGGGAAACAAGATTATCAGGCTAAACAAAAAGGTTAATTCGGAGATTAACATTTAACTTAAAATTTTAATAAGGACGGAAAAAAGATGTAAAAATTAGGAATTAAATATGTATAAAATATATTAAATAACTAATAATGTTTGCCTACTTACAAATAGTAAGTAATAAATTATTTGATAAAATTATATTTTTAAATATTAATTAGAGTTTTAGTAATTAGTGGTAATATATTATTATTATGACTATTTCTAACTTTTCATAACTTTTATCAAAATATGACCGATATGATTTTTCTTTATATATTTCAATATAACGGTANATTATTATTATTATTTTCTATTTTTATTATAAATTTTAATTGATTTATTATCTCATTTATTAATAACATTTTTACTAACTTTTGTAGTTCTCATCATTTTTTGTCTGTTTTTAGTTGGATTGTTTTGAATGCAAAGATTTTAGAAATCTCCCCAATGGCCTCAGTAAAGTAGCGAGTCAGACTCTCGTCATTCATTGAAGTGGGATCCGATATCTAATTATTATTAACATAAATATGACATGAAGATATAATTTGTATAATAAAATTACTTTTCCTTTTAAACTTTTTATAATTGGAACAAACCCACAAAATTTGTGAAATGTTTGTTTTTCCGGTTTCGCAACATCCTCTATGTTGAAAGCATCATCATACCGTTGATCATCATCCATTGTTACCTAGAATGATTATATTTTATTTATTATTTTTATTTTGTTTTAATTGTTACAGATAATAAATTATCAAAAAATGTTCGAAAGACTAAAAGTAAGAAAATAAATATGAAAAATAGCCTCCTCCGATAAAAATGTCCTCATTCATAATTAAAACAAATTAAAACAAATCGCCATTTCATAGCGTAAGTTGGTGGGGCTTCATGATCCATTTTCCACCATTTTTATATTTCGAAGTTGTTATGAAGTTATGAATGCAAAAATTAATGATTTGATATTCCAATTTCCTCACCCCAACATCTAGGGTCTCTCCCTCCCAAATTTTGGATTTCCTTGAAAATATTTTTTGTTCCGGAAAATCTTAGAACATTTTTTGAATGTTATTTTCATTTATTTGTATAATAAAACTGATTGAATTAAATATTATTCTTATTCCAAGAAAATATAAAAGTTAAATTGTTAAGACGGACAGCATAAAGTGGATTTACGGGGGTTAGTTGCTCCCCTTTGGGATGCCAATTTGAGACCACTAGCTTGTATTATCCATGAAAAGTTATATAAATTGCACAAATAATTATTAGTTATTAACATAATAAATCAATTACAATAATTTTCATTGACAACGGGATTCAGGCCGCCTTAATTTTATTAAATGATAAAGAATAGTATAAATCAACCGTATAAATGTGTAATATTAAATTAATCTAATTTAAATAAATTGTCACAGAATTATTTGTTGTATGAAAAAATGATGTCAATATATATAAATAATTAAAATATTTTATTATAATTTAATTTAATTTTATATTATATAATAAGAAATATGTAAATATTTAAAAAAATAAATTGTTTAAATATTCTGAAATTACTGGCGGAATTTTTATAATAATAATTATTGATATACACATTACAAGCTTTGTGATACCCTGTGCAAATCCCTATAGTAGACTAATTTCGTGCATTTGGCTCTCATCAGTACTATGCAGGAGACACGAAGATTTCTCTTCAGCGCCAGGTAAGTATACAATATTGCTGATTCAACTCTATTGCATACTTTCCCTGCTACACTGGAAATCACATCACTTGCTAAATTAGCTCGATCACAGAAAATCTGTAAACTTGTTAAAATGGCGTATGAAAATCATAATCACGTGTGCGGACTAAAAAAAGAGTCGATACACAGAAACTGTTTACAAGTGCATCCGATAACCTTTAGCGTTTAATTTATAAATTAAGGGTGTATAATATTTTGTCGGATGTCTTACACTTTAAAATAAACAGCGCAATAATTATTAAAAAATGAATTTATCAATTTCTTATATTCCCGCCATATTATTGGACTTCATGTAGCACAAATTCAATTTCTACTGAAAATAATTAAAAACGGAAATCACATTTCACGTAGTTTTCACAAACATTGACAATATTAAATTTGGAAATATATATAAATATATAATCTTAATAATTCTGCAATAACTTCATTTTGATACTATTTGATCAAATTCACTTGATAAAGGCAGTGGCGAAAATTTGTGATTATCAAAAGCATCGATATATTACTGATTTATAGTTTTCAAGCTTTTTTAATAATTTTTTAATAACAAAATTATTTAACTTGAAATGGTGTAAAATATTTTTTTACGGATGTCTAACATTAAAATATTTTACACCATTGCAAGTTAAAAATGCTAAAGGTTTACGGATGCACTTGTAAACAGTTTCTGTGTATGACGGTGTCTCCAGAGGCGAATATGATTTTTCATACGCCATGTTTACAAGTTTACAGATATTTTTTCTATGATTTAGCTAATTTGCAAGTGATGTGATTTCCAGTGTACCGGGGAAAGTATGCAATAGAGTTGAATCAGCAATATTGTATACTTACCTGGCGCGAATAGAAATCATCGTGTCTCCTGCATAGTACTGATGAAAGCCAAAAGCTCGAAACTAGTCTACTATTGGGATTTACACTGGGTATCACAAAGCTTGTAATGTTTATATTAAAATAATTTAACTTACAAATTTAACCATTCGACGGAGACGCGTTAATAAGAAATAAAGATGGCGTCAATCGTTTTTATAACTGTTTCTACGCAAGTCTTCTTAATCGCCATAGAAACTTTCATTTTATATCCATCGGATTTTTGGGATTTTTTATTTATAATTAATTAATTAATTTTAAAACAAATTTGAAAATTATTTTCTACAAGTCTGGTTGATTGAGTATTTGTCTTGTTTGGTTTATCATCTCTTTACTGTGCTTTGGTTCATTGACTTGAACTGGATTAATTAATCTCGTAAATGACCTTCCAGTGTGAAACTATCATCATTAATTTATTTCTCACATTTTATTCTGGCGTGGGGGGGGGGGGTTCTATACATTAGATTAGCTTGACTTACTCATACGGTGACCTAGGGTCCGTAAATCTTAAAAAATTAATTAATTAGTAAAGATTATTAAATAACAACATTGTGAAAAATAACTATGAGTCAATGAGAATACCATTTTTTCTTTACTGTGCCAAATATGGGCAATATCCTAACTTCCTTCGTCAATAAAATCAGAGTCAAATTATATTATTTCATTTATTTTCATTATGACAAAAGATCAAAACCTAATTCTATAAAACAAAAATTGCCAGTTTTGGCATTTTAATTTACCTTTATCTTTGATGGGTTTTTAGAATATCGATGAATATTTTTATATTTGAAGAAATCAATGTATTTTTCTGATAAAAATAAATTGTTTAAAGCGCTTCATGGGTTACACTTAGAAAATATCAGTAAGATCACTTATACTTTTGTTCACCTTAAAATATTTTTTTCAATAAAATTATATTTATCTTTATTTCAAAAATTAGATCAAAGCGTAATTTTTCATATTTAACATAAATTTTCGTCACTTCCTTTTCAAAAAAGCATTAATTTATTGTAGAATACGAATGAAATGTTTGTGAAATGCATGAACAAATATTTATACACAAAATCACTGTGATTGGTCAATGATATTTTTATACTGACCAATTGGAATTATCATTTACCGGTAACTGATTCGATATTTTACTAATCATTATAATATTTTGTAAAATAAATATTGCGACATTTTTTATGAAAACATTTAAATTTAAATAATTTTAGCAAATGTTTGTGGAAGTTTTTCAAAATTGAATCTAAAAAAATGAAATCTTGTAGCACTTTTCAGGTCATTTTATTTGATCTGCGGTTTTTGATCCTAGGAAAATGTCTCGCAGATCGAAGAACAAATGTGATTAAAATTTAATATTAATTTTGTTGAAAAGATAATTTTTTTTCGATAAGTTTTTTAAGTTTTATAAAATGTAATACTTACTGTAATAAATGAGGCATTGTCCCAAACAACCTGTGACCTCATTTCGTTAGAAAACTCCTCTTTTGTATATGTGATTAATGGGGTTACTTTTAACCACCTACCAGAAATAACGTGTTCTACTCGAACGTTTATCCCTTTCCGAATAAATTCATCTCGATCCTAATAAAGTTTTAAAATTTCGAATGCTTCAGAAACATGAAAAGTTTACTTTATTGACTGGATGAAATTTCAACACAGTCCTTGGATCATGAATATTGTTTGACAAAAATAACTTATTTTTATAGTTGAGGGTTAAATAGAACCCTGTCGAACCATGTTTCAGTCGAATCATATCATTCCATGCAATTGGGTCCGCTAAAAAATCAGATCACTAATATTAATAAAACTTCGTAGTCGGTTTTACTTGAGTAGGGAACGTTAGCCTTTTCAATGACCCAGTAGGTATTCGAATTAGTAGACGGTGTTAGGGACCGAATGTCTAATAAGTCTATCTTTCTTATTCGCATATGAACTGAGGGGAAAGGTAATAATATTATATAAAACGTATTTGAGGTAAACTTACTTTTTTCACTGATTTCTCCTCTAAAATAACCTTCTGCAGTTAGATACGCCTCCGTCTCTTGGTGATAAAAATGCACAATATTCAGCCCCTGAAATTCGAACCGAATCGTAAATAATATTTGTAATAATTATATTCTAACATTTAACAAATTTTTCAGATTTTTGTCACGACTTCTCGATTTATAAACAATGAATCCGTTCTTGTCAAGACTCACGTTGAATTCAGAACTGAAAAATGGAAAATGACTATGAAAAATATTTTATAAATATACATTCCAGGTTCAGTTTCTGATCGGGGATAAGATGGATTGGGGTTGGTATGGAAATAGTAACTCCTACTTGCCATGCTTTCAAATGAAACATACGCCCCGATGTTCACCTAAAATGTAAAGGGGTTAGCAACCTTTATTCTCAATTCACTTACCTCTGCTCCTTCAACATCCACTTTGTATTTGGGAACAATTTGGAACTGAGCTGATTTCGCACTATATGGCAGTAAAACCGTCTAAGAAAAATTCAACAGAAATTATTTCAATGACTTTTTCCCGCTTACTTTGAAAGCGCTTTTTTGAATTTTGCTTAACTTGTTGGAATTAATATGAATGAAATATCCACTGAATACAGTGACGCAACTGAATAAATATATATATATATATATATGTATTAAATAAATACAATGTGAGCCTAGCTCCGATTTTGCTGTTATTAGCAAGACATTAATCAGTACCCTTTCTAAGGCAGTACAAATAAGTTTTGAAACGGTTTGTCAAGGAAGACTAAAATTAGAGAAATTATTATGGCCAAAGGAGATAATGAGCAAGTAAACATTCCACCTATTGTGAACCTGATAAGTGAACCTATTTATAGTGAGATACGAGAGCAATAAGCACCAAGTGGCTAAAATAAAATTTTGTTACTGTTGTGGAGTTTCATTTGCCCTTCGATTTGTTGCTCTTTTAGCAGAATTATTAACAGATCCAATTGGCATTTGTCTTTTAGATAACATTATAAGGGAAATAAAATTTATTACAATATAGTGATTTTAAAATGATTCAAGGTTTTGTATCTATGATAATAAAGATCTAATTTTTTATAGATTATAGATTATAATAGTGAACAGATAGACAGATACATTTTTATACATTGCAAGGCATGATGCTTATTGTTAATGTAATGCAATAAAGCTATTTGGTGAAGGATTAGACAAAAAATCAAATACTACATTACCGGATTGCATTAGTGCTGATCTGAATTGAACAGGCTTAACCTAAGAATTTAAATGGGGCAAAGTGACCTTTTGTAATGATAACGATTTATGAGGATTTTTATATTGGATTCAATTAAAAAATTTCCGTATTTAGAAATTGTAACAAACATACATACATTCACAATTATATATAAGATATTTATTGATATATAAATTTATTAATGTACTTGAATAATGTCTCCAAAACGTAATTTTCTCCCAATATTTCTTTTCATGACTTGCATGTTATCCTTTTCTTCTAAAGCTGCAGCGTCCTTGACAAGAAAATATTTAGTAAATATTTATAATTAATTAATAATTACTTTTAATTTTTTAAGTTTATCGAGTCGATCGGCGAAATTCGGGCTTCCGTCGTCTGCTTCTTTTAGTTTTCTGTATCTTTTGTCCATTTTATATCGATGACATACACAGACTTCGAACAACAGCACTTTAAGGAATTCGTAAATATATTTTTATGTTCAAATGAATAATTTTACTTGACATAGTTGGAACATTCTCTGGAAGGTCGTAGCTCTGTCGGCTATATACAAATGGTTCGTTGAGAATTTGACTGAAAGTTTATTACTTTAACTTGAAATTTCGAAAACTTAAATATAACAATTTAGGCAAAAATTACCCAAGCCAATTTTATGATGAGGAATAAATAAAATACAAAATCAAAATGGCGGACTAAATAATTAAAATTACAACTAAATTTTACTATTAAACAAAATGTGAAAATTCTGCAATGAAACATAAATTTAATTAATTTAGAACAATTTCGTGTTTGATTTTCATAATCAATAAAAACAATTAACCAATGAAATTAATCTAAAATATCATTTGAATAATTCTCATTCTGACGCCTGACCAATGGCGTAATTTTCCTTAATGAGCAACTTGATAATGGCAGTACCAAAAATTTGTGATTATCCTTAAAAATTTATTGATCATCTAATTTAAAAAATTTGTTTTATTTTCAATCAATCCAGTAAGATTTTTTGACAAATGTGAAAAACAACCAATGCTTTTATGTCTCACTCTAAGAGGGGCCTTACGAAAGCTAATTCCCATATAAAGTTATTTTTTCAATTATCAAATGTTAAAGGCATATTTAATGAAAATGAATGTTACACATTTCATTGCTAAATTTTCCTCTATAAAGGTTAGAATGAAAATATAAAATATATTTTATTATATAAAATTCAATATTTTCTTGATAATGGAGTTACAAACTACATATAAATGGGGTCCGTCGATAATATTTAGAGTGAGAAGGGGGAGGGGTTATAAAATAAAACAATTAATTATTTATGATTAAGAAATTTGGAGAAAAAATAAACCTAAAGTGACTAAAAACAAGTAAATAGTTTATTAAAAAATTAAACAATAGTTAAACAAGGAGGATATCATGGAAAGGATTTCGGAGTTCGTCTTTATATAGATGTTTTGTGAAAAAAAGGTTTTCTGAGAACAAATTTCGTATGTAAATTATTACCCAACGCTTCGGACATGAAATTGTTAAAAGGACCACATTTGGAAATGCAATAAAACATGATAAAAAGATTAGAAATATATCAGGCAGTGATCAAAACAATGCAGAGACTATAAAAAGAATTTGGACATCTGATTAAGAAGGAGTCGAAAAGCAACTGCGCAGTGTACAATTTGACAATATGTTATATCGATTCACAAATTAACAATCTCAAACAAGATAATCCTTTATTAATATTCACAATGGATTGTACAAGTTGCGATTACAAAACCAATCAACTCTAAAATAGAGAATTATACAGAGCTTATTGCGACACGTATAATTGGCAATAATAATAACAATAATTACTAGTCGTCAACCGACTCACTCACAAGGTACGTTACTCGATTGATCTGTTTGCTTTGACAACAAATTATTCACTCCATATCCAATTTTTTCAAAGATTCTTGTCACTCCCAATTAAATATTTCTGAATTCACTCCTGTAATTCTGCTTTAACTCCGTTTTTCCACTCCTCCTGAGTTTGTGTTTTCCCTTTATAGCTTGTTATATTTGCGGTACTTGAGATAAATTTATTTTCCCATTTTTTCGCTTTACCGCATTTTCCACTTTTACCATCTTGTCTCTGACAGATGTCAATATATGCCTTGTTTTTTCCCTTTTTTGTTAGGCCGACTTTTCCTGCTATTTCGATATCTGTGACAAGCTGTCAAAATATGCATTTTCTAACAATTATTAGTAGCTAGGGTAAGTTTTCGAGACCAAATGCAATGTTTTTTGCAAGTCCGATGTTACCGTAGGGTTTTCCCTACATTAACATATCGCTCGTAAAGACTGTTTCTTTATATGTCTGTACATGTCATGTCATCTGGTGCCTACTTGCTGCAGCTGCTGCGTAAAGTGAAAGAGCAATGTCCGTGTTGCGCATATACACTACTCCCCCTCTCATCAGTCGAATGCGACATACGTAGAGGCGTTGACAAATACTGTGCGTTCCCCTCGTAGTAACACCTAATTCTGAAATATAAAAGTTTCTATAATACACTTTGATGTGCACACCAATTGTAGGTAACTCGCCATTTATGAGAAAATGAAATTTGTAACTTTATTTATTCAATTTATTAAATGATTTTCAAGTAATTCTTTTAATTTTAAGTAAATTTTGAGGCTTGAATTTTGATTTTATATAATTATGAGATTATTATTGAAATTGTTAAATATTACTTTTAGTCAACATTTGTATTATTATTTATTTTTAATTACTTTTCAGGTTTTTTTAGGATTTCTATGAAATTAATTTAATTATTTAGATATAATATAAGTTAAATGTAAGTAAAATTATTTTATAATTAGATCTTCTGATGTTTTATCGTCTTTTTCTCTACAGATCAAAGTAGAGTTGTCTCATTCTAAATTACTTAAATTATGTTCATGTATCATTTCAACCTTTAGTATAATATTTTCCCGGAGCCTCGCAAAACCTACAGACGACCCCGGAGGGTGGGCATTTTATGCTTTATATGATCTCGACCCAGTATACAAGTTTCCATTTTTAAGGAAGCCCATAATTCGTACTGACCTAGGGTGGGTAAAGGTCATAAAAAGAATAAATTCCACTATCATATTTATAAAAAAAGGATCCATTTCTTGTGGAAATCACTGAAAGATTACGAAGACATGTAAAGGGAGTGCCGAGAGGAGATTTTAAATATCATGTAAAATTTAATTATAACCCCAAATTTCAATTCAAAAATATACAAATCTTACCTAGACGAGTCCGCAGCTAAATATCCCAGATCCTGCTCGCTATATAGAGCGATAAAATCGCCGAATGACAAGAACTGCGAAAAATCATTTGTCACGACCTCATCGGAATTCGCCATTGATATTGGAAATGCGAAAAGAAAATGTAAAATAATGATATATAAAGAAAGTAGAATTGAATCTGTATAATTGCTCTGATCAAGTATATAATATCAGATCAGAAACGAATGAATGAAAATGTGAACTATTTGTCAACCGGCGTGTGTCACAATGAGCATAATCAACTCGATCAGCACATTCACATCTCAACTGCCAAGAGAATGTCTGAAACGCATACGATTTATTAATTGTGTTGTTTTAGTGCGCATTATTGATTTACGGTGTGCAAATCGACGGATGTGCCGTGACGTAATCACGGATTCAGACGGAGGCTTTGTCGGTGCACCTGTTTCGGTCTCTTTATTCCAGTTCGAGTTTCTTTTTCAACTTTTGTTTATCAGATGCTCACAATTTGCAATCTTTTTCTTGTCTTTCATTTGTTTATCGAGTTTGTTTATTTATTCAGATTAAACACAATTTGTTGTCTAAATTTATTGATTATTTCTGTATGTTTTCTGAATTTGAAATTTTTTTATTATTACTTGTGTTAAATAGAAAATAATTTTTTCAAACTGCACATTTTATGTAACATTTGTTTTAAACAATGAATGCAGAAAATATCGACAATATTATTATAGGTTTAAAATAGTAATAATAATTTCAAAAGCTTTTTAGGTCTATTTACGGATTAAATATATTTTAATAATAGTAATAATAGTAATAATAATAATAATAATAATAATAATAATAATAATAATAATAATAATAATAATAATAATAATAATAATAATAATAATAATAATAATGATAATAATATTAATAATAATAATCTCTCTAACCCGAATTTTACTTTTTTTTTATTTTTTTTATTATTTTTATTTTATTTATTTATTTTTTTTGTATTAAATTTTTTTATTTTTTTATTTACTTTTTATTATTAATTTTTAATTTTTTTTTAAATTTTCCCGCTATTATTTCCAGCGTTCTAACGGGGTTGGTGAAGCGAAGCGAACAGGGGCGGAGCCCCTAGAAATAATAGTATTAATAATAATAATAATAATGATAATAATAATAATAATAATAATAATAATAATAATAATAATAATAATAATAATAATAATAATAATAATAATAATAATAATAATAATAATAATAATAATAATAATAATATAATAATAATAATAATAATAATAATAATAATAATATTAAAAGTAATAATAAAATTAATAATAATAATTATCATAAATTCACTATTTTACATAAAAGAAATAATGATAAGAATTATTTTTCAGCCTGTTGACATTTAGTTATTTCTTATTTTTAATAATGTTAAATAAATTTAAAAATGTATTTCAGTTTCATTTGGCTCTATCTGAATATCTCATAAAATGGATGCCGTTAAAATAAATAGAGAAGGCAGGAAACCCAATTTTTATAATTTGCTCTAGGAATAATTATAAACTTTTCACAACATCATCTGTAGACGTTTTTTATTATTTTCATATTTTAAACAGAATAAAAATTAATTTCTACATTCATCCATTTTCTGTGTGGGTTTTGTGTGACCTCAGGAAAATATTATAAGCGGGGCTCCTTCCCAAAAAAGAAGAAACGATACATGAACATAATTTTATCAATTTATTTAATGAAATATTTATTTCATCAATATATTCAATAATATACATATGTAAAGTTTTTTATTCTTATTTCGTAATAACTTTTTTTATTGCTAATTTCTCGATAATATCATCAAAATTTATCAGTTTTGTAACCTCCTGCTCTATTGACAACATAGCCATCCCCTCTTGCCTATCGTGTTGCATGTTTGATCTTAGATAATTTTTAATTAACTTTAATTTGGAGAAACTGCGTTCGGCTGGAAGCTACTGAAACCGGCGGTTTTAGTATGATTCTCAATGATATATAAAAGCGCGGAGCATCGGGGAAAATCCCCGAAGTCCCGACCTCTGAGCCAGCTCAATATATATGCGATAGAAATGTAATTAAAATCTGACTCCGTGTATCTTCATTAAAAATAAATAAGTTTTATTTTCAACAAAATAGCTTTCCACAATTCATATTCACTTTTTCAATTCAACAACTTGTAATATAATTTATTTGTTCATCTCATTATATGATTATAGGTTGCTTCTAAACATAAATATGTATAAAAAGGACCGCCACAAATAAGACCCTTATAAATCTGGTAGATAGTATTGACTTGAACTGCTCAACTATTTTACTATCACTTTTAGAAAATTGAGTCGTTTGCCTTTGTTTATATAGCGCTACGGCGGCGTCAATCATTTCCCAATGCAAATCATTTCAGTTACCTGTTCAATATTCAATCTGAATAAACAAAAGTAAATTTAAATATTTTGATGACTGTTACACTTGTTATGATCCATGATTTGGTTTTCATACTGAGATAATTATTTCATCAACAAAATTTTAATTAATTAATTAATTAATTTGTAATTTTGTAATTACATTTTCACAAGACTTCTATCGACATAAAATTATTATATTCGACTTTAAGCTTGTCATTTGCAAGCCTCTCATACGTTTCATTGGGAAATATTGATTTTTTGATATTTCAAATTTTAATTAATCTTTTGCAATTAATTTAATTTATGAAAAAAAAAATTTTTGTACTCATTTGCATAACTCAAATGAATATAAAAGTCAACAAAATATTCATGTACTGTTTGTTCTCTATAAAACCTTTAGGTCAGTGTTTCCTACGATGGGCATCACGGCTTAGAGATGGGACACGTCAACAATTATTAACTATTCCACATATATTTTTTAATATAATATGCTCATTCACGACTAAATATAACAGCGTGCATACAGCAATTTCATCGACCGTTAGTTTTGCATATTGGCAATACTGATTATCGAAGTTTGAAGTAAATGCAAAAATCAGGTGACAAAAGAATTTCAAATTTAATTTAATTTAAAATTAATAAATACGATATAGGAAATTTAACCTAGTTTTATTTTTTGATAATATTTCATTTATTTTCATTGTGACAATAAATCAGAAATTTAATTCTACCCAACACAAATTGAGCAAATATTACAAACTAAAGGTAGAATATTTCAATACAACAAAAAGCAAAATTCCTAACTAGATTTTTCTGTCCGGGTGACCAGTCCCAATTTAAGGCGGCATTGATAATTCCCAGTCATCCTGTTCCTTTATAAAATGTGAAGTTTAAATTTTCTGTAAATACTCAAAAACGTTTCACTTATCCCTCCTTATCAGTGCCGTTTTAAGGTCGTCGTAGGCCCTAGGCACTTTTGCATATCTGCAATTGAAGTAAGCCTCAAATCGATTAAAATTTAATTAGTATTGGTAATTACAAATAATTTTAATGATGGATCAGTATACCAAATTACGATGAAATAGTTCTTCACTTTTTAAAATATTTTAGGTATGTCTCTTTTGGAGGAAATTAAAATAAAATTGCATTTGCCTTGGAGAATGCAATGCTTAACGCTTAAATAACAAAATTCTTTTCGTTGTACCCAATGATGCTTAGTAAGCCATAGTTGAAATCTCAATTGTTCTTGATAAAGCTGAGATTTGACAAGCAGATGGAAACGTTCCATTAACAGCAGATCGTTGAATTTATGCAGCATTGGTCGCCCTTTCAAAACTTTAGATAAAGAATCCTCATTATCCTCTAAAATCAATCCGATCAAGTAAGCAAGGGGCTTTTGTTTCTCTTTATCCAAGGAAGTCGTAGAAAATGGATCAGTCTCTTCAAAATACTTCATTCTACTTTTCTAGTTGAAGGGAAGGGCAAATATCTGTGATGGTTCAGGCATGAGAAATCATAAAAATGAAGTAGATAAGATTGAATTATTTATCAAATTATCAAATTATTTATTTTACAAAGTTTCATTTCACTAGGATAATTTTAGGCTACATGATATCAAAGTAATTGCCGAAAGAAGACAAGTTTGACCGAAGCCCGGTAAAGTGTGTGATTGTGTTGCAATGACTAAGGCGGAAAAATTCACTAATCACTATGTTTAAAATTAATGTTCACTATAAAAGTCTTAGTATAAGAATTTTGTATTATTCATATGGATAAATAAATATTAATAACCTACTATTTCTTGATATCAAAGGCGGCAATATGAAATTATTACGCGAATCATTATTGAGCATGCATGCATGCGATACGTAATTTGATTTGCCAATTATTTTTCCATGAGTTATTTTCAAATATTTTCATATTGATAATCCAATAATTATTACCGATTTCATTTTATTACTATGAAGTGTTGCTCATATCTAAGTGTAACGTTATAATTGTAATTTTCTAGTCGTAATTATCTGATGCATAAAAGTAAAAATTTCTTTTTCTCACTGGAAAAAGAGGTAAATGGTATTAATATTAAAAAATGAATGAATATTAATATACAAAATTAATGAAGAATTAAATAATTTACGCTGATTTTGAATCTTTTCACTGATAAAATAATGCTTCATAACTCAAATTATGTTGGAGACATTTAATGCACCAATGATGTACGTTGTAATTCAAGTAGTTCTTTCTTTGTACGATTCAGGTCGTACCTCGGGTATCGTTCTAGTGATCCAGTATCTCGAAGTATGGCAATTTATGAAAGTTATATGTTACTTCATGGTATTTGTATAATACAACCTTATCAAGTGGTTCGACAATATATCCTGGTATTGCTGATCGTATGCAAAAACAAATATCACCTTTGGTTCCATCAGTATCAATGAGAATGAAAATGAAAATTTCATGAAATTTATAATTAAAAATTTAATTAAAAATGATTAATCAAATTTAGTGTTATTTTGTTAAATCTAAATATATAATTCTCTATGTATGTATGTGAATGAGTGATTATGGAGTAACGCTTAATTAAAAACACCAAATGTCAAATTATATTTATAACTTTTAATTTTGATCGACAACATGGCATTTTTATTATATTGCTATCTGAAAATTGACTTTCCTCTATCGAATGATGCATAATTTGTCAAATCTGGATCTTTAATTTCGTCATTTTGACGGGTTATAGATAGTTATTATAATAATTACCGTTTGATTGGGTAAACTTGATATGGACTGATTCAGTTTCATATTTCTCAACCCCTTTATCACATTTTAATAAGCAAACATGCAAATTTGTTTGTTAAATTGATTAATTTAGTTCACATTTTATCTGTTTTTGTTTTCTTTTAACATTTCATTTATTTTCATTACGACTATTACTCAAATATTATTTTTATAATACAAATTTTTGGCACCGCTTTTAATATTATTGAGGAACAGTGAAACAGTAAATGTATAAAAAAATGTAGTCAAAAAATAAACATACGCTAATTGCAAATATGATTGAGGTCCATAAATGGATGCTGGGTTTAGGTATAAGCAAATTAAGCAGTTGCTTAGGGACTCAAAAGATCCTCAACCATTGAAAAAAATCATTGTGTAAATATATGAAAGATTGTAATTTTGAACCGGAATTCTGTTGAGAGAGACAAGAAAATATTTATTGTTAACAGATAAATACAAGTTACGATATTTTTGCTACTGCGTTGAAATATGCTTACGCAACTATATGTCGTATGAAGGAGCTCGTACCAGTCACACATTAATTATAATGGCAACTTGTCTAGTTCAATTTACAATATATAATTCAAGCTTCGTAGTATCATTTGCAGTTTTAATTACATAAATTCAGAATTAAAAATTGTAAAAAATAGAATCAAATTATGACAAGTTAAAGGGAGAGTGTAGCTGTTTTCAGCGCCATCTTGATTGTGTTACATTGTGAAAGTGAAATAATCGCTAAGAAAATGAAAATTATGTAGACAAGAATATAAAGCAAAAAATTAAAAAATAAAGATTTCATTACTTTTATTTAAATAATAAAATATTTCCAACTCGTAAATTTACAGTATAAATTTCATAAAAATTAATTATTTTAATTTCAACTGTAAAATTTGTATGTTAATAAAATGATTTTTAATATATTAATTTTGAATATTTATTTTATGAAAATGTATTAATTTTAAACCAATAAAATTAATTTGATAAATTAAAATTTTTTAAATCTTATTATTAACAATTAAACTATATTATTAGGTTAAAATTTATTTTTATTTAAAATGTAATTTTACAAATATTAAATTTTTAATTGTTCAAAAATGTTTTAAACTTATATTTAAATTTTTTTTTAAATTTCTGATAATTAATAAATTTTTTTAAAAAACTTTTTATAATTACTTCACTCGATATTTTTAATAAATTAACATTTAAATTTTAAAATATAATTAAGATTTTTAAATTTCAACACTTCAATATATTAAATGTTTTAGATTTGTTTAAATAAAGTTATTTAAAATTATATTAAAATTGTAATTGTTATGCAAACTAGACATTCTAAACGACTGTCAGCTAAGACAAAAAGATTGGAAGAGCTTAATGATAGCAATGAAGACTTTATAAAGAGAATGAAAGAACTACATAAAAGCTTTGTTGATACAATGGAGAAGTCCCAGAATCTCGACGTTTCAATTTTAAATCCAGAATTGGCCCCTTTGTATAATAAAATTGCAAAAAAGTTCCCATTAAACAATACTGATAAAGAGAACAGAAAATTATATGATAATCTTGGCCTTTCGTTGGTTAACGAAGAATCTTATACTCGCTATTTACGAAATGAAGTAGTGAAACATCTCGAGACAAATAAAACTAAATCCTTAACAGCTCACTCAGTGGACCTTTTAATCAACCGAATAGTTTGTTGTTCAAATGAAAATGAAAAAGATGGAAAAAATAACATACGCAAGCAAAAATCAGAGGATAGAAAAACTGAAATTATCATTAAAGAGGAAGATTTAATAGCAATTGAAAGACTCCTTCAGCCCTACCTCCATCAAATTGGTAATAACAACGATGTAACAGCGCATAAATTAATTTTAGAAGAAATTCATAAAACCTTTATCAGTCGAAAAGACTCCATTCTAAAGATGCTACAGTCAAATCTTAAACCCCAAGATGAAATTATCAAATCCGACAAGAAGTCCCTATCCGATTTACCTATATCACTGATAAAAACCGAGAAATCCAAAGTAGAATCAACGACCCCAATTAGTAGTAATCATCATAGTGTGATCGAGAGTATTGAAATCAGTGATGACGAAGAAAAGAAAAGCTCGATTATTGAAAATGAAATCACAAAAACAGTATATCATATCATTCATGACTGTTACGTAAATCATTCTCACTATCCAATTTTGTTGACCGACACTCAACTGGGCATCGAACTTAATGGGTTTCTTATCCTAGTAAATTACGGAATCAGATTCTCCCTGAAATACGTATTGAACCCAACTGAACGCCAAGTTTACGTATGTATATTTATCAGCAGCATGATAGTAGGACTTGAGTGTGTTATAAATATCAAAAGAATTGGGATATGTATTGAAAATCTGACGATTGACAACTATCAAACCGTGAATGCCAGATTGAAGTCCATTGACGTTACGATAGACAATTTGTACATTTCCAACAATTCCTATACCCTCATTGTTAATCCGAATATTGAGAAGCTACGCAATGTCCTCCTTCATTATGTGAAGATCTTCCACGAAACCGGGAAATTGAAATAAAGATTTATCAAGGGATTTATTTAATTTGAAGTAAGCATTTAACACAAGCCTCAGAATTTCTTTTAATAAATCATTTTTTCTATTGTAAAATATTTTTATTATAACTATTGAATAATAAGTCCGATATTGTTTCCCGAGTCTTTTGGAATCTATACGGTGACGGCATCTGTAATATCGTGAGACCAGAAGAGACTTCTTGTCCATCTGAAGGATAGTTTGAGACTCCTATGGTCACTAGGATTTCTTGTTTTGAAATATATTTATTTTGTTAATAATTTTTAATTATTTCTTGTCAAATATTAAATATTTATTAAATTAAGTAAATTATTTATAGGGTAAAACACGAGTGATAGAAAAATTTTTTTCAATTGCCTCTTAATATTGAGAGGAGGGGTCGAATACAAAAAATATGATTTATTAAATACATTTTGAAAGATTTAAATGAATCTTCAAATTAAATTTATTGCGTTTTTTTAATATTTCAAATTTCTTATAAAATCTAACCGAATAAAACAATATTTTTTAAAATGTATTTTGAAATATTTTTTTTATGTAAAACAATTCAAGATTTAATTTTAATAATTTAATATTTTATTTCAAAATTAAAGTAATATTTTTTGATAATTATATCTCTACAAGCTGTTACCCGTCAATAATGATGGAGCAATTTTTTAGTTGAAAATCTATATTTAATTTTATTCAAAACATATAATCATAAAATGCCTTATTTAATCGAAAAGTTATTAATTAAGTGCCCTTGATATGATGTCTCATTAACTAAAAATAATTTTTTTTAAATATTTATCTACTTATAATAATAGAGTAGTATACAAAATTATTTATCAATTTAATTTTTTTTAATAGTGTTATATCCATACAATCAGGCAACGGAAATTATGATATGTGATGATTATATTAACTATATTAAATTTAATTTTTATAAAAATATTTAAATTAAAAGAATTTTAAAGCATTTTCAAAATTGATTTTTCAACCACTTGCGCTGGAATGACGTGTTACACTCATCGACTGCTATCTGTACCAATTGTTGATATGATGTTCATAACTTTGTGTTATTTTTACTATGTTAAAATGAACTCACTGTGAATTGTATTGATTAAAAAACTTCGATGTCTTTACAATGTTTGTTAATAAATACAATGTCAATTGAAAAGAAGTCACAAAAGTTAAAAAATTGGAAAAAGTTTTTATATTACAGCGAACTGCTTTAAGTTGGTTTGCTATGGTCACATGATAATTAATTTCCAGTGAAAGTGGTTAAGCAAAAAGAAAAATTATTGTTAATATTATTTCTTAATTTTAAGCATCTTGATTATAAATATTGTTTATGTCGACTTTCATTCATTATTTACTTTGATTCAAAATATAGATGAGGTTGATCTGAGGTACTTGGAGTACTGGCTACACGTAGATTCTGACTCATAGAGATATAATATATCTTCATGAAATAAATCGGGAAATAATTAGCTGATTAAAAAGTTTGAATTAAATAATATATACATAAGTTTCTCTCACTGTCGCACTAATAACCACATTGGATTTCTCATCCCCATTGCGTAACTAAAAATGAATTTCCAAATGCTTCCATAACAGATTGCGCACAACTTCAAATTGTAAACCTCACCTTACATGCTTCAATACACACATCAATTTAGAATTTAATTTCAAAAGGAATAAAGGTAAAACCCTCCCGTCAGATTCGTTACCTTAATTTTACATTGACATACTCAAAGTCAGAATTCAACAAGTTGTGATATAATAGAAATATAACAAAATGTAAATAAATTTATTACCTGCTAAATGTATTGAGGGTTCATAACGTATAGAAATAGTCCTTTATCTTATTGGAAGGTTCAGAGCTGCGCTCCAATGTACAGTTATCTAATTTCTTTTTCTTCTAGAGATCTATTGAAGCCAGAGGTCTAGCCAACTTTTATTTACTAAATTGGCTTAGACAACAACAAACTTATGAAATATAATATGTTGAATATTTTTTGTGAAATCGATATTCAAATTTCATATTGATCTATAGTCAAAATCTAAATGCAGATAAATGAAATTCTAATGGTAAAATAGTTTATATCATAATTTGATGGTTTCACTGATAATAAGAAAATTATATAACCATCTATCTTTTTATTTTTCCTTTAACATGTCAATAGCTTCCTGAAATTCTCAATTTCACATCTTGCTGATTAAAATTCTCTTTTGAATGATTTGTATATATATTACACTCATACCTCGCTTTACGGCCTAGATACGTTCCAGGAAAGTTGGCCGCAAAGCGAAACGCCGCATAACGAATCAAATACATTTTGATACAATTCCATATAAATTCAATAGGATTTTTGGCCGTATAACGAAACATTTTAGGCCGTAAATCGAAAAAGTGCCGTAATTAAAGTAGGCCGTTATAGCGAAAAGCCGTATAGCGAGGTATGAGTGTATTATTATTATCACTTTCTTCATATTTATTGTTATAACCTGGCATATCTTATATTTCAATGTTCTTCTCATTTTACTATTTGCATCTAACTGGGAGGTGGGCAACCTTAACTATGTATAGATAGATTATATTACCTTATAATATTCATCAATGATAATTTATTGTTATTTCATGAAATTAAAGGGATTCTAGTGCCCGGTTAAATGTTTTATTATAAATATCAATTTATAATTTTGTTCTCCATAACATTTACCCAGGACTCGATTGAAATCCATAAGCGAAATCTCTCAAATCCAGCAGGTTACCCTTAGTTGCATAATATATGGATAAATATAATTTAATAGCGGTGCCAAACATTCACTGGTCGGGGGGGGGCACAGCTTCATTCAATCAACATAAGAATCATCGTATAAAAATTCAAATTCATAATGAAATACTAATAGAATCATTTAGCATTCAAATAGATTGAACTGCAAAGGTGCGTTTTGATTAAATATCAAATCAAATAATCATTAAATAAACAAAAACTCGAACAGTAAAATAATTAATCAATATACAATATAAATTAACAATATTAAAAAATAAATAATCGATAAATATTAAATCAACCAATAAATATAAATAATCAAACAATAAATATAAATAATCAATGAATATAATAGAAATAATCAATAAATATAATAGAAATAATCAATAATTATAATAGAATTAATCAATAAATCCATTAAAAAGACTAGAATCGATCAATAAATCCAATAGAAATAATCAATAAATATAATGAAAATAATCAATAAATATAATACAAATAATCAATAAATGTAATAGAAATAATCAATAAATGTAATAGAAATAATCAATAAATCCAATGGAAATAATCAATAAATATAATAGAAATAATCAATAAATACAATAGAAATAATCAATAAATATAATAGAAATAATCAATAAATATAATAGAAATAATCAATAAATACAATAGAAATAATCAATAAATACAATAGAAATAATCAATAAATATAATAGAAATAATCAATAAATATAATAGAAATAATCAATAAGTCAATAACAAAATTATATATATATTAACAAAGTATAGAGCCAATGAATGCGAGAGATACAATATCTCATGAGCGAGTAACACTGGATGGTGGAATGTGACCCGAATCACTGTAGGAGTTAAGAAATACTCGCCCATCAGAATATATGGTGATCCTTGTGATGCTGGCGTGATCTAAGCTGAACCTGAGCCACCCGTCAGCTGGAAATTGGAGAGCTCGACAGAGGAAATACCGAATCACATTGGCATGGCACACCATGAGGGTATGATAATGCCGCTTGTTATTTTCCGTAGAATTATCCTTTTCTATTCGATAAAACAATTTCCGAAATGCCGATTCGATCCTCGCAGAATGGACAAAGAGATTTCTCGTCACAATTTTGTAATCTGTATGAAATGAGTTACAATATCGCTGATAATATATCTACTGGCTTAATGGCTCTCTCTCTCTCTCCCTCTCTCGCTCCCCCCTCTCTCTATGCTTGTGTATAATTTCATATAAATTGCTATATGAAATACTAATTCAAATTGCTTTCTCAATCAATTATTTATCGATTTCACCACTGATTGACTATTTCAATTTTGATTTCGATTATCTTTATTTTGCATTCAGATCAATATTTTCATTTATTTAACAGCAATTTTCAGCAGTGACTTTTTTGAATTTGAACAATAAAATTATTGAATATATTAAAGATAAAGAGAATAAAAGGTTTCACTGCTTTTTGTTAGAAAGGAAATAAAAAGTAAATAGGAGAAATAAACACAAAGGCGAGTCCAATTTCAAGGAAAGCGTTTAGTAGATATCTTACAGTTACAATATGTTCTCTCACAAGATGATAAATGGAGATAGATATAAATAGGGATAAAGGGAGAGATAGAAAGGGAAAATAGATATAAATTGAGATAGAGTTAAATATAAATAAGGATAAATGGAGAGATAGAAAGAGAAATAGATATAAATGGAGATAGATATAAATATGGATAAATGGAGATATAGAAAGAGATAAATAGAGATAGATATAAATAGATATAAATGGGGATAGAGATAGATATAAATAAATGGGGATAGAGATAGATATAAATAAATGGGGATAGAGATAGATATAAATAGAGATAAATGGAGATAGAAAGAGATAAATGGAGATAGATATAAATAGGGATAAATGGAGATATAGAAAGAGATAAATAGAGATAGAGATAGAGATAGAAATAAATAGATATAAATGGAATAGATAGAGGTAAATAGAGATAAATAGAAATAAATAAGGATAAATCGGGATAAAGAAATAAAGAGATAATATTATGAAATGAAAAAGAAATTGTAAAGCAAATTGATTAAGTATTTCATTTATATAAACTTTATATATTTGTTATAAATAGAATTTGATTGTCAATGAATTGTTTATGAGGTTTTATACAAGATTATTATCAGCTGAGATATTACGTAATCACTGTAACATTGCAGCATTTGCTTGGAGGAAATATTTCATATTACTGGATTAAGGGAGATTCATTCAAAGGAGGTAAACAAGGAAAGATATAATTTAGATAAAAGAAAACGTAAGAAGCCCATTGAAAATGATCAATACGAAGAAGTGAAAAATATCATTAAAATAGAACTCGAAATTAATATGTAAATTTTCCACCAATCATATAATGAGGATTTTATTCGTATTATTAATGTAATCTGTTGCAATTGGTTGACATGAAAGGTGATCATAAGGTCCTTATATGGTAATGATAGGTATTTCATATGTGCATGTATTCTCCTCTATTCTCTATTCTAGGTGCTTCAAGCTGACATTTATTGTGCAGATATACAAGCAAGGAGAAACATATACATCTCTAGATTGATAACATTAGATTTTCTAATTCAATATAATTCAATTCAATAATAAATATTAATTTATAATTCAATAATAAATATTAATTTATAATTCAATATAATTCAATTCAACCAATAGCAATAAATATTAATTTATAATTCAATAATGAATATTAATTTATAATTCAACAATAAATATTAATTTATAATTCAACAATAAATATTAATTTATAATTCAACAATAAATATTAATTTATAATTCAACAATAAATATTAATTTATAATTCAACAATAAATAATAATTTATAATTCAATAATAAATATTAATTTATAATTCAACAATAAATAATAATTTATAATTCAATAATAAATTTATAATTCAACAATAAATAATAATTTATAATTCAATAATAAATATTAATTTATAATTCAATAATGAATAATAATTTATAATTCAATAATAAATAATAATTTATAATTCAATAATAAATATTAATTTATAATTCAATAATGAATAATAATTTATAATTCAATAATAAATATTAATTTATAATTCAATAATAAATAATAATTTATAATTCAATAGAATATTAATTTATAATTCAGCAATAAATATTAATTTATAATTCAATAATGAATATTAATTTATAATTCAATAATAATTATTAATTTATAATTCAATAATGAATATTAATTTATAATTCAGCAATAAATATTAATTTATAATTCAGTAATAAATATTAATTTATAATTCAGCAATAAATATTAATTTATAATTCAATAATGAATATTAATTTAAATTCAATAATGAATATTAATTTATAATTCAATAATGAATATTAATTTATAATTCAGCAATAAATATTAATTTATGAATCAATAATGAATAATAATTTATAATTCAATAATGAATATTAATATGTAATCCAAAAATAATTAAAATAGATATTATTGATTGATTTACTGAATGAAAGGAAAGAGTTACAGAGATTATGTGACTAATGCCATATGATTACATAATACCGATGACGTCATTTAGGATGGCCATGAGAGACAGATTATGTCCAATATTGAGGTGAATGGTTACGTAATATCGCAACTATTACCGATTGCAAGCACAGTTGAGAAATAATAGCGGAATGACAAATATAATAGCATGATAATGGCCAGGCAATTCTGATTGGCTATTATTGGGGAGTTCTATTGATTGGATGGATTTTATGATCATTTTATTGAATATCATTTTTATATTTATTTTCTTTTTATTATTTATCTTTTTTATTACTTTCAATTTTTTATTAATTACTTATTGATATTTATTAATTTTTGATTTTTTTTTATTATTATTATTATTTTTAATTGTTTTATTTTCATTTCATTAATTATCTCGATTTATTTATTTGTTTATTATTTATTTATATTTATTGTAATTTTTATTTTCATTTATTATTATTTATCTTTTTTTAATTTTATTTTTTATCATTTATTTTTAAATTTTTTTTTATTAATTACTTATTTATATTTACTTATTTTTTATTATTTATTTTATTATGAATTTTTTTAATTATTTAAATTTTTTTTATTAATTTTTTTATTTATATTTTTATTTATTTTATTTAATTATTTATTATTTTTTCCTTTTTCTATATTTTTTACTTATTTGAATTTATGTTATTTTTTATTTATTTAATTAATATTTATTACATTACTACTTGTATAGAATAGAAAATTGTACAGCAAAAAACCGCCAATCAAATTATGATGAATGAAATATTGATTAAACAAACAAATTACCCTTTAATAAGATAAAAATTGTCTTAATAAAATCCGTTAAATTTTCAACCTTCGAAGTAATGAAAAAATATTTAAAATTATTCAAAATTTAATTGGCAATTCTCGAAGTAAAAATAAACTCACTGGAAGAAGGAGGTTCCGGTGTACACGGCGGCCCTTCTTCTAAATCTTTTTCATTGACAACAGTATGATTTCCAAGTTCAGATAGAATTAAATCGGTTGTTTCAATTGCTCGAACCATAGTTGAGGTTATGACTTTATCAAATCTATTTAAAGTTATCAGAACTTTTATTGTTATCATTGAAGATTCACTTGATATTTAATTCTTTCAATCTTTTCCCAGTTAAAATTGCTTGTTCTCTACCAAGCTCAGTCAATTTACGTTCTTGAGGATCACCTGCTAAAACATATTGACCATGTCGAATTAATACAATGTGATGGCATGCATAGTTCTTAGATGTATCAAAAGAATTTTTTTCATTATTTAAAAAATCCCAATTATAATCCCATTGGGTAACAGTTTCATTATTGAACATTGATGCTGTTAGAATAGCAGTACATCCTAAGAAACCTTTTGCAAAAAGTTTTTTCATTTGTTAAATTTTATTCAAAATAAATTAAAAATATATAAAAACAAGTATTGTAAAATTAGCTTTGTCAATTATTAACCTAAAATTAGAATTTGAAATTATTTCTGGATAGGTTAAATATTTAAACAACTTCTTTCAAACGATGAAATAAAAACAATTCACTTTAATTATATTTCTTAAGTTTATAAATAGATGAAGTTTTCTTTATTTTCTTCCACTATTAAAAAAATCTTTCAAAACCAATAATTAGTAATTTTAAGCAAATTAAATATATGAAAAGAAAGTAAATGTTGGTCTTTTATTTTGATATCGTAATATAAGTAGGATATATTTAATTAAAAATAATAAATTTAAACATATAATTCAAATTAGTTATTAATTTGTGAGAGGTATAAAATTTAAATCTGACTTTAATGGTTCTAATTCAAATAGTTTTAAAATTCTATTTTTCAATGTACAACTTTTTAACATTTTGATCCAGAATTTCATCGGGTCACAAGGTTTGCAAAAATCTACAATTTATTAAATCTTTCAAAGAAAACTTCTGTTTTCTGGAATTTGACCTGTCATTAAGATCAATTTAGTGGTATTTATTTCTCAATGATAAATTTGAATAAAATGAACATTGTAAATTAAATTTCATTTTTCCTAGAATTTCCACACGGCAAAGGAAAAAATTCACCATTTTTAATTAATTATATTTAATTATTAATTAATTATATTTAAAATTTGGATCCAAACAATTTAAAGACCACATAAAATCTATAAACTTTCATTGACTTCGTACAATGAACTTCTACAAATGGATTAATATGATTTAAATGATGAATTTATTTTGGCTGGCAATTTTGTGAAATCAACACTAATAAAAAAATAAATCAACAAACTAAATATCAAACTTATGAAGATAGACCGAATATAGAGGTCCTTTTAGGGATGACGAATAGGGTGATCGCTCTGTCACAGTATGTAGCAAAACCATATGAAGCACCAAATTAGTATCATAAGTTTGAGAAAACTCGGTCATCTTAAATTAAAAATATAAAATTCTACGAGTAAGTATATTTACTATTTCGTCGTGATTTCGCTATCGTTTGACGTTAGATTGTATATTATTCATCACTACACCAAATAAGATAAAATCTTCAAAGACAAAATAAGTTCAGCGCTTAGAATATTAAAAATAAAAATATCACAACCAATAGAGAATGTTGATAGGGTCTAGGAAAGCTCCAAAATATAACACCTGCTCTGAGCTCTAAAATACCTTCATACGACCCGGTCGAATTCTATATTACACCTTTTCAAATTTTTCATGAACATTTCAGAAAATCCAATGTGCATTATGTTGCACCTTGATATCCATTCAATAATTTGTGCCATATTTTATGATTTTTTTGCTTTAATTTTAAATTTTTACATAAACCTTTCTCAATTTAGACAATGGTAAAAATTATTTAAAAATATTTAAATAATAATCACAGCTTATTTTTTGTTCATTTTCAAACAAATTTAATTAAATTAATTTATATTTTCAGCTTTTTTAATTTCAAATATTACATTTTTACAATAAATAATTTTTTATTAATAAATTGGTGGTCTAAAATTAGTTAAAAATCTAGATTAATATTTATTTTTACTACAAAAAAATAAACAATTTTCTAATAATTATTTATTTCAATAAATTTTATCTGACGAGTCGGTAAAAGGAAAAGAAAAATCTCATTTTAATCGCAATTCGGTGGATTATAAATTTTACATTTGCATATGTTTACGAAATATTCCACAGGTTGTAAATCTTGTCAACATTTTTTATTGCGATCTCGTCAGCTGGACGAGAAATCTGATTAATAATATTTCTGTTTTTCATAATTAATTCTCGCCGCTAATGAACTTGGAGAATTTTCTGATATCTGCGAGAGTTTATGTAAATGATATTTTATATGAAAATTATTGCGGGAAGTTAGTTTTATATCAGTTTGCGGGGGATATTTCTTTTTAGTTTATTAATTAAAAGCGTTCATTAAAAAATAATAATAATTCTATAAAACGAAATTTTCCTAGTAACAGCATTAATTCACAAAAATAATTAGTAAAATATATAATATACACTTGCTGCAGGTTTCTGATTAAAAATAAAATATGAGTTTGTGAATATGAAATAGTCCTCGTCAATCGGCTTAGGAAAATAGTTTAGATTGTGAATTTGAAGATTTTGATATTTTTTATTTGAATTATTTGTTTTTTGATTGGATATTAATTTAATTTAAAAATTTTAAAATTATTTTGATATTTTTAAAAAATTTTTTAAATTTATTTAAGGTTTGATATTTCTTTCAATCACTGTGAAACATTTAGTTTTTTTTAATTTCAAAACAGAGAACTTCAGTCCAAATCCAATTACTTCATCAAAGTTCTTGGGAAAAAATCTTTAGGTCTGGTCTCCTCTCATTTGCATCCAAGATATACCGTTGACTGTTCAACATTATAGACATGTTCAAGTTGCATTCAGTTTTCATTTCAATTTGAAACAGCTATTTATTGCATCTTCGTTCTAATTTTCATTTTCCTCAATTTTGATTTACCTAAATTGGATTTAATTTCCAGTTTTTATTTTTAATCATAAATTAATTTACATATAAATAGTTAGAATTTGTAAACAGAAAAATGAAATTAATAATTTACATTAAAACAATCCAAAATAATTATATATTTAAAATATAATACAATTCAGGACTAAATATATATATTACAAAATTTTAAAAATTTTATTTTAATTAATTGATAAATAAATCAAAATTAATTTTTCTGTAAAAAAAAATTTCGGTAGTGCCTTTATCAAAATTAAATAATTTATTAAATTATTTTTTACCATTTAATTTTGTGCAAAAATAGATTTTGCAATTTTACATGCATAACAATCAAATCATTTTTTTATAAATCAGTATGATTTTTTTTTATTTAATGATATAAAGTTTTCAATTAATAGTATTGTTTCATTTAATTTCATATAAAATTTATTTTTAATTTTAATTTAGATGAAATATAATAAAAAATGACTGCAATGAAAATATAAATGGTAACATGAGAGAGAATAAAACAAATTTATTGTACTATATTATTTATTACCACAAAATTAATTAGATATTAAATAAGTCATATAGTATTTTTACACATACTAAGTTGAATGAAATTGTTTTTTTATATTATGATTTTCTTATTCTCCCGCTTTTCACTATTTATATATTCATTGCAGTCATTTTATATTATAAGTCATTTAAACTATAATTATAAATAAATTATATACATATATACAGTGATTTGTCATAAGTAAATGGACACCCATGTTAACAGCCATAAATAAACCGAGTGTTATCCATGAAAAACAAATTATATTTCGCTCTCTAATATCTGGTAGATTTTCCCTTAGCATTGAAAAGAGAAGTTAAATGCTTTGGGGTTGAATGTATAAGAATGTATATAAGATAATGCCGAGGAATCTCCATTTGTATTGCTAGCTAATCCTAATTATATAAATTCAAAAGTGATTTATTTTATTTTTTGTCCAAAAATTCCGAATTTAATGATATACATAGAACTACATAATATCCTCAAATTAACCATATAAGTGAAAACCTTAATATGATCCAATCTGGTTACTAGAACACAATTTACATTGTGACTGGCAAATATTCTGTTAGGGTTAACCAGAGCCGTAGCTAGTGAAAATGCGCCCGGGGCGAGATTAAAATTTGGCGCCCCTGGTGCCAAAAGAATCCACCACTCCCATTAATTATGTACTTACAGGAATGGAATTGGTCTTGAAGAGTCAAATTAAGATGCAAAGCTAAACCAAACTTATATTATAACGAAAACCAATTAATTATAAATATTTATTATACATGTGTATACATTAATATTGAAAATTTTTTTACTCCGTATTTATTAAACCTAAGTTCAGAGTTTTGATCATTAAATTCCTATTAAGGTTACTGTTATAACATATTTGAAAAGATCAAGTGATCAACTTTAACATTTAACATTGAATTCTAAATAAAAGAAGTTAAAGATAAATTAAATTAAAGATTATCATCAATTGTCCTTCCTTCTTTCAAACGATTTTCAAGATCTTTTCAAGCTAAGTAGAATTTTCTATGCTCAAAACTGTTTTCATGATCAGCCACCTTCGGATTTAGTCGCCCGTTTGAAAAAAACCTTTAGATAGATCCAGCAAAACAGTTTTGTTTTAGTTTAACTTTTGAAAACAGTAAACATGGAAAGCAGAATATAAAAATTTAACATGAAAAAAAGAAAGAAAAGCAAAAAAAGTTTAAATGATCATTTCACAGTTTTAGGCGCCCTTCGACTCGGCGCCCGGGCTGGTCGCCCCATTCGCCACCCCCTAGCCTATGGGTCTGAGCTAAACAGGTACAATTTCTCATACTCTTAAAATCAGATGAGAACCTTTCTTTCAATTTGTTCAAGTGTCGTTAGTAAAACATTTCTCTACCTTACAAACAAATATACGCATTATATGAAATAACAACCTATGGAACCGTACTCAACAAATGTCTTAACGTTCAATAATACCTTCAAAGGAGATTTTAAAGTTTTTTCTGTAGAAGTGCAACCTGCGATATGAAGAACTTTGTCAGTTTAAAACAGGTGTCGGCCACATTTTGGCTATGTGGGGTAGAATTGCGTTTTGTGAGAGAAGTGCCGGCCCGGAGGGGGTTCTTAAAAGTATTATAAGAAAATGTTTATCAAGATTCTTAAAAATATTTTAGTTCTACATATAAGCAAGTAAGTTGACAAAAAACAATCTTTTGTATTCAAAATTCCAAAATTTGAATAATTAATAGGAAACTTGATGTTCTTTGTCACCTTAAAGCTTCTCAATATTGGGTGTCGATGCCAAAAACAAAACATTATTCAAATTGCAATTGGTTAATCTTGTTCTCAAATTTAAAACAATAAAATGATAATTTAAGCCTTTTGCTGCAAATAATGTATTTAATGAAAAAACTTTAGACTATAAGATAGTCCTTGTCAATCTCCTGCAATTTAGCAATGTTCTTCCCAAAAATACCTTTCAATCTTTCTTTTATTTCCTTTCCCTTAATTCTCATTGGTTGTAAATATAATATACACTTTTATTTTATGAATTTTTTTATTTATTAAAAATTTTTAAAATTTTATTGAAAATTAAAATTAAAAAAAAATAAATACCATTTAAAATTCCAAAATGACACAAACTAAAAATTTTTAAATTTTTTTTATACAGCTTCTATAATTAGCTTCTAGATGCCTAATAAAATATTTCAAAATATTCTAAATAAATCCTTCAATAACCCTTTATATATGCTATTTAAATATTTCAATAAATGTGTCAATTTTGATTTTCAAATCCTATTTTTTACAATTTTCTATATTATTTTAATTATTACTTTTTAATTTATTATATATATATATATTTTAATTTCTTTATATATTGTCAGTTATTCTCAAATTGTTTTTAGTATATTTTTAGTATATCTAACATCCAAGTATCTTGAAAAATTCGACACTCGCCATCTACTTTCCTGATTTTTGAAATCATGAGTTAATTTAAAATTTAAATATTGAATTATATTGAATATAAAATCAATTTTTAATGCAAAAATTTATGACAAACAAATAAAAATTCAAATTTATTTTTAAAATTCATTATTTTTTATGAGAACCGATTCCACTGAGCATTCTGTTTAGAAAAGTTCTTGATCGTCTCTTCGTGGCATTTATTTCTCGACAAATCGTTCGAAAGACTTCTCGTACTTGATCTACACTTGTTGAGACGCTGATTTCGGCGAAGAGGAAAGTATTTTCTGTTATGAATTGTTCTACTAAAATTAATATAGTTAAAAGGCAAAACTATTTCTAAAACTTTGTTGGAAGAATATAACTTAAAATCGTGCCCCTTGGAACCAGGGCTAAGTATTTCAAGATACTGCTCAAGATCAACATCTTTCTGTAAAGACTTTGAAAGAAAATATAAATTTTAATGAAAACAAAAATGTTTTAAAAAGGGAGAAGAAACTTGATGTTAACTAAATCAGCGGTATTCGCTGGGTACCAGTACCGAAAATCTTATTACAAAATATATTTTTTACAATAAATTTAGTTAATTGAGTAATAATTTGTTTATAAGTCCTAAATAGAAACTATTTTTAGAAACATTTCATTACCTACATGATTATAAATGTATTTATTAGAAAATTGACTATGAATCAATAAAGATATCGATGTTTTTATTAATAAATAGTTAAACATACATGGCAATGATTTAATTATAAGATAACGCCAATCAAACATTCTTTTCACGATTAATTTCGACAGCTTTCCTGTCATCATGAGGTGGGATATAATAACTCATTAAATTAAGGATTTTAAACAAATTTATTAATTATATATAAACATTTTTTTTATTTTATAAAAAAAAGATATTTTTTTTTGAAATTTTAACATTTAAAATTTAATTTAATAATTTAAAAATTTTTTTATTAATTATTTAATTTAATACAACAATCAATACATACAATAAAAAAACCTATTTAAAAACTTATTTAAAAACACTCAACACACAAGTATTTACTGCATTCTGCACATTAATTTTCGGATTCAATGATTTTATCAACAACGCCTCACAAATCACACGTTCCCAATAATTATCGAAATTTTTTAATAAAATTTTAAAATCAGATGTTTTTATTATTCATTAATTTTCAAAATTAATATACAATAATATACAAAATTAATATACAATAATATACAAAATTAATATACAAATACAATGTCAATTGAGAAGAGATCAGAGGTTATAATTGAAAGATTCTTTTTTGAAAACTATACTTTTATTTATTATTTCAAAAAATAACTTCTTTACTTAAAACAGAATAATTTAATTAAATCATTTTAAATATTTCCAAATAGCTACTTGGGGTTTGTTATATTCTTTAGGTTTAGATTTTTTCACCCTGGTATCATCAGCTGAATTATGACTCCTCAACCAACTTGTCCTGTAGGGTATTGAATTCCTAGTTTCTAGTGGACGACCTATTAAGTTCAAAGTCATCAAATTTCATAAGATTTCGACTGTTAATCTGGATCTTATTTCAGTAATTATGATGTTCATTAATGAAAATCCTCGTTCTGATTCAGCACTGCTAACCTCAATCGTATTAACGATATTTTTCGCCTTTTCAATGTTTTCTCCAACTTTACTATTATTATAATTTCTAAATAATTACGGAAATCATTCTTTTGGATATCAAATTTAAAAATATTTCGAAATTCACTGAATTTTTCTTCGGCCTCTATCAATGGAACCACAATATCTGCAATTTTCTAAATACTTGGCTCCAGCAAATTTGTCAGATCATAAATTTGGCTGTTATCAATAACTTTTTGTTGCTAATATATTTCAAGAGCTTTATCACATTCCACTGTTCAATGAGTAGGAGCTAGGGATTGTAAATTTACCGATTTTTTCATTTACCGGTAAACCCAGGAAATTTTTTTTTACTAAAAGATAAAATAAAGTTGACAAAAAAACAAGTTTAAATTTCCATTTCACGATTTTTATTTCAAAAATATAAAGATTAATGTATTATTATAAATTTAAACAAACCATAATAATATTGTTGGGTTTTATTATTCAAGTCGGTAACCTCTGACTCTGAAATATAAGAAAAACAATCTTTGTCAATATTTTCAAAACTAGACCTAATTAATCTTTTTGAAAGGCATTTTTGTAGTCACAGTTATTTTCATCATAAACATAGAAAATGTTTCTTGAAAATTGTTGACCAATTTTATAGGAAAATAAGGAAAATGTCGAAGAAAAGCATTGAAAAACGTAATTTATATTTGAAAAATTATATTAAAAGTTATATTTTTTAGAAATTCAGAAATTGATAAAAAAAGATTGATTGAAGTCAAAGAATTTGAATAAAATTAATATAATCACAAAATCTATTTCCTTTAAATGACCAGTAGGAAAACATTTTGGGAGAGCTTTAAAAATCTGTATTTAATAAAAAATTTAATTTATCTTACTTTTTTGAACATAAATCAGAA
>CAUHTR010007733.1:0-14504 GCA_959609185.1 Schmidtea polychroa
ATCACTACTCACACATTTGTTTTACGATATATTTCGCCAGTTATAAAATTAAAATGTGTGAATTATCATTTTAAAAAAATAATTTATTATATATATGTATATTAAATTAAAACTTTTAAAATAAGAAAAACACTAAAACTACAAATAAATGAAACATATTTCAAGGAAAATTATCCTCATCGTCAATCTGCCATCATAATTAAATAACTCATTAAATTCATTGCTGATTGAATGTTAATTGTGGAGGATTGTGATCTTTTCTAAGTGTAGTACATGACGTTTTTCAATATTTATCACTAAAAAAAGTCATGTTATTTTTATATAAAAGTTTATCTTATGCTCCCACATGCTTCTCTTTTAAAAAATCATAACCCTACTCGTCATTCAATTTGTTTGGCGAACTTTTCTTTTTTTTAGACAATCCAAATAGTTGTGTTAGGGTTGGGTCTGGGCTCGTTTGGGGCTTGCCTAGACGTTACAATAATAATATAAATAGTAAAAAAATAAACACTATAAATAGAATATATCTATAATTAGTAATTAAATATTGGTAAAAATAGGTATTAACCGTTTGCGGACGGAATTAATTTTAATAAGTAGTATTTTTTAGCATAATTTTTTTTAATATACGAATACCCGATATCGTGGTATGATTTTTTTAAAGTTTGGCCAGCACAGCTGGCCATTATACATTGTAGAACGTCTGGAACAAAATTTGTGGCCAACAGTGCTGGTCCTACCGTCCGCAAACGGTTAATATAGATAGTAATAAATAAATAATAAGAAATAAAAATAGTAATTGATTATATAAGGATTAGGATTTTCAGAATTGAGGACGATTAGAAACAGCTTGGAGAAATAACAACAGCTGGAAATTAATTGAAATAGGCAATTGAAAATTATAAGCACAGACAAAACTCGAGGAAGAGATTTACTTAACCTGAAGAAACAGGTTGATATAATAATTTCCATATTTAATGCAGAGTTGAGCAACAGAGAGACAGAATAATTTTTGAAGAAAAATCCAAGACGATTTTCAGGCAATTCAAAGTAATTACCAAAATTAATTATTAAATAACCATTTTTGCAAAGATAAAACAGAAATTGGCTATCAAGTACTTGATAGACTAATTATAACAGTTTTATTTTGCACGGTAAAATTCTTATTGAGAACAAGCATCAGTTTTACTAAGCCAACTGTTTTGCTTATATTTATTTCTTTTAAATAGCAGACTGCGACTAGGAAGCTTTACTACCAATTTCTGGGTAGTGGTCGATCACACTAAATTTCGGGCTTCCCTCGTCTTTGTCATGTCATTGATGAGCGGTCCTGTTGATCAATTAGGATCCTGCATTCGTCGTCTTTGAAATACCTGATGACAGTTTGTAAAACCAATATCTTTTCTTAGTTGCGACAAGTTTTATTGATATTTGTAAATCATAGTTTTATTTATGATTTATTTAAATAAATCTTCATTTCATAAAAAGTGTTGCGTTCTCATTTATGAACACAGATCTTTGGAGTCAGATCGAAAGAGTGTGTGTTAGTCAGTACACCAAACAGCACTGAGAACCGTTTCCTATAATATAACAAAAAAGTCAATAATCTTACATTATAGAAACATACATACTTACTTTGATTTCACGTTGATGTTCTCATTTACACCAAACACCACTGAGATACGTTCTCTATAGTGGTGGTTGGCGTGTAAAATCACTCACCAATTTATTTACTAATTGTAATTGGTTATAAATCATCATCATCATAAAGCATCAATTTATCATGTACTGAGTTATGTTTTTTGGAAATTTATTTTAGCCATTTTACAAATGGCTTACAAGTAATTTTTTTTATTTAAAGCAAATTTTAAGACTTGACTTCTGATCCATATGGATATGAGATCATTATTCAAGTTCTTAAATATTACTTTTAATCAACAGTATAATTATAAATTATTTTTAATTAATTTTCAGGCTCTTTTAGGAATTTTATGTAATTTATTAAAGTATTTTGGAATTATTTCGAAAAAACGTGAGTCAGATATGTTTTTAATTATAATTAATTAAATCAATCCCCAAAAATATGTATTTTTTTAAAACATTTTGGGAAAAATCGCCTAGTATGAATAAAATAATTTTTTTAATTATTTTTTCTGGGCTTTATATGAGGGGCTTCTTTCAGGAAAGCAAATCTGGATTGAAAAGACATTAAACCAAATTCATCTGCTCTTGAAAATTTCATTAAAAATATATTTTTAAAAATTTTCAGTGATCTTTATTTTTCTAAAAATTGTCTAAAATGGAATTATTATAGAAACGTATCTCAGCGGTGCATTTCGGTGAATCAAAAGTTTGTATGTGTTTTTTAGTATGTGTTGTGTTTGTGTGCAGTTTTTAATTTTACTTCCACTTTTCAGATTTCTATAGTATAAGATGTATCTGACTGCACTCTAAATGAAAACATCAACGTGAAATCAAAGTAAGTATGTATGTTTCTATAATGTAAGATTATTGATTTTTTTGTTATATTATAGGAAACGGTTCTCAGTGGCGTTTGGTGTATAGCTCAGTGAGATACATCTTATACCATAAAAATCTGAAAAGTGGAAGAAAAATTAAAAACTGCACACATACACATGCTAAAAACACATACAAACTTTTGATTCGTAGAAAAGTAACGATGAGATACGTTTCTATATTAACTTTATTTTAGACAATTTTTAGAAAAAATAGATCGTTGAAAATTTTTAAAATTATATTTTTAATGAAAATATCAAGAGCAGATGAATTTGGTTCAATGTCTTTTGAATCCAGATTTGATTTCCTGAAAGAAGCCCCTCATATTGAGCTCAGAAAAAACATTTAAAAATTATTTTAATCAGCGATTTTTCCCAAAATGTTTTAGAAAAATACATATTTTTTGTGATTGATTGATTTATTTAATTAATTATAATTAAAAATATATCGGACTCACATTTTTTCGAAATAATTCCAAAATAAATAAAGATAAATGTCATAAAATTCCTAAAACAAGCTCTGAAAATTAATTAAAAATAATTTATAATTATACTGTTGATTAAAAGTAATATTTAAGAAGCTTGAATAATGATCTCATATCTCATATGGATCAGAAATCAAGTCTTAAAATTTACTTTAAATAAAAAAATTACTTGAAAGCCATTTGTAAAATGGCTAAAATAAATTTCCAAGATACATCCATGTTGAGCAGTAAATGATAAATTGAAAAAAATATTGAAATGATACAAATTGATAAATTGTAAAGATGATTGGTTAATAAATTGGTGAGTGAATTGCTTTACACGCCAACCACCACTATAGAAAACGTATCTCAGTGGTTTTTGGTGTATACGGATAACACCTTACACAAACAATAGTTACCGCACATTGGTTAGCAACAGAGGCCTCTACCACTTCAAAGTCAAATCGCGGTTATTGATTAATTGTGAATATTTTCCAATATCTCAATTTTTCAAATTATTTGGGAATTTCCAAGTATCTCAAAGATTCTTTTTCTAATCAAGTTTTTCTCTTTGAAAAAGTTAAATTTTTCGCCAGAATAATCTTGACGATACAAAAATGTTGTGGTCAGCAAAGATATAGGTGATGTCATTCTCTATATTTAAGTCGAAACAATATTTTGAAAATTTCAAACTCCCACGCTACATTGAAATAGAACAAAAAAGTAAAATTTCACTTAAAAATCAATATTTGCACTTTTTAATCAATAAATACACATTTAAATCAATACTCGAATTTCTATTTTTAAAAGTTTAAAAAATCGATAAATGCACTTTAAAATCAATAACCGCGATTTGACCTTGAATGGGGTATGGGGGCTCTGTTGCTAACCTATTTGCGGTAACTAAAGGTGGCGTAAGGGGTTCACATGAACCTAACAGTTGCTGTTTCATAGCTTGTAGCATTTGCTGATAAAAATACCTTTACAACAATTATAAAACGGATATTTGAGAAAAATCTATTATTAATTTCTCCAACATAACAAATGATCAAAAGTTATTGAAAAATAAGAACAATGAACTTCCTGAGAAAACTGGCAGTCGAAATTTATTATAAATAATGTACAAAACAAATCAAAATGATTCAATGATTGCAAAAGTATTATAAAAACGGATTCAACGGCTGTTGATGACTAGCATTAGGCAGATTGATATCTGACGGCCACGCCTCACAGGACAAGGTGAGGTCTTCAGTATTGTTATGGTTCAATTGATTAAGAGGCAAATGATTCTCATTATGACATTGTGCAAATGGATTTCCATGGGGTGTTAATTTTTTCCCAGTTGCAAATGGATTTGTCGAACCTATTAAAACTGTATTATTTCATTGCGTCATCTCATTGCGTGATTGGATCAAATCCATAAGATGATCCATCAGACAAAAGCGATAAAATAAATTATCAATAACAATTAAATTAATGATCCAGATAAAATCATTTTATAATAGTATTTATTGAAAATTCAATAATATTATTATTAATTATGAAAATCTCCATATAATTATTTACACTGCTGCGCACTGGGGCTGAGGAATTTCTAGCAAGAACAAAATCTAACTCAATCTTAGCTATTAAAAAACGAAAAAATTGTTGAAAGGTTTGCCTTACGTTTAGAAGCATTAAATTATGAAATCATATTTTGATCTGAGATTTATTTGAGTATAAAAAGTACAAAGTTTATTTAGAGCTTGTTTTTAGTTTTAACTTGTGTCAATTCTAGGGTTTACAATCCCGGGATTAAGTTATTTCTCATGTCATTACAATCCCGGCATTCAGTTATTTCTCATGTCATTACAATCCCGGCATTCAGTTATTTCTCATGTCATTACAATCCCGGGATTCGGTTATTTCTCATGTCATTACAATCCCGGCATTCAGTTATTTCTCATGTCATTACAATCCCGGCATTCAGTTATTTCTCATGTCATTACAATCCCGGCATTCAGTTATTTCTCATGTCATTACAATCCCGGGATTCGGTTATTTCTCATGTCATTACAATCCCGGCATTCAGTTATTTCTCATGTCATTACAATCCCGGCATTCAGTATTTCTCATGTCATTACAATCCCGGGATTCGGTTATTTCTCATGTCATTACAATCCCGGCATTCAGTTATTTCTCATGTCATTACAATCCCGGCATTCGGTTATTTCTCATGTCATTACAATCCCGGGATTCAGTTATTTCTCATGTCATTACAATCCCGGGATTCAGTTATTTCTCATGTCATTACAATCCCGGGATTCGGTTATTTCTCATGTCATTACAATCCCGGCATTCAGTTATTTCTCATGTCATTACAATCCCGGCATTCAGTTATTTCTCATGTCATTACAATCCCGGCATTCAGTTATTTCTCATGTCATTACAATCCCGGGATTTAAAACATTTAATCCCAGGATCGAATTTAATATTGTTTAAATGAGTGGTGACCAACCCAAATCAATCGAAGGCCGAAATTTTCGGAAAAATACTATCACGGGCCACAATAAATTCATTTAAATAAATATAACTCGTTTTTACGATTCAAGTAAACTTAGAATCAATTTTTTAAATTAAAAACATGCTTAATTCGAATATGAATTCTAAAAAAGATTTTGATTTATTGATTTGATGTTTAAAATTGTGTCCGGGCCACATCAAAACGCTTCGCGGGCCACCAGTTGGCCATGGCCGGTTTAAATATTAAAAAATCACCATAAGAAATGATAAAAATTAAACCAAAAAATAATTTTATTAAAAAGAACTTGAATTTGTTTTAATACACTAACGCTTATCGGGTAAAAAGGAAAGACCCCATAAAGAGGCTAGCGTTGGGGAACATGTCATTAAAGCCTATTTCAATTAGGAGTGCCAGAAGACATGATGAAACCTAATTAAATGAAATTTTTTGCAGTAAATCTTATTACCATACTCGACTTCCAGATCCTGAAAGAACTTAAACGCACCGGTCTTCCAATTCGGATAGCACATAAATCTTGGGCATTGAGAAAAGCTCTTGCAAACAACACAAAAAAAGAAAACAATTGCACAATGGAAAACTGCCAGACATAGTTTGCATTCCTCTGCGGCTATATGGTGGCAATATGGATTCTGTTAGCGAAGTCAACATGATGAAAGTAACATTGCTCAACTTGGCACAAAGACTTAATGTCACAGTAGTTGGAGCTGAAACCGATTTTTTGCCACCTATAGTGCCTCTGGATTCACCACCATCAACAATCCAAAACAGCATGGTAGAACGTCTGCGTATTGCTTTGGAAAGGAGCACAGACAACCATGATTGTTCATCAAAAGATGTCATCAACCAGTGCGAATCTTATGAATTTAACAATTCAAAGGGAGCTCGAGTTACTTAGAACTGTTGGCCAACGTGGAAAAGTTCTCGAAATTCTTCACAAAGCATTGATGAGTGTTCCTCCCACCAGTGTAGAGGCCGAGAGAGCGTTTCAATTCCAAATTATAAAATTATGTACAAAAAGAGAGCTTGAAGACTATAAATCAGTAATATATCGATGTTTGTAGATACTCACGAATTTTCGGCACTGCCTTTTTCAAGTGAATTTCAAGTGAATTTAATTCACTTGAAAAAGGCAGTGCCGAAAATTCGTGAGTATCAAAAACATCGATATATTACTGATTTATAGTCTTCAAGCTCTTTTTTTAATAAATTCAATGGAAAAAAATAATCAGTGGTGAAATTGGAAGAAAAAAAGTCCTTATAATATTATGTACAAAATCCCATACTTTGAAATTTATGTTATAATTCCAATGTAAAAGATTGGGTTGAAAAAATGTCTTTGCTAACGAGGGCTGACAACTAATTACGCATTCATTTTGTATGGGTGGCATGTCGTGCACGGAAATACAGAGTGAGTCAACTTGCTTATGGACCTTAACGGGTTAAGTAGAAATTCTAGTTAATTGGAAACTTTATCCTAGTATGTCCAGATCGTAACTGAGTAATTAATATTTCATTATCTATTTGATCTTTCTTAATAAATCCTAATTTGCTTATAATTTTATTGCTTTTTTATTTTTATCGGTTCTTTACCTAGTTGCTCATACAATATAGAGATAAATTTAATGGTTGAGCTTCGATTCAAATAATATATTTTACACCCAATCAAACTGCGAAACTATTTGCTTTTAACACTTGTGATTCGTCAGATTTACCTTTACTCGAGATATTATATCTTATAATATTATTGAGATCACGTTAATAAGTGTATGGATATGTAACGAACGAAATATAATAATTTCAAATCTACGAGGTCCCATACAACGTAATTGCATAAATACAATTAATTATAATAATATTAGAAATTGCCATTGATTTCTAGAACACGAACGACCGAAAGAATTGACAAATATTAGTTAGCATAATAAGAGCTGTATGAGCAGTGGCGGAACTTCAAAATTTGGGCCCCCCGTGCAATGTAAAATAATTCCACAATAATTTTTTTTTAACAAAAACAAGTTAGATATTTATTTCATATATCATAAAAATAATACAAAAATGAAACTAAAACTTAATGGACCTTAAATATTAAAATCTTTCCTCCTTGCCTTCATATTGGCAAAAAAAATTTTCGTTTAAAGTTTAATATATAGTTATTCACAGCAGCCGCTATTCAATGATAGTTTTATGTTTGTAGGCAAATATAACTGCGGGAAAGAAGTTTCAGAAAATGATTGTAAATATTTTTTAGTAATAATTTTGGGCCCCCTATAGCTGGTGGGCCCCAGCAACGCAGGGTCCTGCGTCCACTAGTTACGCCACTGTGTATGAGTAAAATTGGTATGTCACATTTTCTAAAAAAATGTAATAATTACACCTGTTTAAATGGGAAAATAACATTATAATAATAAATTATGCGCGTAAACCAATATATGAATAATAATTTCTGACATTATTTTTTGTCAAATTATAAAATTTGACCTTTTTAGATTTTTTACAATTTAAAGTATGTTTTAATATTTTCAATTTAAATTTGATGTTATTATAATATTCGAAAAATATTTTCATTTTATTTATGCATATTTAAAAAATAATGTTTTCAGGTTTTTATATTGACATTTTAAAGTTGTTCTCTCTGAATTTGTAAATTATAGAGTCAATTGAACTTTCTGATATTCACAATAACCGTTTAAAACGAAATTCATTTTCAGCATTTACTGTGTTTTCTCTTTATTTTCTCGACAACTCTTGAGTAGTAAGGATTGAATCCAGTAGAGTTTTTGGCATGTAATTTTAAATTTTTATCTGTCATTGTTATTTGAAAAATTAATTTTAAAATGTTGTTATTCCACATAATATTTTTACATATCAAGAGTTTATATTTTGGGTTTGTATGTTATTTTTTCTACCACTTTCTCAATTTCTATATTAAATGTTAACATTAAAATTTAATAAATCTATAATACAAGTTTATTGATTTTTTTATATTATAAATAGTTATTATTCCATGCAAACAGGTGTATGGAGAACGTGTGATGTAAAGCGATATTGATAGAATCATTGGATCCGAGAATAAAAAGTGCAAAATAATGTGAACATGTGGGTTTTGAATGGTTTTAATAGTTTGGGTGTCAAATTGAGAGTTTTTAGAATTGCTGCTGTTTTCAAATGTATTGTATAGCTAAAATGGAATGTTAAATAACTTTTTCTATATAAAAATTTATAAAAATTTAAAATAATCATATTTATCTTGTATTTTTACCTATAATCTTTTTTTAATTCAATAATTTTTGTATTAATATTTCAAAATATAATAAACAATATAAGCAATATTTCGGCACAACCTTTATCAAATGTGTATTACAATCGTTATATAAATTTAATCTTAAAATTTTAATTAAAATTAAATTTCTATAATGATTGAAATAAACACTTGATAAAAGCTGTGCCAAAATATCGTATACCTTATATATTGTTTTGATCTACAAATATTAATATGAAAATTATTGAATTTAGAATAATGATAATTTTATAAATTTTTTTGATTAATTTATAATATCTATAGTTTTATATATATCCTACTTGATATGACAGTGAAACTGACGAAAAATAGGATAAAAAGCTGTTTTAGTGGTGCTTTCTAATAAATAATTAATTATCATGTTTATTTCTTTATTTAATTATGACATTTGTTGACAATATTAATCATTTTAGTAGGAAGACAAAATTACCATGTTTGATCAGCGTCCTATCAAAATGCGGTCTAAATAGTAAATAAATGCCACTCAATTCGAAGATATGAATTATCAGATAATCTGATTCAGATTCCAGCTGGATTTTGATTAGTGTAAATCATAGCATTTAAAATGGAAGAAGAACTCAACAAAATTTGCCTTTTGTAGTCGAAGATAAAACTCATCAAACAAATTGTGAATTATGCTGAGATTAGATTTTAATCCTCTACCGGGTTTATTTTATTGTTTCTGATTTGAACAAGTAAATTATTCAATCAAACGATACTGCTGGTTGTTAAATTAAACAAGTGAATTGGAATTGTGAAAATCTGTTTTGTTGAAAGTAATTCTTAATTGTGTTGGATATTATAAGAGAGCACTATTTCAAACATTAGTTTAACGATATATTTTGACAGTTTTTCTATAGAAAACACTGTGTATTCTTTTTGATGTTGACAAGGGAATTATCGAAATATATTTTAAAACGAGTGTTGGATATTACTGTTGCAATAGGAACATGTAGAGTCAGATTATAATCATATTATAAACTCAAAAAAATGATTAAACCAATCAAAGGTAGCTCCACATACTTACGGGTTTGTGTTGGCAATACGGTTATACTTTGACACGTATAATAAAGGGTTAAATGAAAATTTGGGAAATTTTTCTTTGTTAAACATGATAAGATATACAACCAAACAAAGGTTGAAAGTTTGTTCAATTTTATTTCCATTCCGTATTATTTACAAAAAGAGCCAATCGCCAGATCTAACTACTTCCGAAAATTTCCTTTAAATCTATCTTAAACAAGCCACAGACACCCTCTAAGAAAAGGTTCGGCGTAAGAATAATCCACAAAGTAATTTAAAAAGTTCAAAATAAATAAATCTAAAACTTCTAATTTAAGTTTTAAAATGAAAAATGTTTCACAATTGACAATAACGCTTTCAAATATTGCATTATTCTCAATGTAATTTTGGTACGATTTAGACAATGTTACAATATGGCGGATAATAATTATTAAAAATTCTGTTTAGTTCTGATTTTAACTTGGACTTTGCATTGTAGAAAAAATATGTTGTTTTAATATACGGCTCCTGTTGACAGGAAACGTGAAAATATTTGAATTTATCATGAATGATTTAATTTTGGAAATTAGAATTCTAATTGTGAAGTTTGTGCTGGATCAGTTAATATTAATCTTGTTCAAGATATTACTAAGAGTTGATATTTCTTTAAAATTGAGAAATCAAGAAATCAAAGGATTTTTTAGTAGAAATACAAAATATCATTAAGACGGAAAGGTTTTAGAGTAAAAATGCATATGTTAGTGATATGAGATACATTCAATGTCTTGTTTAGGATAGGCAAGATAAGATATAAAAAATAGACCAGGAGTTAACATTTCAGCTAAATTAATCGAAAATATAGTTGTGTTATTCATATTAATAAAAAGGATCGTTTTAACAAGTCACATTTTATACTCTTCTTTGTTGATCCAAGTATTTTGACAATTATACTCATTCGTATCTATATACTATGATCGATGATACGGATGAAAAAAGGGAAATAAATTATCTAGAGGAAACGGCAAGATAAAAAATAAAGAAAACAGAAAGAAAAGAAATATGGAAAAGAGAATAAATAAAAAGGATAAAGAAAAAAAAATGGAAAATGACAGAGATAAAATGGAGAAGAAATGGAATAAAAAAAGACAGAAGTAATACTAAGAAAAGTGCTTGAATGGAATGGATCAAGGAAACCAGAGAAAAAGAGATGTGAAATAGAAAAAAGAAAATAATTAAAATAAAGCAAATAGAAAAGGAGAAAATGGAACAGAGAAGAAGAGAATAAATTGAAAAAAGAAAGATGGAATAGAGAAAAGAAAATAGCGTTATTCATATAATCTCAGTGGATCACTTTTACCAAGTGGCAAATTGTTAACCAAATACTCAAAGCTCCGGTAGCGAGAGTGTGATGGAAAATGTTCCCAGTCGTATCTAAATGGCATGAACGACATTCAAGTACAAAATGACTCCAAATAACTCGAACAATAGAGAGGAAATAAGACAGCAACATATAGATAGAGATCCTCCAAATCAAAATTTATCTGCACCATATTCAATAAATTTAATTGACAAATAAAAATCATAGAATTGAAATATTAAAAAACATTTTCATCCAATTGCATGTGATGTACTCACATTGGCAAAGGCTTTGTAATCGGTGAAATCTTTTATCTTTCTCACTATTAATCTTTTTCTTAAATTTCCTTTCTTTTTTAGACAATCGATCAATGCTTTATTTGTTTTAATATAATATTTAATAAAGGTGGTGCAAAGGATTAATTGATAATATAAAAAAGCAATGAATAGAAAATAAGAACTTGGACATTAAGATAAAGTTTGCATTTTTTGAAAAATTTAATATTTCTTTAAAACAAGAAATCATGTTGGGGAAACCGAAATAATTCCTGAACTTATAAAGAAAACAATAAGGCTCACCTGGATGAATATCTACCAATCGGTTGACATCTACCAAATTTTTATGTTCGCCAAGGAAATCTTCGGCCTTTTTCTTAATCAGATATTTTGCTGGAGAGCAATTTTCACTTAGATTATTCAAATTGTCGTGGATTTTAAATCCCGTAAATTTATCTGGTGATTGACTAGACGCGACTGTATCGCTGATTTCAAATGAGGTAGCACTGTCACTTCGTTCTGAAATATTCGGATCAACCATCGGCAACGGCCAATCTGGACTGACACAGTTGCTTCGTTGTTGACCCAATTGACTCGATATATGATTTGACCATGGATCTGAGATAACAATCAATGATGATGAGGTATTCGGATGTTGCTCTTCAATTAGATCCCATGGACTTGGTACATTGGCTGGTGCAACCGATAGTGAAGTATCGACTAACTGGAATAAAGTACCGCTCGGTGATGAGGTAGCAATAGATTTCTCCTGGTAAATGTTCAATGTCAACACAATAATAATTGGTACATGGTGTAAAACACCGCTTAATTGAATTATAAGAAACACCGACGCCGAATAATATATATATATATATATATATCAAATTTGTGATGATAGTAAGTAAGCAACAATTTAATAGCAACCACAATTAACAGTTTAAAATAAAACTATGTCAAAGAAAATGATATAAATCTCCGGAACAAAACTTGAATATGTCAATATATCATCATTTTATTTTCGTTTAACCTCAAATACCGAAAAAAAGATTGGGTGTAAAATGAATGAAATGGATAAGAAAATTGAAAATTTGTCCAGGAAACCTGCCTATAAACTATTTTTGGTGATGTATAAGATAATTTGTCGGTTCTCAGCTTCAGCTCGTATAAATAAGTCTGGACTTACACAATGGATTCATATCATTCCAAACACTGGTAACATGGAAGAAAAAGAAATGATCGACAGGCTAACGGAAACGCTTGTGTATATTTTAGTCTTACTTTGTGAATTTTCACATTATACAAAAATTGGCAAAAGATTTTTATTTTATATATTTGTTTATTATTATTAATATTATTCTTATTAATATTATTATTAATATTATTATTATTATTTATTATTATTATTTATTAATATTATTATTATTTAATATTAATATTATTAATATTATTATTATTATTATTATTATTATTATTATTATTATTATTATTATTATTATTATTATTATTATTATTATTATTATTATTATTATTATTATTATTATTATTATTATTATTATTAAAATGTTGACAAATAAACAAATACTGATAAAAATTTTTTTCTTAATTTAGAATTTATTAATACAAAAATGAAACTCAGTATAATTTTACTTTCCTGTGTTAAATCAAAACAAAATTATCAAAACCGACTTGTTTGATTTATTTTGTTTACAATTTGAATGTCGAAAGGCAAAAATTATGCAGTGTAGTGAAACAAGCGGCAATCAGAATTAATCACCCCTCCCTGTAAATAATCGTCATCATTAGTCATTGCGTTTTATGCAAATAGAGAAATGTAAATGAACCACTCGAATAAATAATAATATCAATTTTCACAATCGAATATGATCGAATCAACACAAAAATTTGAATAATGAAAACATAAATTCCATAAATCTAAAATGGCAATGAAAGGACATTCTTAACTAATTTGAAATATGTTTGAATGATGCTAAACCTTTACTGGGTGCAAATGAAATTCAATTTTTCAAATAATTTGTATTGTTTAAAGAAAAATTCCCCTAAAATTCGAGTTAAATACAAAACAAAATATTGATCTATAATCGGGATAAGGAATGAATTGATTGGCTGGATTCAACTGATCTCGTGCTTAAACTGCTATCAAGGGATGTTTATATGTCTAATACCAGTCAAATAAGCATGTATGTAATAAATTATTGAAATGTTTATTATACGTACAAAAGAATCTTAATTATTAGACTTTTTTATATAAAAGTATGAAATGATATAAAGCCAAAAAGCATTATGTAAATATTGGAATAAGCTATTGAATGGTAGCTATGAAAAACTCAACGAAAATATGATGGAATGGGGGAAATATTTTATTGGATTTGTTAGAAAAAATTGCACGTATGGAAAAAATGATAATGACATGACGTAATTGAGTTGATGAATAACGATGATAAATTTGAAATGTCCGATCATGGCATTATAAATGTTGTGGTTATATATTCAGATGTGAAGGACCAGAATAACTCACTTAATAATCCTAGTGGAAATGTAAGTAGCGATCAGGAGAAAATAAAGCATAGTGACGAGTAAAGTCCGGATGATATGGCACCCAAAAAAATCAGTGGACTCAAAAAGTAAATGATTAATAAAATTTTATTTTGAAGTTTTTTCATTATTTGACATATTTTATTTCACAATCATGTCGAATAATCGGGAATTTCCGAAATGAAAGCTTTACTACTTGAATTTATCAGCGAAGTAACTAGAAATATAGGCCTACAAATACATTTCATTTACATCCATCCCTAGCTGTCGACCATGTTCAACTATTGAAAAACATTATGAAATGACTTGAGCAAGTTTAAATTAAATAACGAATGTTTGTATAAGAAATAAAATACAATTTAAATTTAGTTTTTTCAATTTTGTAAACCAAGGAAATATTACATTTATAATAAAATATATTTTATAGTTTCTTCCTAGCTATTTCAGAGATCAATTTGGCAATTTATATGGGAATGGGCATCTATGAGGACTCTTATCTCAAGGCTAGGGGTATT
>CAUHTR010007733.1:14604-45358 GCA_959609185.1 Schmidtea polychroa
CTCATCATTTCTTTTTTAATCCTTTTAAGTAAAGTTCATGTGGAATTAAAATATTCAGTTACAGTTACTTTTTTAGTTTATGGCAAATATACCTTGTGATATATCTTGGTACTATTGTGCTTATTTCTTAAATATTGTCTGTTTGTGCTATTGTAAATATTTTAACGCTTAAAAATAAAATAAAATTTAAAAAACTGTTCTGCGGACCGGCACTTTGAGAAGCACTGCCTTAGAAAACCTATTAATCCAACGATGAGTAATCCTAACTTTAATAAAGTTTTTGGCTTCAATGTTACATATATTTTAACTCTCTCAATAATATTACAAGCCTTTTACTTATAATACTTATTAATAAAATTCCAATAAGCAACCTAACTCATAATAAAACAAATACAAAACTAGATACCTTTAATGCCTTTAAATGTTAAAAATAAATCTTACATAGACTAACTTTATTGTTTAATTATAATATTAATTGATTTATCCTATTATTGATTTAAAAACAGCGGCAAAATATTATAATATATAAACCACAACTAAAAACGTCAGTTTTTGTGTAAATCCAAATTTATGGATATTGAATTATCAAAAATTAAAATGCAAAAAAAGCGCTAATATTATATAATTTTTTTTTATGCGTTCAATGTCGGTTGTTGATAATAAGGCTTATTTTGCCCGGATCAGCTGGAATCCACTCTATTTGTTAATAATGGACACCTATCAAATGAAACAATAAATTAAACCACGGGGATGCTACCTAATGATAAATATTGGAACAAGTGAAAAATGGCGCCCACAAACGCATTAACATATAAAAGCATGCAATAATAGAAAATGATTAATAACAAAGTGGAAAGCTGTCCCATGTTAAAAATAAAAATGATTACCAATAACTGCAGCACAGTGCTGAACAGTGATGGCAACTTAGTGAATAGTAGCTAAATACCATTAATAAAATATAAATCATTTGGTTTAAATAATTTCAGCCAGCCGGCAACGAATAAAAATGTAATAAAATTACTCCTGGCGAATTAAAAATGAGTTGCGGTTCGGATTTAATTAAATTTAAACTTTTATTAGGTAGTCAAGTGCAAAATTATCAGAAATTTGTTTTATGTAAATTTCGTCAATTGGATTAGTGACGTAATATCCTTTACTTGTAATTTCTTTTCATTTTCATATGATTTGACCCGGATTATACATAAGTTTTCAGCTCGGCTATTATTGTGTGACTTCAATAACTACAACCAAATTTACATCATTATTTCTCACTTCAAAACGATTTTTTATTTATTTCAAATTATATATAAAGTTAGTGTGCCAGAAACAGAATATGAATTTTAGAAGCACGGTCTTCTTTTCCCTATAAGTGCTACAATAGACACTATTAAACGATAAAACACTGACCTGAATTATTTAAAAAATACCATTAAACCCTAATTACAACATAATTATAACTTGATAATAATTATGGCTATAAAATAGAGAAATAGCAGCACATTTATCAAACGAGGCTCAGCTTCATTATAAATTGTGCCCCAAGAAAGAAAAATATGACACCTTGTCAAAATCGTTAAAGCTTAAGTGCATGAATATATAAAATCAGCATTGTTCTTTCATTCGGTAATATTGGTAATAATGTAAAATGCATTAAAGCAATAAAGGGAAATTCAAATGTAAGTAAAAGTAAGTAAGTTAAATTTAGATGGCCTAATTAGAATATTTCTGTTTAACGACCACAAATTGCATTGAGGGGACTGAACTGTGTATATTTTCTACCAACAAGAAAGATCGTAATATTATCAGACTATGGAGATTCTGTTTTCCATTGTTTTTGGTACAAATGGCACATTGATAAAATTGTATATCAAGAAATTTGAATCGCGTTGTAAAGCAAATATTTATATATTTATTTGATGATTAATTATAATGATAATATATTGATAATTATCGATGTGTGATTGTTAAGTGTGATAAATGAATACGTTATGATCAATTGCTTAAAATATAAAAACTATACTTCTATTAATAATTTCTAATCAGTGGTGGAACTTCAAAATTTGGGCCCCCCGCGCAATGTAAAATATTTCCACTTAAATTTTTCGGTTAAAGTTTAATACATAGTTATTCACAGCAGACGCTATTCAATGATAGTTTTATGTTTGTAGGAAAAAAGTTTCAGAAAATGATTGTAAATATTTTTTTAGTAATAAATTTGGGTCCCCTATAGCTGGTGGGCCCCCGCAACGGAGGGTCCTGCGTCCACTAGTTACGCCACTGTTTCTAATGCATACTTTCTGTCTTGACTTTCAAATGACACGTTATAGTTCTGACACGAGTGATAATAAATGGCACAAATAATTGTCTATACAGTGGCGTAGTGAGGTAAAGTGCCGCCTGGGGCTAAACTTAAAAGTGCCGCAATTGTCCATTTTTATCTGATCACTTATGTTTTTATTTTGTATGTTTGGTTGACTATTTTGGGTTATTGTGCACATAATATGCACTGTACAAACTGTACCAATTAATGCAATTTTATTGAAATCTGCAATTAATAAAAAAAATATAAAAAAATGAATGTTATCTTTAGACTACTTTAACTTAGTCTTAAACTAGTACTAGGGACTAATAGGGTAACAAATTAAAGTCTTAAACAATATTATATCACTGAATCTTACTAGAGTTCTCAGATTAGACTAAAAACACCAGCCGTTATCGTAAATTTCCGTATGCATAATGCAGGATATGCTGTATCGATACTTATTAGCCCAGCATTTTTTGTAAGCAAAAGTTAAAACTAATAGTATAATCTTCATTAATTTAATTTAATTTAACATCATATTATCTGTCAAGTTATCGATTTATCAACATCAAAATTTAAAATTGCACTTTTCTTGCTTTCAATGCTGAAAAATATGTAATAACTGCGTCGAAGTTAATTTTTTTCGGACAACTGCCGTTCAATTGAAAGAATTGCTAAATTGGAAAGTCGTGATCCACTCATTGTAGATCTTAGATAGGTTTTGATCAGTTTTAGTTTAGAAAAACTTCTTTCACAACTAGCAACGCTTATGCACATTGTTAAAAAGTATATATTATATACTATATAATATATATATATATATATATATATATATATATATATATATATATATATATATATATATATATATATATATATATATATATATATATATATATATATATATATATATATATATATATATATATATATATATATATATATATAACTGTAGAAATGAAAGAAGCTTGAAAATGGTCAGACTATTTATTATATTTATTTTCTGTTTTAATAAAAAATTGATAATTAATAAATTGAAAACAGAAAAAATTAAAAGTGAATTAGTTAAAAAAAAATAATGTCAAATATGCCATGATGATAAATTAGACGAATTTATTACTTGAAAAAATGCAAATTTTATTTTATGTAATTATTCATGTTGTTTTATCTGTGGTTTGTGACTTTAAAAGTTGCAATTACATATGGCGGCTTAGTGACAAATGTCGCAGTCTCAAGGATATTATAATGACTTGCGTTTACCATTAAGTATGAAATAATTGGAAAAACAATCGAATTCGTTACATATGGACCTATAAATAAACTGTTTCTAAAGCTTTTTAAGACAGTAAAACGCAAAATGATTATAAAGGCATAAATTTAAAATTTAACAATGATGCTAAATGTTTTCTCTTCTGTCATTAACTCCCAACTGCAGCATAGCTAAATTGAATTCTAACTTTACTACATGATTTAGTAATTGAAACCCCCTAAAGCTGCCCAAGGATGTTCTTCAATTACTTTAGCGGGAATTATAATAATTATCAAAAATGACTTAGTAAAAGATTAATAAAATTTAGTGAATACAAGTAGTGATAATAAAAGATATATATGTATATATAGCAAGCAAAAGTGACCACCATATTTTACTTACCAATCGTTTTCGTTGGCTCTAAATTAGCAAAAGATATCGAATTAAGAGACGATAAATAATTTAGAAAATTTATTAGAAACAAAAATGTTTAACTTATCGATAATTTCTATTAAAATCTTAACCAGAGATTACGAATAAAAGACGCGTGCAAAGCCCGATTGGCACCTACATTTGAATGGCGCTGATAAATTTGATAAGATAAACAAGGTTTAGAAACTTAGTTATATTCGGTATATTGTATAGTTTTGCTGCGGTGGTCTGTGTGAATTATGCCTAGATTCATGAATTGTTCATTTAGAACATAACTGGTACGGCGGCATTCTGTATGTAATGGGATTTATTTCAATATCATAATCTAGTAATGCACCGGCGGCTACAAGCAGATTACCTAAACTTGATACTTGACAAATGCTCTATTAGGCGGAGGAGGGACTTTGTAGTGATGAACTATAATTTTAAGATTTTGTGACAAAATTTCCATATAAAATTTAAATGCAAGATAAATCAACAAATTTTGTATAAATAAATTTTGAAATTAAACTAAAATTTCTAACAGATATTAATTATTAATCATTAGTTGATCGATTCTTTATATATTTGTATTTAGCAATTGCTACAAGTTTGAATTTATTTTTATTAATACTATTAATAAAATAGAAAAAGTTAAAATTTGGGAAAACAGAAAACATGGAGACGTATTCATATTTAATTTGAATTCATTATTCATTCATTTGTATAAATATGAAGATCATTTTCTGGTTTGACCAAGCATAACCCTAAAAAATTTGGAAAGTGATAATAGGATATAGTGCTGCAAATTTGGTTTCCATAAAATTGGATATTACAGAGATTCCAAAATTATACTGTTGGTATATATCTTCTCATTCATAGACAGTTCCAAATTATATATATATATATATATATATTGGGGTTATTTCTTTGTTTGGTTCATTTGTATTATCTTGCTTTGGTCTCATTGGGAATGTTTGAATCCTCTTAAACTCTACCTTTACCTACGCGTCTGGTTCATATTGTGTTCCTATTTGATAATTTTTATCTTAAAATTTCATCAATAATTGCCCCTAATTTACCAAAGTGAAAGAGTTTATTGGAAAAACCGTACGAACACCAAACACCGTGTCATAAGGCAATGTCAAGAAAATCTTCAAATTTTTCATTAAAAACTAAATTTTATCACTGATAATTAAAAAATAAACACTAAAATAAATTTTTGAAATTTTAATTTTTAATAAAATATTGATTTCTCAAATAATGGAATTAGGAGAAAATTGAGAATTGACAGATAAATTATATTTGTAAATAGGAAAATTGTCCCATTATCAGCCATGTGATTAAATAGATGAACAATGCCAACCATAATACGCCTTAGATTTTATCAATGTAAAACACAAATATAGCATTTGGATAATTATTATGTCGCATGTCATCTCCGTCAATAATGGACGTCATATGTAATTTTATATACAAGATACGAGCTGTGTGACATTTAACCATCTAATGAGAATGTAGATCACAGTTTCATTCAACCCTGGGACTGATTCACTAGAACATTTACTAATGAAAGGTTATTTATGTGGATAACACAGGCCATCAGCTGAAAGAAAAGGTACTTCAGAGCTTAATATGATAGAAATAAAAAGAATTAATTCCAGGAACTTTTTATTTTTCAATCCAGTTCCAGTGTCCATAAAGCAACTAAATTATTTGTGCCTTTGTAGGTATATTGAATTCATAAACAGCCGTAAACCTATTATTTATAATAAATAAGTATTAAAAACCCATTCATCCAATCCCGGTTGTATTGGGTTTACGGGAACTGAATAGAAACAATAGGGAACTTCGTGGATTCCAATAATTACTCATGTTATCGGTTCAAATTATCGCAAAATATCGAATATGGGACTTATTCAAAACGTTGATATATTTTTCCCATTTAAAAAAACAGTAAGTCATATACTAAATAATATATTTTCCTGCTTTTATTTATGCTATTTTATTTTATTGAAGGGACTCATGTGCTAATTCTTATACAATTGCAAAACAGATAAATATGGTTATTATTCCTGTGGCCATGTCTAAGATCATTATCATTTCTATCACACCTGTTTGCAAAATATTATATCAATTATAATTATCTTTTATTAATAAATTATTAATTACACAGTCATGGTGGGAGGGAGGTCCATTCTGTATAGCTATTGCTGTAAATCATCAAATAATAATTTACTTAATCTTTAATCTATCTATCTATCTAGATATATTTCATAATGCAATCAATTATAAAAATAATATTAATAAATAAATCGATTTCTAAATTTTCAAATAAATAGATTTAAGAAATAATTATTTGAATATATTAATTTCAATTTGCAGTTTCCCCGAGTTAATTTTAACATTTATATAGGGATTTTAATTAGCAAAAGGATAATATACTGATGTTAATATAATAACTAAATTGTTTTGATAATGCTTTGAATTTATTAAAAAGAGAGCTTGAAGATTATAAATCAGTAGTATATCGATGTTTTTTGATACTCATGAATTTTCGGCACTGATTTATAGTCTTCAAGCTCTCCTTTTAATAAATTCAATGGAAAAAATAATCACCTGTGAAATTAATAATGCTTTGTTGATACATTTATATATTGGAAAATAAATAAGCGTATATATAATTTAGGTTGAATATCTAGGTAAATTAATAAGTGAACAGGCCTGACTAGTAATATATAATATTCAAGGGTTGTGAAACTAGCAGTGATCATATACTAATGTACATATTATTAAATTATCTCTATCAAATAGTCACAAGTTGGACTTAATTCTTAACGGATCGGTTTGACTATCGCAGTGGTTCAATTTGACCGTTCAATCATTCCATCATCATAATTGTTCAAATATTGGGAATCAACATAACTGGAGTTCAGGAATATAATAATTAATAGATTGAAGATTTAGATCCGCCAATTGGTTATTTTGGAATAATTATCAAAAATATGTTTATCAATAAGCTTATGAATAATTTATACCGGGGGAAAACATGATCGGATCTGCATTGATCAATCTCCATGAGATAACCAATTAACTTAGTCGACATAACTGGTATAACATAATTCCTGTCTCGTCCCGATCATTAAGGCGATTAGTAAATTAAATAAACTATAAATGCCTTTCATTCAATTGGATAAAATTTTAATTATATAAATTCATAAATATTTTAAATTAATATAATTTAAGAAATTATTTTTAATTTTTAAATATTTTTTTAATTTTTAAAAAATTTTAAATTATATCTGGAACTTTTTAAAAATTTAAATTTCCTAATAATAAAATTTTAAAAAATTATTTTAAAATATTAAATAATTAAAAATATATGAAAAATCATATTGAATATTATAAAAAATTAATTAATTATTTATTAAAATTTTATCAAAATAAAAATTAATTGAATAATGAAAAACTTTAATAAATTTAATATAGTTTAATTAAAAAAATTATTATTACTATTTTATCAAACAAAAATTATATTAAATATTAAAAAATTGTAAAATAAATAATTAAAAAATTAAATAAATTAATAAAAAATAATTATATTTTATCCATTTAAAAATGACAGAGAATATTTTTAAAAAATGGTTAAATCAAATAACCAATAATTAAAATAAATAATTAAAAAATTAAATTAATTAATATAAAATATATAATAATAATTCTAAAATAAAATAATGAAAAATTAAATTAATTGATAATATTAATATAAATATAATAATAATTGTAAAATAATTAAAAATAAATAATTAAAAATTAAAATTAATATAAAATATATAATAATTTTAAAATAAAATAATGAAAAATAAATAATTAAAAATAAAATTAATATAAAATATATAATAATAATTTTAAAATAAAATAATTAAAAATAAATAATTAAAAAATAAAATTAATATAAAATATATAATAATAATTTTAAAATAAAAAAATGAGAAAATATATAATAATAATTGTAAACTAAAATAATTAAAAATAAAATAATGAAAATTAAATTAATTAATAATATTAATATAAATATAATAATAATTTTAAAATAAAATAATTAAAAATAAATAATTAAAAAATAAAATTAATATAAAATATATAATAATAATTGTAAAATAAAATAATGAAAAATAATTAATTAAAAATTAATATAAAATATATAATAATAATTTTTAAAATAAAATTAATATAAATATAATAATAATTGTAAAATAAAATAATGAAAAATAAATAATTATTATGAAAATAAAATTAGAATGAATATTAAAAAATTAATAATCAAATATATAAAAAATTTAAAAATTTAACCAATTAATAAAATTAATAATATAAAAGTAATACAAATAATTATTATTTATTTATCAAAAGCCCGATTTGCCAGCAATTATTGGGATATTGAACGCGATTAGTAAAATAAAATAAAAAAATGAATTCTAATAAAATTGAATCCGCCAATCAAAAGAACCCAATAAATGCTCACCTCCTCCAATCTGCTCTGTTCCAATGCCATCTCAATTTTGGCTTGCTCTCGAGCATCCTCCTCTCGTCTCCTGTCGATTTCCCGTTCGTGTTCCTCCTTGCTGATTGCCAGCGCTAATTGCAATTGAATATGCTCCTCACCCTCTGTTTGCGGGAAAGCAAGCACAATTGGATATGGCCGTTCCGATAGACTTCTCTGTGGAGATTTGCATCTATTTGGTAGAGATCCGCTTCGAATTAGACTAGAAATTCCGATCGGTGACGATTGTAATCGCTGCTTTTGTTGATCAATCGCTCCGTTGCTTGAACCATTGGAACCAAATGAGACGACGTTAGAATTGGCCAATCGAGACTTCGCTTTCAGTGCTTTGATTCTTTCATCTTGCAGCCTCTCCAAATCACGCAGGAGAGCACAAATCATTTTAGCTCGTTCTCGCACGTTCACACCAAGATCTTTCCCTTCTTCTACGTATTGGAAATCCTATTGGATATATAATTATTTATACTTTGTATAAGTTTCACTTTAAGAGTTTCGATTGTGTGAATATTTTCTCGACAACGAGCTGCAACTTTTTCACTGCCGGTTTTGATAATATATTCCATTAACATCAAAGCTTTGTATACATGCCGCCAATTTTTATTTTTATCATTTAACCTTTTCCATAACATTTGCATAATATCAACAAAATACATAACGTTGTACGTCATATCAGCTATTTCCGACATTAAAGTGCTGGAAGCTCCCCATGGGTCGTTGGATGTGGCTTCACGCACTTTACGTTCAGCTTCTGTGTAATTTTTAACCACATTTTTTAAATGCCGATGTATCGGCATCTCTAAAAAGAAACCGAGTTTGTTGAAAAATTATAAAAACAATAAGAATTAATACTTTAAAATAATATCTAGTAAACAAATTTAATTTATTTACAAATAAAATTTTATTTTAAAATGCCGAAGTTGATTTATATTACATTCTAAGAAGTAAAACAGCGGTTATAAAAAATTATAATTTGAAATTAAATAGGTATTAAAAAATTATTTAAATAATATATTTTCTAATTATTTTATTATTATTGATGAACAGTTAAAAATAGCAAAAAATAGTAACATGGTAATGCATATTTTAATAAATTTTTGAATATTTTGTAATTTCTTAATGAAATAAAAATAATTAATATTGTAGAAAAATGTTATTTTTAACTTTTAAAGTAGTAAAGTTTCCATATTTTTCAAAACATAAAAATTTGAAATTTTGATAAAGTAAAATTTTATTCCTACTAAAACAAATTACAGAAAATTTAAATATTGAGGTGTCAGTTTGTTGGCAATTGGGTGGAAGAACTCTACAGGTGGTTGGCCTCAGTGCTGAAACGCAGATGATTTGGAAAAACCTCTATCAGTGAGTTCGTGACGACGGTCATGTTGGTCCTGCACACTATCGGTGAAAAATAAAGGGCAGGTGAGGTACTAATTTATAACTACTCCCGTTCGGGCGGGTTTTGAACGGCCGTTAGAAAGACTTACGTCTGAATACTACGGATTTTCATAGCAATATTGCTGTTCATTAAAGCGGTCAAATTCAACTCTAATACTGGTTAATTTCCACTTCTTTCCTCGATTCTCTCAACAAACAAAAGCGTGAAAACGGACATTTCCTAAATGAAACAAAACACAGATAACAAAATAAATATCATATTTACAACGAAAATCAAGACCAAGATTAATAGCAACTGATTTTCACGATAGAATTCAAGAACAACGTCTTATCACCGAGCCCGTCTTACCAGCCATTCCGCTCTATATCGGCTAGCATGGCGTTGAGCTCAAATTCATTTTCTCCTCGGGCATTTCGATGGTGAGATTGGACGGATTTAGGATATCTTCGAGCTGGCCCGATCCTACGCTTTTCTCGCTTGTTTCTTCGCATTCTCTTAGCCTTGGACAGGTTTTTTCGTTTCGGTTTAGAATTCGATGGCACCAGAGTAGGCACCTGATCACGATGACGGATGTGGCTACAGGTGGAGCATGTGTTTACAAAAGGTGAAATGCGCTCTGGCGTTGTAAGGGACGACATCCTGCAAACGAGAACGAGACAAGGAAGTCTTGCACTAACTGTTGGGTTGGTACGATGGTGTTTCTGGTCATGGTTTTATAGCCAGAGACTCTGGAAGCCAGCTCCTTGGCCGTATATACCTTGACCAGAATCTGCGATTGCTCCTGTACCAGGGCTCGGTAATGAGCCTGTCCCTACCTTGCTCAAAGCGGTGTATTTGTTTGGTCGTCTCTTGCATCTGGAGAGGCGAGAACTATGTCCCGTTCAGGCGATAGATCTTAGTATGAGACATTGCCGATGACACTATTAAATATGGTGGACAAAATTAGGAAATATTGTTGGTGAGACGGTAGAATAGTGTTGATGAAATTGTGAGATGTTGTCGATGAAACTATAGAACAGTATCAACCCCAGAGGTGACGGAACAAGATCCCTGTTCAGAGCCCTCGGCGATGTCGTTGCTGCTTGAGCATGCATTGTGAACGGGCCTGTGAGAAGGCAACTATTACCTTCTCTTTCGCCCTTTTTTAATACCTACTCTTCTAATTCATACAAAAATTTGAAAGCCCATGAAAATTATGACTAAAATCGCAAAACTGTTAAAAACAAGAAAATGAAATAAATAAATTAATTAATTAGCAAAAAGAAAGAAAAACCGAGTTGAGTAAATAAAGAGAAAACTATGATTATTTTGAGAAGACCAGGAGAAGATAATGCGTGCAGAGAAGCCCGGGCGGGCTATTAATTATTTTTGTTCGTTGGACCATTCAGTGTGACTGCCGAATGTCAGGAGAGAGATTGGCTCGGCAACAACAATTTGTCATCTCGATTTGGAAGAGTATAAAAGGAAGGGGAAAATCAGAACAAGCTGGCATTAGCCCCAGATATAGATTGTAAGAAATTTGAAAATAGGCGAAAGGAAACTCATTGGAGGGATCAAGGATAAAGAGGTGAATATTGATATAGATTTTTACAGAGAATCAACACCGTGCGGAGAATCGGTCAAATTTAGAAAACTTTGTTGAATTATTCTGTGTGGAGTGCGAAAATATTTGTGATTAAATATACGTTGAGCAGTGTATTGTTTTGTTATTTACAATTCAAGGGACACGTGGAGTCAGAGGTTACCGACTTGGAAAAAAACCAACAATTCTATACAAGGCTTTATATAAAGATCTGCAATTCTAGAAAATGGTAGCAGACTTTAATTGAAAAATCTGTGACACTTTTTGTTGTGATAATAGACAAAGCAGCTCATAACTTGGACCATTGAACCGTTATGATACCCTCAATGGCACTAAATTTGTTTTGTTTATAAAGAATTTTTTTTAAGTTAACATAATGGAATATTAAATGGCTAGAAATAGTCACTTGCTCAATAAATGCAACGCGAACGATATCAGTGATTTTATCCAATATTTGATAATATATTTATTCTTGTTGAAAAATTCTCTATGTCTGATATAGCTCATACATTTATAATTAAATAATTATTTATTATCTCGAACTATTCCATGATGAATCTCTAGAAATCTTCATTAATTTTGTACAAGTCGGAACCACTGTCTAACTCCTTAATGTCCTTTTATTAAGCAAATCGAACTACCCAACACGATTATATATATATTCGAAATTATCACAATTACACTTTTATTTATTACACATTCCAATAAAACAATTTCAGTTTACACCACTTTAAATAACTCTGGTTCCGATGTCAACCACAATCTTGTGCAGGGATAAATCTTTCACATCGAGATGCCCATTCTGGTACGCTAGATTCAAAATGACTTGGTAAGCACTAAAGTTAAATTCACTTTTTCTCCCGATTATTGTAAAATCACTTTCTTAGACAAACAGGCAATCCTGTTTACTTGCCGGTGACTTTTATACCCGTTTCGTAATTATATTATGTCTTCATCAAATCACTGTTTGATACTTACCTCCGAGCTTCCTCTTGTCGACCTAATTAACTTATGAAATTTATTTATTTTTATGACAGTCTGCACCAATTTAATTCCCCGACAGCTAATTCGATACCTCTATTCGGATCCTCTCACACTACTCGGATTTCCCAATAGTGTTTTCTATTAGCTAATTAATTTTTTAATTCATTTTAGTTTTTTTGTAATTATTTCCTTCTAGTGAACCCCATTAACTTTATTGTTATTATATTTAAACTCCTTTCATTGCTCGACCATCCATCCATACCAGTTTAACCCAGAAAATATTCATTTTTAATAATATTTTTGTACTTTATATTACTATTGTGAATTTGATATTTTTATAGATTTTAACTTTGTTTACCTCATCGAACCCCAACAAATATAAGTTATAGCAATTGTTGCGGCAGAGATCCAACATAAATTATTCAAAATTAAAACAAAAAATAACACTAAACAAACTTAATATAAAAAAATTTCAATTCCAAAATTCTTTACAAAGTCAAATAGCAGTTATAATATTTTATGCAATGCTTATATAATGATTATATATAACAAATTTTTTATGACTCATATAAACAAGTTAATAATAATTTTTATTTAAATATAGACAGATTGGGATAAATAAATAGGTTCAACTGGTTCAATGGCTTTAGGCTTATTGAAATACAATCTTTCACCATTTTCCATGATGAAGAAATATCTTCCACTACGCTCTTTGTGCAAATGAATTTTCTTATTGTTACTTTCAATGAAAACAATTCCGTCTTCACTAATACTTAAAGGGTAAATGATGTCTTTGTCTACTACATATAAACGGCCTTTATCATCCTTTCTAACGTTCACTTTATAATCATTTATGTTATCCGGTGTCGTGACACCATTGTTAGATTGTAGATATATTGGTTCGTAAATGTCTGGAGCCTGCATAGTGTATATACCTCCGTTAACACTAATTGTCTGTACGGGTCGAGCATATATTTTATTGCTATCATTTTCAGTAACCATAAAGACATTTTTTGTCCTATTGTTATCAATTCGCACGTATGCATTTTGATAAGGGTCTTCAATAGAATAAATAGCTTGCTTTGGACATTCCATTGGAATGATACAATTGTTTGTAGTCCCATAATTTCCATAAATTATATTATTATCATTAGTAATTGTTTTATTTTGTTTTACTTTTCTACAATTTTTAATGTAAAATATCAACAGTAATATGACTGGGACCAATAGAACTAAAATAATCACTAAGAGCAATGACAATTTGACCCAAAAGTTTAAACCATAAAGAGTATCCAAAAAGTTGGACGATGAATTTACATTGTTTGACCAGGTTCGGTGGCTAAACTTTTTGTCATGACTTTGATAAACCTCGATAACTTTTTCAACTAACATTGAACTTGATGAGAGGTATTTGATGTTTTTCAAAATGTCTTCAGTGTTTTCTTTGGTGGATTTATCGAAAAAAAAGATTCCTAATTTCATGGAGTCTGAAAAATGGTTGAATCGGATTTTTACTTGAATGGCAGAATCTGTTTTTTTCACATCTGACAATTTGAAATAGACCTTTTGAGATTTCTGAAGAAACTTTGTTTGGTCTCCATGTAGGACTATTGCATTTTCAAATTCTTTCCACTTCGGATATAGGACGAATGCTAGGACAGCAGTTTCGGGATCGTCATTGACATAGAAATTGTATTTAAATATTAAATCTTCGGTGTCGAGAATTGGAAATTCTTTGACGAATTTAAATTTTCTAACTGGAATAACTTTAACTTCAGGTTTGCATGCTTCGCAGAATTTAAAGGCAAAGAAAACACAACATAAAAAAATTAATAGTTTCATATTATTGTATAATTTATATATATATTTGTTTTAATCAAACAAATTTATTTAATTTCTTATAAATTTGAAATAGTTATACGATGAACTAAAATTTATAAAATTAAAAAATTGAATATAATAAAAATACATTTTAAAATTTATTTTATTATTATTTTTAAAAATTGATTTTTAGATTTTATATCAAAATAAAAAATTAATTTTTATAATTCCATAAAAATTTATAAATTTAAAAAAGATGAAATAGATTTTTAATTCTTTTTACTTTATAAATATTTTTAAAAATCCTTTTTGAATTATTTAATTTAATTTCTAATTTTTTACTCAAAAAAAACAATTTGTTAATACTTAATTGTACTTTATTATTCCATAAAATTTCATTTTTAAAATTATTTTTATAATTTATACTGATGTAAAATTTTAAAATTCGCTTAAATAATTTAAATTTTATCAATATTAAAAATAAATCTCATTTAGCTTTTTATTTTAAATAATAAATATTTTTGGTTTTTCTATACGTTTTTTAATATTTCAATAAATATTGAAATAAAGATTTTTTAAATTTAAAAATAAAATTTTAAAATTTTCAATAAAATTTTCTTGTGTAATTAAAATTGTTAATTAACTATTAATTTTAGTTGATTCGATATTTTTAGAAAAATAAATGTTAATTTATATGTAGTTTATATTGCAATTAAAGCAAAGGCGTCTTTAGAAATTTGTCGCCCCTAAAAAAACAATTATTACAAAAATATATTATGTTTATATTACACATTATTGCATATACATATATTAATATTATATATTACATCATTTTATTTCAATGACTAGGATAACAAACGAACAAAAAAAACAATAAAAAAATAATATTAAATTAACATTAGCTTACAAAAATTAACAGTCTAATGTTTTCTTTAAACAAAAAAATTAAGAAAAAATAAATTTCTTTCAAACATAAATATCAAAATATAAAATTTACGGCGCCCCCTGTGCTTAGCACAGTTAGCACAATGGAAGAGACGGCGCTGAATTAAAGGCTTGTTTAAAACGCGCATTTAAACAATTCATAAAATGTTACTTAATAAAAACAAAATTGTTAAATATTAAATAACATTTTTTTATTCTAACAAGTGATTGACCGAATTTAAACTAAGAATGTCAAGGTCAAGGGTCCCCAATCCATGTCGAATATTAATCTTTTCAAGATCTCACCTAAGCAGTCACGAATTTCAGGAAGAGCTCTACTTTGAATAATGGAAATAAAATACACTTAAAGAGCATCAAAAAAATTTCGGATACTAGATTATTTCTTTACATGTACAAGACTCGAGAATTCCTTTTCTGATTGTGGGTAAAGTAATAATCTCAACGATTTTATGACTTTTGCCGACTATTACGATAGATGATGTACAAAATCCTTAGCCGTTATTCTCACCAATCACTTAATAGGTGGTTTCATAAAGATTTATATAGAAAGATTTATTAGAATGGAATTTGGGAAAATGAGAATGCAAACACACCCACCCACAAACATATTTAGAGTTTTATAGTTTATATATTGCATCTACAATCCAATTTTTTATTAAAGCAAGAAAGGTTTAGGTACTTTTTGTTTATTTCTCTGAATTACCCCTCGTTTAGTTCACTGTCTTTATTCCATTCTTTTCAGTTTTTCTCTTTAATCAACAGGCGTTACTAAAACTGAAACTTCCACTTACTAAAACTTATTAAGACTCATTATGGCCGTAGTGGTGGTTAACGGCTGAATCCCATCACTGCTGATATCCCATTTATGGCTTGCGTTACAACTCAATTAATTAATTTATTTATTTTTGAACTCCTAGCCCTTCTATAGACCTCTAATCGATTTGAAATTATTTTATTCATCTTTAAAATCCCATTTGCCACCACTCCCCTCCCAAAAAATATTGATTTTTAGTTTTTCCAAATTTTGAATTCATTTTTATTGATTTTGATCGTTTGTAAATTTTTTAATATTTTATTTCATATCTTTTGTATAACCCCAACAAACAGTGCCGTAATGACTCCTAGCAATCTGCAACAAAACAACGCAGTTCATCGCCAGCCAATCATGTTTTGACATGACAGAAAAGAGGTTGTTCTATACACGGTGCACACGTAGGATGACGGAAGGAGGTTAAACTAATTTATCCCTATAACTAGATCCTCGTTAATAGTATTTTATTAAATGAGTTTTGCCTTAAAAATTATATAATAAAATAATATATTTCCTGTTAAATTAATTAATTTTGTTTAAAATAATCATAATAATATAATTAACAATAATTACATAAAAATGGCACTGAAAGAAATAATTCATGAAAGAAATAATGAAAATATAAAATATCAGAAAAAGAAATCTGTCAGATTTGACCCAATTGAGCTCATTTCAATCATCTCTCCGAATGACAACAGAAACGTTACAAATATGTTGGATTGTACAAATGTAGCCATGAGTTTCATAGATTCAGAGGACGTTGACAGTAAGCATAGCCCTTGTGGAATAGTCTATAAGAAGCAAACTGAAAAGACAACAAAAAATGGAGAACAGGTTTCAATAACGGGTTCGAAATTTATCACCAATGAGTCCGCCATTTACGCAACTGAGGAGGAATTGATGAGTGAATTTCAAAAATACTCGAATCTTGAAATAATTTATAAGACAGCTGAAATCACTGGGAAAAAGAATATTGTAACAAATATCAAAAGTATATTAAAAATACGTCAACTGCAAGTTGAATATTACACCTCATTCAGTCCTAATATCAAGTCTTTAAGGGATGACCCCCAAGAATTTATTTCGCCTGACATCAATAAAAATGATAGCCTCATCCGTGAAATTTCCAATGAATGTTTACGGAAACCCGTAAATGAATCAAACAATTTTACCACTCAATGTCATAGTGATTTCCAAACTTTTGAACCGAAGCAATTATCCCTGATTCCAAGATTTGAACTTTCAGATTGCTTTCTTTTTGACCTTTCTGAAGGATATATGCATAATCCTTCTAATTTCAGTTATAGTACTATCGGATCCAATTACGGCTTGAACGAGGATTTCAGAATTTGAGAAGGGAAATATTTGAACTCAATTCCCGCATATTAGATTCAGTAGCAATGTTTGAGCATAAATTATATTATTCAATTGAGTTTCTTAATCAGAAGTCAATTTAGATCCCATTCGCATTCCCAAATGGGTTAGTTCAAGTTTTTAAGGAGCCTCAAAAATATAGTTATTTAGAATTTTAATTTAGAATTTTTAATAAAAATCTTTATGCTGATTATGATATAATATTATGTAACCCATTATGTAGTCATTGTTTATTTCATGTTATTACATGATTGTTGGTTAAGGTGATAATTTAGGCCCACATGTTATATATACTCTAAAACTCGAATTAATCCACCATGGTGGGTTATTCTTATGTAAAAGGATTTTTTTCAAAAAATATAGAGAGTATCATCATTTGATAGAGGAAAGCCGATTTTCAGATAACATTAAAATAAAAATGCCATGTTGCCGATCAAAATTAAAAGTTATAATAAAATTTGGCATTTGATGATTTTAATTAAGCGTTATTCCCTAATCACTCATTCACATACATACATAGAGAATTTATTTATTTAAATATGTATGTGTGTGTATGTATTAAGTTAATTAATTAAATAAATTAAATTCATTACCTATTTAATCAATAACTATTTATTGTTTTAGTTTTATTATATACATATATTAATATTACACTAGAAAAGCTTTTATGTTTTAAATCATTTATGATATTTAAGTTATTTATGGTAATTTTTTCAAAAATAAAAGGTAAAAATAATTTATTAATAACATTTTATTTCAAAACGGGAACGACGTGGGGCCTTATGCGGTCACATCGTTTGCACCAGCTCTGTCGCTTAGTGTCAGTTTTTGAAACAAATTTAAATAAAAATAACAAAAAGCATTGATACTTTTTATTTTTATTTCATTTTATGTCTAAAAATGTCTTTTAAGTGTTTTCATATACAATTAAAATATTGAATAAATGCAAAATTTGAAATGCAAAATTTGAAATGCAAAATTATTATCATAATCCGTAAATTTTTTTTTAATATTTTCTCTATTGACTTATTTTTCATTATCTCAGTTTCGCATCAAACTATAAATAAATATTGATTTTTTATTGATCTATAGTCTGAAAAAGAAATGAAGAAACTGAAAAGAGAATATAATTACCATATTTATTACAATTAATGAGATAATTAACGAATTAAAAATTTTTTTTAAATGAATTTATAATGTAAGAATAAATATAGTGAATTTTCAAAATAAATTTGTTATTAAAATAGTCAAATTACTGGCAAAATTACAAGGTCATGACGTTTGGTTTTGTAAATAAATTGAAAATTTTCATAAATTCACAATCTGATAAATCAAAGAAGCGTGTCCGATTTGATACGGTTGAACAAATCCAACTCATACTCCCAAATCCAATCAAATATGAACACCATAGAAAAAATAAAGAAATTGTCAGACATTATTTTTTTGACTTCAAATGGAATATTGCAAATGGAATGACTTATAAAAAAGAAACCGAACCTGAAGTCTTAGCTAGCAGATTTTATTCTATCATAGGTCCTAAGTTTGACCGACCAGGCAAAACTTACTATGCTGACGAGAAGACTATGATGGACAGGTTTTGCAGACATATTAATGCCTTACCAATTTATAAAAATGTCAGTTTTAATAAAGAGAAATCTCACAATAGTAAGAGAAAAATTAAAAGTATTTTGAAACATCGCAAAGAAAATTAGATTAATTCATACGGCAAGTTTGGTAGTCTTTTTTCGATTTGATGGATGTATTTAGTTGCGTTCCAAATCTATCCGTCAGAATTTCTAAATCTTATATCGTTTTGTTTATTAATACATATATATTTCTATTATTTTTTTGTTAACTTAGTGTCGGGAATGTTGTGGCCACAGGAGAATCAACAAAAAAGCCCAGGACATTTAATTTAGTGTTTTGTAGGATTTTCTTATGTTGCATTTCATTATTTACTATATGATTATTAATTATAACAAATTTAAAAATTATACACTATTTTCATAATTGGTCTGTTAAAATTATTTATTCCGGTGTTTATAACGAATTATAATTCTAAATATTTACAAAATGTGGTCATGTTTTGTTACAAGGGTCATAATTACCTCTATGAAGTTGTTAAGAGATGTATATTGTAGAACAGCACGACTCGCTGGTGACAAAAGATACACTTAAAACAATGTTTGGTTGGAGTCAGAGGAAACATTTTTAAATATTTTGAATAAAGATAAATATTTTGTAAATTTGTGGACTCATTATTCCCAGTTGAAGACCACTTATAGTTTTTACATAAATGTTTAATATAAAAAATTATGACTTTCGAATATTTATTAACAAGTACATGCATTGTTACGCAATTCCGAATTGTAAATGAAGTTTTCAAAAATTTGATAAGTTTATGAATATTCTAATGACATTCAGTGATTTGAAAAATAAAAGCGGTGATTCCACCAATCACAAGTTGATAAATAGATTTAGTTTTGTTCATTAAGATTTCATTGGTGCTTTCGTGACTTATCCGGAATAAAATTAAAATATCACTTTTTTCCAGTCAATATTAAATAGTTTCGAATATTCGACAATAATTTTACTAATTGATAGCACTTAATAATAATAAATATTAAATGGCAATATTTGACAATTTTATAATAATTTCATATTTTTTGATTAATCTGATTTTTTTAAAAATCAGTTATTTTAAAAGAATAAAGTTTTAAAAAATTAATTAAAATGATACTAATTACAGATGAAGTTCTTAGGATGATTTTGTTTAGGGAGAATTTGTTTTTTATTTGTATCTTAACCCTTTCCAGCCCAAATTTTTTCAAAACAAAAAAAAATATATGCAGTAAGTAGGTACCAAAACTACTTATTTTATCATAAAAATACAAATTTACAAATTTAGTGAGATAAAAATTGTGCCAACTGTTAAAAACATATCTTACTATAGTTCTCACTAGTTACTGCCAACCGTTTTGGTAGTAGAGAGAAAAAAAACTGAGTTTTTAACTAATGATTCCATTTGGAATCACTGGGCTGGAAAGGGTTAAGACCATCTTTTCAAAAAATAAAAACGGACAAGAGAAGAGACAATTCTATTAGATTTATGATGATCTATAATCAGATCATGTGAACAAACTAGATTTTAAACGTATCCTGATAACGATGAACTTCCTAAATATGTATTCTATGATTTACGGTTGATCCTAGTGGCTTATGAAATTCTCAAAATTAATGGTACCGTATTTTTAGGACCATTATAAGACGAAATATCATTCATCGACTGTTAACGGTTTTATTTTCATACATAAGGCGCACACATTAAATGACACAAAACTCCGACAAGTCAAACTTTCTATTTTCTACCTTTTCATTGTATTTAAATAAATTTTAAAACAAAAAATATAAAATTTTAAACTACTGAAACAAAAAATTCAAATTATAAATAAATTTAATTTAATTATAATTATTTATATTTTTAAATGTGAGATTTTTTTAAATTTGTTACTGGCTACGATTTTAATTGAAATATTTTTTCCTCCTTCTTAGTTGTCATTGTTAGAGATATACCGATGTTTTATCAACAAGATTTTTTTAACAAATTTCTATTAATTTAAACAAATTTAATTAAAGTAGAATCATATAACTATTAAAAAAATTAATTTTATTCAAATACAATATAATCCAATAGTAGACTTGGATTCTGAATTACTGAAAAAAGCTTTCATCACTAAGGTCACCAAAGTGTTGCTGGGCCATCATCATTCGGGGAGGTTCAGAACGATTACTAGATTGAGAATTGGAAGAACCATGTTGCGAAGGGGTTCCAAGTGCTGAATTATGATGAGAAGAAAGAAGTGAATGATTGGTTTCATAACCGGTGTCACGATGAATAGGAGTAGAGAGTTGGGCGTTATAATGACTCATTTGAATGCCAATAAGGTCAGGACTGTCATTATGAGAATGATGATGAGATTGAGCAGATTGAATTGAACTGAAATTGTGAAGAGATTGAGGAGATTGAAATGAGCCGAAATGATGATGGATATCATTTACAGAGTGGTGAGAATGAGAGTAGGTATCATTGTTATGCTGATCATTAAACATGCTGAATGATTGACGAAAATTAGAATGATTACTTTCATTATCTGCACTATTTCGAGAATGGTTAAAAGGTTCATGGAATCCCATAGAAGGAGGATGATGAGAACTGTTGTTAGTAGACATTTGAGAACTTCTATTTGAAAATGGGGTTGCTGCTTGCGACGTTTCCCACGTACTCGCACTTCCCCGGCTGTGGTAGTCACTATGAGAAGAATTCGAACCAGTTGAGAAATTGAAACCGTTAAACATTGTTTTAATAAATTTATATTTTAAATTATTAAAACAATTTATTTTAAATGAATTCATTAATTTAATTAAATTTTGAAAAATATTTCCATTTAAATATTTAAAAATATTCCTTAAATTTTTCAATAGATTTTTTTTTAATTTTTATTTTTTAAATTTTGTTATGATAAAAAAACGTATTTTTTATTTAAAATAAATAATAATTAAAACAAATAATATTCGAATTTCATTATTGATTTTTAGAACATACAAAAATTAAAATAAAATCATTAATGATTCTTATAAATCTTAATATTAAATCAAAAATATTTTAAATTAAAAATTAAAAAATTATATTTTCCCAAGAAAACTTTTTATCTGCGATCTTCCAAAACCATCTGAACCCTCTCGCCAATGAAATTGTTAGTTTGAAAACTTTATATTTTTAAATATTTAAAAATTTTTTACAAGAGATTTTGTTGATTTTAAAAAATATTTCTGTACAAAAATTCGATATTTGTTGACTAAATTCATTTAATTGTTTTTTTAATTACATTTTAATTATTTTATTACAAAATCAACGCATAATTTTGAAATATCAACAATTAAATAAATGACAAATATTTCTTAAACACGAGAGGCACAATTTAGTGAAATAAATGTCAACAAGACCAAAAATAATTATTAGATCTGAGTATGAGAAAATGTATAACTTGAAATGTGCAATAATTAAAACAAAAATTTAATAACATTATTTGTTATTTTTCATTTTATTCATCTTTTTAAATGAAGGGAGTTTGTGAAAAAATGATAAAATATTAATTATAGATATCTAAAATAAACTTATATTATTTATTGGGGTTAGTACTAAAACCAAAGAAAAAAATATATAAAAGGAAAGTATAACAAATATTGTTAAATTCAATTAATGCTTCAAACAACAAAAGTAAAAAATTAATTAAAATTCACTGAAAATCGAAAATCAATAATGGACGCTGGAAACGGGTATGATTGAACGCCAAATTGAAAGACAAATTCAGAAATTATAATGACAATTTAATAAGGGTTCACAGGGAAAGTTTTAACGAAAAAACAAATTAATTAAGGCTAATTAATCCGTAATGGGAATTCCGAGCGCTGAAGGGAACCCGAAGCGCTTTGAGACCCGACTGATTAGAAGAAAGTGAACTGACCCGAGTTCCGATCCGGGGTTGACAATTATGAATGATTTAATAATCCTCAAAATATTTATCCTAAATTCTGTATATAATTGCCCTCTCAGAAAAAATATAAAAAGAGAGCTCAAAAACAGACAGTTGGTCGAAGAAACAAGAGAGAAATCGAGTGAATAAGTCAGTCAGCGATCAGAAGACAAAATCTAGTAATTGAAAGCAATTTTAACTGTCGTACTAAAATAGGTGATTGCCCCTTGGGTTTTCTATCTTCATGAGCAATATTTATTGGAGAGAAAGGTGAAAATCTAGTGACGAATTGTAATTTTGATTGAAGTTTAATAAAGTTATTCTGTGTTGAGTTTCGATTTATTTGTTTTAATAAGAACAAAAGGAGTCAGAGAAAACCGACTTGCAAAATAATAACTCAACATATTTAATAATAAAATTTTTATCCATTTTAAAAACAGAATTAAATAAATTTTATTTTTCATTTATCACTTTGTTCATTTTGAAACTTTTAACCTTCTCTTTAATTAATGGAGTTTATATAAAAATGATAATTTATTTATATAACATTAAAATAATATACCTAAAATTAATTTATATTTTATTTAATAATAAAATTTTTAACCATTTTAACAACAAAATTTTAAATATTAATTAATTAAATATAAACCCTAATTCAAAAATTAATGACATTTTACTTGTCGTTTTTCATTTTATTCGCATTCAAACTTTTAACATTTTTTAACGAATCAAGTTAATGGTGGGTTGCAGATAATCCATATTTTACTCGTTCGTGTCGTTTCCGACGCAACCCAATATACAATGACTTGTTTGACCATCCGACACCCGTTTAGTGATCAACGTTGGTAGTGTGTCGTATGGGTGAATACTCGCGATAAGTGAGCGTACATCGGCACACTATAATCGTCGAGCATTCCAATGGTTCACGGGCCCGACTTCAGTTAGGTCCCTTTATGCTATGTTAGAATGATCTTGTTCCCCATTCTATGATGTGAGTCGGCGTTGGAAACAGTTAACAAATATCAAATTCAAAGGTTTTCCTTCATCGAAGAAATTTCGTAACTTTAAATTGAAAAAATTTCCCATAATGAGAAACTTCCCAAATGATGGAGAAAATAAAATGAGCCCATCATTGAGCCCATCATTTCACATATTTTTGTCGGAAATCTTTGATTAATTTTCTTTTACGATTAGGTTTGATTGATTCAGAAGTTAATATGTCGTACAAAGAACTAACTTCCTCCATGAAAATTGAATATTCCTCTGCTTAGTCTGTGAAAACGTTTTTCAGTTTCTCATTGAATTTATTTATTTTCTCAATTATTGCATGAGAAATAAATTCAGCATTATTTTTCAAGTAATTCATAACGTTTCCATTGTCAGGGAATTCCTCATCAATAACCATAGACAGATCATTCCATTCTGCCTCACCATCAAATGGACAACAAGCATGAGTAATCATAAATTGATCAATACACGATTTGCAGATTTTGTGTGAGCAATTCGATAATTTGGCGTATCGATGAAAATCGATTTGATCAGCGCAGATCAAACAATTGTTCAATTCTATTTAATCGAGATTCTTTTGTAATTTTTCATATATTTCTTTATTATATTTTTTACAAATGATAAAACGAAATAAATCAGATTTTTAAAAAGAAAGTTCAAATCGTTCAAATGTTGATCGACATTTTCAATGAATTTGATTAGATACTTTTTCTGGTGAATTTCTGGATCAGAGAGGTGATATTATCATATTTAATATCTTTGCTTTTATCCTAGAACTTTTCATCTAAATTTCTGTTATAAAACTGATGAGACGAATTGTAGTTGGAAGTTTCCAAAAGGTTGTCTGAAATAATTTCATTCAATAACACATTATATATTTTTGCATTCAAGGAAAACGGAGTCCGTGTCACCAACAATTACAAATATCATTAATCAATACGATTATTTCAACTATATAAGGAAGCTTAAATTCAGAAACAATTGGCATTTTGCCTCAGGTAGGGAAGAAGAAAGCGACTCTAGACTAAAAAGGAAAAACTAAAAGTATAAAAAGAACTTGCGGAGAGGTTATTATTGTTGTAGAACGTGCAGAACTAGAGACATCAAATAGTCAGAATAGGCATTTTATTTCGATATTCGGAGTTTTGTAAATTCTAGTTTTTGATTAGAAATATACGTCGAGTGTTGTTTATCAAATTGTTTTACAGGTACAAGGAGTCAGAAAGACCGACGTTAACATTTAGTCAATAAAAACTCAACAAAACTGTACGTTTTGCATTATCTCTCTCTATATACAGTAATATATCATTTCATGCATGAAATATAGACTTTTCCGTGTTAGGTCGCCGGGCGGCATTTAAAGGAGAAATCCCTAGGCAGCATTTGTGCTCTCTACGCTACTGCACTCGTCGATTAATAAATCGTTTGTTATTTTCTAAACTTATTCTTTAGTTTTTAATTGATTTCAAGTTAGTTTGAATTATTTATATAATTTATATAGCTTTTGTTCACATTTAAAAAAATATTTCAGTTCAATATACGCAGCCTGGATCTCGGGTTTCGAGTTCTTTTCTACTAGTAGCTCCTTTCAGCTAAAGTTATTTGCCAAATCGTCACTAGTTTATATAAAATGTTTCCCCCATATACAGTTGATACAATTCGAGTTATTTTATTATTTCTGATAAAGTGAAAGTTGTACATAAATTATTTTTCGAAGTCTTTTCTCGTTTCTTAAATTGCAACTAAAATTTAAACAAAAATCAAATAAAATAAGAAAAATTTTTATTTGTAACTGGCATCCATGTTTATTAGAAAGTTTTCATTTGTGATAATCTTGATAACATCAAAGTTTTTGGTTTGGTAAATATGAAAGCCGATTTAAATTTCTTTCAAAATTAAAAAAAAATTAATATGTAAAAGCTTACTTAACTGAACTTTTCATCATTTCTTATTTTCTTGTCATTATGTTCTGGATCCTCACCTGCAACAGTATTGCATTTCAATAATAGTTCACTATAAATATTTAAAGTTTGCTTTCATACATAATAATAAATGCAGAGTTTTAATCAAAAATGTTTCAATTTTTAATAATCTAAAATGGTTGATAGGATGTCAAAAATGGATGTCAAATTCATTTTCAATCAAAATAATTTTTGAAAATATAACTAAATTAGCATATTATGTATCATTTTAGTCGAATTTAAAAAATAATTTAAACATTATTCACATGATTTTTGAAATTTCAGCAAATTTAGTTATATATTCTGACGAAATCAACTGAGAACATTTTTTGAAATGAGTAATCACAAATAATAGACAATAGAATAAATTAAAAATTTATTATAAAAAAAATTAACATTTCAACCATATTAACAATAAATAAATTAAATATTACACATAAAATTGATCATTGCTTCATTTAAAATGTTCTTATTGAATACCAAAATAACCTTTGCCCTAACAGCCTCTAGTTGTTCATAGGTTTCATCGTGAATGAATTGGCACCTATGGCCATAACTACAAGTACCCAATTCTTGGAATTGCGCACAATATACAGTTTTATATTTAAAATATCTCACTGGAGGTCTAAGATCCGATTCTCCATGAGCAAATTTACACAGACGCCCATACTTGCATGTGCCTTTCTAACAAAAATTCCCAATCGAAATGATAAATTTAAATATTTAAAAAAGAATTTACCAAATAGTTAATACAGTACTCGGTTTTCTCCATCGACGAAATAATGAGAAGATTCCAATTGTAAGCAATAGCAATTGCCAACAGCCAATCAAAATCTTACCGAGTAGTATTGCATGATGACTCATCCTGATCATCCTGATTACTCGACTGACAACATCGAATAAAACATTATTGCAAAAATAATTCAAAATCAATATTGTCTGGTCTCAAATGGGTTTATAAAAGGAATTATTATAAATGATAATTTAATATGTATAAAATTGTTTTTAATGACGTTTTTAATTTAATTTATCAATTTTTTAGTGAAATTAAATCAAATACTTTAAAAGAAATGGACCTGTCCATCCTCTTTATGAAAGCTAATACACCGTATTCGGTTACGTTATTAATTTATCAACTCTTTCATAAACTATTTGGCGATTTTGAGGCTTAACTGGGGCTTAACTGGGGCGCAGATTTTCATAAATGGATTATATTTCCAATTATATTCAGGTTTTGTAAATCTCATTGTTAAAATGAACTTTATTTAATTAAAATTTATTTTGTGGTAAATATTGCAAAAATATACATTTCTATATAGTTTTCTAGCCATTTCTGTTCATTGTCCTTTAACATGACCCACAGAGGACTCGAAGGCAAGGTAGGATTTCCCTATAGGCTATCTAGGCCATCAAAATCAAAAGGGCCTTATATTCAAATTGTTGGCAAAATAAAAATTACACTATTCTAAAAACAGTTAACACTAAAACACTGAACCGAAAATAAGGAGAAATTCTACGCATATGACTAATAAATAAACATTAAAAATGTATAAGTTAAGATCAATGCGTTCGGCTCATTGGTATTCCGACGTTCGTTTATATTCGTGTTAGTTCGGTAATATGAAACACGTGTTAATAGAAAAGATTTTTAATTTAGGATTGTGTACACGATCATGGGAGATGAAAGGCCCTGATAAATGGAATAGTTTAGGACCTCTCTTCATCTAAATCCGGCCCTGCCTAAAGGGATTAATTTTAAGCCTTTTGAAATTAAATTAATAGTTGAAAAATGGTAGGGGCGTACTCAGGCCTGAATTTACCCTTAGGCTGACAAGGTTTAAGCCTAGGACCAGACTGGCGGGCTCCAAATTTTGTATTATTATCATACCAACTTATTACATCTTATAATTATTTGCAGATTATTATATATTTATGTAATATAAGTAAAGAAGTAATTATATTATATAATTATATTAATTATATTACATAATTATATTACATATTATATTTACCGTATATACTCGCATATAAGTCGAGTAAATTTTAAAAGGTTTTTAAGTCCTAAATTGGAAACTCGCGTATAAGTCGAAGTAACAAAAATTAAAAAAGGTTTAATGATTTCATTAAAATTTAATTTGTACGATTTTTGACCCGCGTATAAGTCGAAGTGGCTATTTTGACTTGAAAATTTGACGTAAATTTCTCGACTTATACGCAAATATATACGGTAATATATTACCTTTCTAAAGTTGTTGTTGAATATTTTACAGAGAAAAAATATAGAAGAAAATGTTTCTAAATTAATGTTTTTTTATTTATGAATTGTACTTCATGTTTATATCTTTTATATATGAATTAATGTAATATTATTTTCGAAATTAAACTATTATTTTATTTATATAACAGCAGGAAACAAAATAACCTTTTTGTTTAAAAAGAAATTATAAAAGGACCCCATAAAATTTTTAGCCTTTGGCCCCCTCAAGAGAAAATCCGCCTCTGAGTATGCTTATATCATTCCGCGGGTCTCATATAGACTAATTGTAAATATTAAGTGATTTTTCGTTAGTTGAATAATACTTGAAGTTTGGTCAAACCCACTAAATAATTTGCAATGACATATTTTAGTTGATTTTCAAAGTTTTCGTTCCAAATGAATTCTCAAAACTTGCTTTTAATAAATATCATTGTCAAAAAGGATGACAATACACAGGGCCGGCCATAGCTAAAATGGCACGCTAGGCAAAGCATACATTTTGGCGCCCTCTGACCAGACTGACCCCCCACACTATCTCACGCTTACAATTGAATGATGAACTACCGCATAGGGGTTCAGAACATTACCCATGTTATACCCCAACTAAGTTATTTATTATTATAATTTTTTTAATAAATACAGTCAGCACTTGTTAATATAAATTAGTTCGAAAATCGTAAACACTTACATTGCCAAAAAAATTTCATTTTTCCAATTCTTCCAGAAAGGCATTGGTAAGACCCTGCCTGTTGAATTTTTGACTATGTTTTTATACAGTCTTTCTATAGTTAATATTTGATTTACTTTCTTCCTTGTCAATCCTTGAAATGGTAGGTCATATACGCACGTAATGTATATAAGACATTGATATTAGACCACGTAGAACACGTTGACATTAATTCCTTGTTTCTCCCGTGCATCAAACGTGACATACTCGGAGTATTTTCTCTATACACTTGAAATATATGTGGACAGGAAAAGGTTTAATAGAGGATTACTGAAGCAAGTATTACATTCTTTTACAAATGACAATTACTAATCATTTTACTTAGTTCTGGTTCATNAAAAAAAAGTCTTATTTTGTATAATACCTCAAATATTTATTATACACATGTATAATTTTTTAACTCTCTTCCTTCCTAGAAAAATTGTCTACTTGGTAAAAAATATTTTTGTCCCCCCCCCTTGGAAAAATGTTCTTGTTTACCAATATTTTGATTAAAAGGAAACCACATTTTATTCGACCAGGATGATGATGAAAGTCTTAAATTTCTGTGTAATATTTTATACAAATTTCGAGTTTTAATCACAAATGTTCATAATTATAATTGATATTACTGTGGTAAAATCAGCAGTCATAAAAGGGTGACAATAAACCTTCAGGGACTCACGGGAAAACATTGAATAAGTGAAGAAAATAAATGGAATACATGAAATGATTCGAAATAAAATGAAAACACGCTTTCCAAAATTATCCCAATATTAAATTCTTGAAGTGTTTTCTGAAATTTCTCAACAGAATAAGACTCAGAACGTAGCCAGCATTTCCGCTTGGGGAGGGCAAAATTATAAATTATTACAATTCATCGAGCAATGTTAAAAGTTGACACGGAAAAATAAGAAAAAAATATTTTAAGATAATTACAAATAAATATCATATAATATTAATTCGTCTTTGTCCCTTTATTAATTCAGAAAGTATTTATTCAGGACTTATTTTAATGTCTTGAATATGTAACAAAGCCAACCCGTTTAACCTTTTTTCATCCATGGTATTCCCCTTAAATATGACATCAGGTATTTAAGTGATGAAAAAGAAAGCTCTGTTGTAAAAGTTGATACTGACAAGGTAGCAAATATTGTGAGAAGAATATGAATATTTTATAAAAAATTGGATCACATATTGCTAATGTATCTACAGCTGTAGCGGTTTGATTATAATTTCTCCAAATGTTTTGTACCACAGCTTAAACTCATATTCAAGAGTTTTATTGTTACAATCAATATCTTTTTGATAGAAATCAATTAAGTTATTAAAATTTTGAAGTTCGTTTTAATATATGTTTGTGAGTTATAAATCGATCATTGTCTGATATAAAATGGTATATAACATGATATGTGAAAATATTCTTCTGCATTTGTAGTTTTTATTTTTGTAGTTTTGTTGGGTTATTGCCAATAACTTATTGGGTTTGTGATTGTTGCTTCTCTTTATTTCTGTTTTCTCATTAATTTTCTCTGCCTTAATTCTATTCAAATTCTCCAAATAAATTAAATATTATATCTCCAAATTATTTCCCAAATTTCCTCTAACTATTTCTTCCAATTTGTTCTCTCAATTGTTCTCTAACATGTTCTGCCTGCTTCCGCTATGTACCTCCTTTTATTCCTCGTCACTTTGTGGCACTTCAGTCTATCTTTTATTTCCCAACTTTTTCCTGCACCAAATTATCTTTGACAGCTGTCAAGATAGTTTCTAATTTTCTCTTTTGCGACTCCGGCCTGTTTTCGTTTTGTTCCTGTTATCTCTGACAAGTTGTCGAGATAAGTATATT
>CAUHTR010007734.1:9521-62502 GCA_959609185.1 Schmidtea polychroa
TAAATAGTATATGTTAAAAACTCTTTAATAGATAGTTTTATTCTATCAGGTTGCAAATCTTTTGCATACTTCAATATAATGCATCTTTTATGCAGAAACAGTGAAATGATTATTTCAATTAGTATTTTTGTGTTACTAAGTTTGTACTTATCTGATCGACCACGGAAACAAAGAGTAACAAAAATTATAAGAAAAAAAATAGGAAATACATCTTATAGGAAGTATATTCATTTATCACATCGTAATTATCCATCCAGATTGTTATAACTATTGCATATTATTGATGTATATAAATTGTTCATTTAAGGAGAAAAGAGGTAGAAAATTGGGGGGGAAATAAATTACATTACTAATATTGTGTGATATATTCATTTTATAAAATTATTGGAACTGATGATCACATAAAAGTGTGTAGAGGAGAGACACCGGGAAAATACGTCTTAAGTGACTTTTCAAACCAATTTCATAATAATAAATAACAACATACCAAAAATAAAATTTTGGAGAAAAATAATGAAAAATAGTCCCATAAAAAATAATCATGCTTGAAGGTTTATACTATTTCTTATTTTATTAAGGTCTGAGAAGGAAGATTTTTAAGTGCCATGAGGCCATTTAAATGTAAATTTAAAAAGAGGTAGTGAATAAATAACTCGTATATACTCATATTAATTAAAAAAACACTGAAAGCAATCTGCAGTTAAATTCTGGTGAGAAATATGTGAAATAGCCACTAGTCTATATGGAGAAGTCAACGAGAATTTATTTGACAATTTCCTAATAATAAATTTTTTTTATTTAAATGGAAAATAACAAAAATAATTTTTTTTTATTTTAGATGGAAATAAACAAAAATAAATTTGTTTTATTTTAAATTCTGTAAAATATGTTTCATTTTGATGGGGATTTAAATGATCGATTTATCAATAATTGAGAAATAAAATCCAATTAAATCCAATTTTATTTAGTATTTTATTTTTCGATTTATTATCAAATAAAATTACGTTTTAGAAAATTGATCGATTTTTCTATTTTTATAGATATTTATGAGACAGGTAAATAAGACGGAATCTTCACCATACTTTTTCTCTTCAATTTTTATTTATTTACTTTACAAATTATCTAGTTTAATTAACACAAAATATCATCAATATTATTATTACTATATTATTGTTATTATTATTATTATTGATTATTATTATTATTATTATTATATATTATTATTATTATTATTATTATTATTATATTATTATTTATACTATGAGTTTTATTATTATATATTATTATTATTATATTTTGTTATAGTTATTATTATTATATTATTTTATTATTATTATTATTATATTGATATTGATTATTATTTATTATTATAAAAATTACCCAACAAACCGTCTTTTCAAATATATTTCGACATTTTCCTGTCATCATCAGGTGGAATATAATTAAAAATTTTTGATATTAAATTTAAATTAATATTGGGAACGTGTTGAATTTGTGAGGCGTTGTAAACGTCATTGTTATCTTAAAATTAATGTGCAGTAGAATTAGTTATATTATTATTATTTTTTGGTAACAGTATTAATTCAATGTTTTAAGCAATTAATCAATTTCCAATTGTAAAGGACTAGTTTTTTATAGTTGGAAATTCTTTTCATTTTATTGCTTTATTTATTATTGAATTTTATTTATTTAATATAAGCTTATATTATCATATTTTGTTAAAATTATAATAATCATTATTATCATTGTTATTTTCCTCATTTAGAATTTTATTTAAAAATTTCGAGCCTAAAAAATAAAAAGAAAAGAATTTACGACAGTTTCAGTGTAATCTTTAATTAAAACAAGTTACAATTCTTCGTATTTTGTTAGGAGCAAGATTAAAATGCCAAATGTAGAAGAGCCATTACTCTTAAATTTGTGGATTTAGAGAGCATATGAATCCTATTTCAAACAAATCTTTCCCAGTAATAAATATAACTAAATTATATTTGAAAAATTTGATATTCAGTGATAATATCATATCACATATTTTTTTATAAAGAAGGTAGTAAAAATAATATTGAGAGGAATGTATAATAAATTATAAAATAATATATTGGTACATGTTATTATTATTATTATTATATGATATTATGATTTATATTATTGTTTTATTATTTTATTATTTTAAAGCCATCTTTGAAATAAATAACTTATAGTAACTGAAGAAATACTATATATTTTTTATTTTTTTATATTTATAATCCATCTGTAATGTTGTTAAAATTCTTGATTCTATACTTTCATTTAAGATTCCAATGTCTGCAAAGTTATACATGGCACATGAAGGTTGGGGGCGATATTGTTTGGGTAAAATTATTTATTAATGTAATTAGAATATTAAATTAATGAAAATTTTATCATTTAAAAACTCTTAATAAATTAAAAATAATCTTAAAAATATTTAATTTTTATTAATAGATTTCAATTAATAATTTTAGTTTATTATTCTTATGAACGTGGAAAAATAAAGTTTCCATGAATTTAATGAAAGTTTTTTATCTTTAGCAGATTTTTTTTCAACAATTAGTATTTTCTACATATTTTGTAAACATTTTATATGAATATCATAAATAAATGTTAACTTCAACATTTTATTAACTGAAATTAAAAGTAATTAATAAATAAATTTGCAAATCTTTTTAGCAGGAATCCATTGTATTCTGACATACGGAATATGTGGAAAGGCTAAAACGTCATCAGACTGAATAGTAATAGTTTGTAAAGAAAAATGTTGGATGCAGTGGAATTTGGAAGCATTTATTCGTTTTATACTTTTAAATAAGTTAGAAAAAAAAAAACATTATTCAGCAGAATGAACAAGCATATGGATGAAAGGTTGCTTCAAGGAAAAAAATATATTAATGGATTCGAAGTTTATGTCCAGTCTAATAAGTGGAAGACCAATAAGGGTTGAGGAAAACATTGCAAATTTGAAGGAAATTGTCTCAAATGATAGGAAAATCACACAAATGGAATTGTCACGAAAACTAACTTTTTCAAGAGAACAATGCAGCTTGTGTGGATCAATTGGGAATCCAGGAAATGTTTTAGCGGGTTTGTTATGTGGTATTGAATTACAGGATGATGGTTAGACAATCTTTACTTATTGGATTACGTTGTAACAAAATCTCTGATGTTCTCATTACATAAGATAGCACATCTTTAAGCCTATACATACACCACTTAATCGAGATTCTAAAGAGTGGATATTACTTGGAAATAAACTGGAAAGAAAGCCACTTCTGTTGCAAATGCCTGATGCTGAGTGTATTTTGAGATGTTAAATGATTTTGAAGTTTTCCAACGGTAACATCAAACTCAGGTTAATACATCTTGATCAATTAAAGTCAGGTCACCATAAGACGCAAGCCACGAAACCAGGACCTTATTTACTGCACGACAAAGCATCTTATCGAATACGGGAAGTAGTATAAAAGATGTTGGTTTGTGTAGTTGTTGATCATCTACCCTACTTCCCAGATTTGCACTAGTGATTTTGATGTCTAATCCTCTGAAGAACGATTTAGGAGAGGAAAATATTGATTAAAGCATGATTTAAAATTCTTGTGGAGAATGAACAAGAATTCACCGAAATGGATTTTAAATCAATGATAGACCGTTGTGAGAAAGTACATCAGTATTAATTGAAGAGATGTTGAAAATAACTTTTACTTATGTCTTGTTGATAATAAAAAATTGGTTCACTAACTTTATTATTTATATGCGAGTCTAAGGTCTTTTAGACTCACTACGTATACTAACACTAAAATATTGCAGATGCAAAAGGTATCCAATAAGTACCCTCCCAAAATGTGGAAAAACAATATTTGATGCATTCTAAATTAGTTAATTGATGTTTTTATAATGCCAAAAATAAGATTTTAAAATATTGTTTGAGTAATATGTGTTTTTAATAGAATATATTTTTTGTCATTCACGCTATTCATTTTTCAATTGTGTCCTTGATTTATTTTTAATTACAATATTTTAAACACGATGTTGCAACATTTCAATCTTATATCCCATATTTCGGATGAACTACATGTAAAAGAAGGATAAATTTGAAGAAAAATTCGATAAAAATACTTTATCCAAATTCTTTTTACAAATTTTAATATATGTAGGTTTTAATTGTATTTTTGTTGTTCTTTTTCGGTTAGTTACAATATTTCTGCGCCGTTTGAAATTTCGTCATAGTCATGATTTTTGAAATGAAGTATTACAGCGCAATCAAGGATTTCCCATTGATGATTAGGTGAGAGAGTTCAATGAAAGAAGCTCTCAACTCCACATCTAGCATTCAATGAAGTTTTACCTTTTTGTTTTAATTATACCAAACTTAAAAAATTTTACATAATCAATTTGAAATGTATTTTTGATGCTACTAGAAATAAGGACGAAAAAATATAACTTATATAAGGATTAGTTTATAAAGATAATTATGACAGTCATAACCGTCATTTTGGGTCAAAAGGTTGAAGTTAACTAATTATTATTAAATAAGATTTCAGTAAAAAATTTAATATGATAAATTTACAAAGTTATTTCATCAATTAGTGTGACCTTGAAATTTATTTGTTTTAGGTTTTCATTTAATAATGTTAATTTTTAATTAAATAGTATTTATTATAAATTTGATTATGTTAATTTTATTTTTATTATGATTATATATTTATTATTAGGTTTGATTATAAATCAATTTGTCTTTAATGACTTTTCAGAACCAAATAATTAATAATTAAAAGATAAAATTAACATAATTAAAATGAAATATTAATAAATTAGAAATTAACCAGAAATTAATAAATAGAAAATAAACCAGATTTGCTTAATAAATTTGGAAAAATTTGAGGTGATATTAACTATGCATTATTATTCCCAATGAAGATATTGTAATACCATTATTTACGAAAGTCCTGGGACATGTTTGCAATATTGCAATGTCAGTAAGCATATTTTCATCGGGTGCGATAACGGAACTATCATGGAGTTTAAATTAAAGATGATTTCAATGCTATAGTACATAGACGTGACTACTTGCCTCATGTAGCCAGAGTTACGGAGCTGATTATATCACAAAAATCTAATTGTACTTCATGTAGTAAAGACAAATTATTTACTATATATTCACTCGAATCATTTGGTATAGCGTTCTTAAAAATGATTGAGGATCAATTAGAACACAATTATGGCCAATCAAATATCACCTATAATTGTACATTAGCTGGAACATCGCAGTCTACTCTATCTCATTTCAAGAGTCAATCAAAATTTATGCAATCAGCTAATACTTCTGCTTATCAATCAGGCTCTATTAATCAATCTCAGATGAGTAAAGCAAATTCGATGCCATGTTATTATTATCAAGATTAACTGTATTCAGCTCCTAATAGTTTTAGTGTTGACTCTCATAGACCAACATCTTCATCCATTATAATTCACGAAATATGTAATAAATCCTAACAATAATATGAACCCGAATAGATTTGTTATCCACCATTACACAAATCAATTATGGATCCAAGAAATAACGAACAAATAATTTGATTGGGATGATTGATGCCAATAAATTTCAAAGTGATACAAATGACTGAAAACCTTTATAAATCAAGGAAAAGTAGGATAATATAAACCTCTTCAGTTATGAACAAAATTGTTTTCTAAAAACAAGAATATCTTATAGTATAGTATAGGATTATAGTGTTATAGCATAGGATTAACTCCCTACCACAAAACTCTTATAAATGAAAAAAACAATGTAATGTTTAAAAATATAATCTATTATTTTTGTCACAAACCCACAAAAAATATAATCTTTATAAATTATTATTTTTAATTGTTATAATTCCATAATCTGTCTCCCTTCATAACCCAATGGATATTCCAGGCAGCATAGGCTCCTTCACAGCTCAATCTCTAGCATTCAATGATATTTTTCATCTTTTTTTACAATTTACCAAACATAACAAATATTTAATCATCAAAAAGTATTTAATTTTTGAATTCTATTCATTAATTGAAAAATAGTTTTTTGTGATTACATTAAATTTATTGATCATTTTAATTCAAACCAAAAATAAATAAGTACATAAGAAAATATTTCATTCTAAATAATATATTAAAACAAATTGAAAATAATAATTTGGGTCGATCTACGATAATCATGGCAGATCATTTGCACTTCGTCAAAGTCTCCAAGGAAGTAGCAATAGACTTTTAATTAAATACAAATGATTGATAATTAAATTTAAAATAGCGCATTCCTAATACATCCGGTATATGCAAATTTTTCTTTTCAAGTTTTTTCTGAGTAAGTAAAATAAAATCATATCTTTAGAATCTTATTTACTGCAAACATCCGAATTTGTTTTAATGGAGAAGAAAGAGTTATTTATTATGTTGTTTAAAATGCGAAAATGTTTAACGAAATATTAATATCACGTGACTTATAATAATTATGATAATAAAAGTAATGATGATAATAATAATAATAATAATAATAATAATACTAATAATAATAATAATAATAATAATAATAATAATAATAATAATAATAATAATAATATAATAATAATAATAATAATAATAATAATAATAATAATAATAATATAATATAATAATAATAATAATAATAATTTCATTTTTAGGAGTTATAATGAATAAAACTGTTTTTATCGTATAAAAGCGAAAGTAAAAATTAAATATAAAAAAAATAAAGAGAAATGTAATTCCTTTGAGAATTAATAAAACACGGAATGATATCGTAATTTTCAATAAACGTGCTAATTAATATTTAAAATTTCAATTAATCGTAAAGATTTCAAGTTGCTAGAATTATCCGCATTTTTATTTCACCAATGAAATCCCGTTATTTAAATTATTAATTTTATTTGAATTATTTTTTTAATTCTCTTAGGAGTAAAATTATAATAAATTGAAAAGAAATTTACTTACCAATACTGAAAAAGACATAGATAATCATAGATGAATCAATGGATATTTTAGCATGGTAAATTGTTATGATGTTTGCAGTTTTGACGACCAGTTTGATTAATGTGCGATTTTTATATATAATTAAATCTTCAAATTTGAATCAATTGAATTGGTTGTTTATTTTAAGTGCTTTGATGGTCTTGATTTACTATCTGAATGTCAAACTGTACCAAATGTTATTTTAATATATTTTTTTTTGTTTAAATGACTGTCAAAGAATACTTAGTGAATAATTGAATATTACAAGCATATGTTCATTTGAAGTAATTTTTTTAGGTTGAGAAATTTAATATATTAACATCTGTTTGTTTGAATATTTTGGATTTAATTGTTAAGTTGATTGAAAAATTTAGAATTCTATCAAGTGATCTTTTAAGTTGGGTTTTAAAAAAACATACTTTACCTAAGATGGTTCCCAATCAACAATTTCATTCAATAAATTGCTACTTACCAACGTTAGACATCATTTCAAACAGTAATTGGGGTACAAATGTCTTATTAAATGTAGCTGATGGTGGCACTTTATTTGAGATCATTAGTTTCGATCCTGTTTGGTCTATGTCAAATGTTCAACATTTGATAATAAAAGATATTAATTAAAACATTAATTAAGATATTAATTAAGAAAAAGAATTCGTCAGTGATTCCTTCTTACTCAAAAATTTAGATATGTAGATGTTTTATCAGAAACGTAGCAATTTTTGAATAATTGTAATTGAGTTTTAGTACAAAATCTATTGCATACATATTTGTTTTTTTATATATGGACACTATTTTGGAAGGATCAAGCGGTAGTTCGTAATCATTCTTAACATGAATTCAGTAAGATTAAAAGGCACGTACTTATTACACCGTTTCGCAGTCTCGTAAACTATAATTTGCAATTCTAAAAATACAACTTACCTATTGTTAAGGTTTCCTTAGTATTTACATTCATTTAATTATGAAAGGTTTCAAAATAGAGCAAGAAAAATAAAATAAAAACTTACAAACATTGCATACGTAATTTCTATAATAATACACAAATAGACATGAAATAAAATGGACCCTTTATAAATATACATTTTTAAGGAACTTATGTTTCTTAAAAATGAATTAGAAAACATTTCAGAGATTTTTATCTAAAGAACCTTCTTTTAAGGAAGGATAAAAAATGGTTTCTATTAGAATCCAACTAAAATATAAATATGTATTTACGTACAGTACTTACACGAATTTTTACTTAGCTTACAACTTACAGATGTAATAAGTGATAACGATAATTATATACAAAAATAAAAATTTGGATATCAATAAAATACTTCATACGATATTTACAGTTTTTATTTAAAAAAATTATAAAAAAACCTGTTTAAGTCTCTCTTTGGCCTCACGTGTATCCCCCCCCCTGGTATATTATTTAAATATTTATATTTATTGTGTTATAATGCTTGTATACTTCTCTATCGAATGTTGAATTAATTTTTAATATGAATATTTTTCTTGATATTTTCTTACAATGAAAATTTAAATAGAAATAAGGGGCTATACAATAATTTATGCTAACGAATAATCCTTGAATTATAAAATATAACAAATTAATTTTGCTAACAAAGTTACAGGAAAGCAAGAAATAAACGACTATATTCAAGTACCGAGTTTGATTTAAATTTATTAATAAATTCGTTAAATTTATTTAGAAAATCTAGTAATCAATCAAGCTTATCTTAGTAATGAAATAACCCCTTCAGTATTTGTAGAAATCTGTTTGTTTAATGAATACTCTGTAAAGCATTATCAATGGTTCCAAAATTACTGCATGTTTTGCACCACTGGTTAAAAAATAAAATTCTGTGGCCAAGTGGAGGAATATTAGGAAAAGAACACTAGAAAAAAATTCATACAGAGAGGTGATCCTTGCTTATTGAAATTGCTAATCTCACAAAATTAGGCACGTAAAGAACTCTAACTACATTGGTTAAAGGAAGAAGCAAAATCCATGAAATGCCTGAAAGCATTTCAATTGAAAATTGAAAAAAAGACTTCGTAATATCATTATTACTTAGCTGATCGTTGAAAATGAAATATCATAATTGAAATATTTTGACAATTCTTTAGAAATAATGCTTGTTTAAATGATACTACAAATGGTTTAGTATTGGTGATATAAATATGCGGAATCTTTTCTCTTCTGCTGATATTGAAATGTTTTCCTTTGATCCTTAAACACTGGGGCAATGTTTTAGTATATCGCTTCTCACTTGTATTCTCTTAGGCAACGAATTTTTTTTTGGAATATTTTAAAGATTCTCAAAAAAGTCGAACAACATTTAGTAAACTAAAGTTTATCGAAAGTATTTCAGGATTCTTCACGTACGTGATACACTTAAAAGTGTATGTTTTTACCTACCAATGAAACAAACATGACTATGCGGCTAAACATTGAAAAACTTGTTCTCTACATAAATCTGTTGAGAAGTATTTCATAGAGAGAGAAAGTGAATATCTAGTTGGCATAAAATTCGATGAAGATTTAAATCTTTTCAATAGTGATTTTAATATACTACTATACTTGTGCCTTCCTGCCTCCTGTAAAAATTTTCTTTCATTCTTGAAAGAGTAAAGTAAAATTAACGAACTATTATATAAAAAATATTGTAAAATATATAGCTCCATCCTTTTTGCGATTTCTTTACAAATAGAATCAATGGACGTCTATTCGAATGCAAATATTGTATTATATATTTATATTCCACCAAGCAACCTGTACAAAACGGTGCCAGACAAAATTTCAATTAAAAAACTCAATTTCTTTCAAATAAACAAAAATTATTTGGTATTTGATAAAACAAACAATTTTTTATTATTTTCTTTTCTTGTTTAAATAATTTTTTTAATTAAGTAAATATTGATTTTTATAATTTAAAAATTAAAATCACAGGACAACTATTTTTCGTAATTTCAATATTTTTTTTTGTTTAAATTTGTATCAGCCATAATAACTTTTTATCCATTAAAAATGCTTTAGATATCATAAATAATTGATGATGATAATGATGATGATAATGACAATAAAAATGATACTATCTATTTGATCTATCTATCTGATCAATCTATGATCTAAGTCATGTCTTGTTTCAAAATCGGGTGTAATAATTTTTCCTATCCCATTGCTAGATGGATTCCCCTAAATCGCCCATCTGTGATCTGATAGTCAACCGTAAACGAATTAATAATTTACGAACAATTTTATCCAGCTCCCATTAAAACAAAATGAGTAGTGAAAATGATAGTATGGATTCAGTCATGGTTGTCATGTGTGATTGATGGAGGTGTAATTTATATCCATTCAGTTAGGAAGTGACATTAATGTTTCCATTATTATTAAATATCGTTTTTTTCTTTATATTGAAATTATCTCATCTGAAAATTTCTAGTTCTTGATGACTTTTGTGAGTGATACGTCAGACGAACATTGCAGATGTAACGTGAATATGTCTAATTAAACTAATTACAGAAAAGAAACGACTATTTCGCTACCCGTTCCACATTCTCGTACTGACTCGTGGATACAATAAATGGAATGTTTACGATTTTCAAACGTAACGACGTTCACTGAAATTGCAGAAGTAGATAAAATTAATATAATTGTTGAAAATATTGCAATGTTTTGAATTTTTTTTTATTTCTCTTCCATTAATTATTAGTCATTCTTATATTATTAAAATTGTTATTTTTTGTTTGAATTTTATGTATATGTATGTTTTATTAATTTTAATTTTAGATATTTTTTAATAACAATGTATTTTAAAATGTTTTTATTCCTTAAATGTAAGCTGTAAATATAAAATAAACAAGAATTATATAAGTTTGTGTGTGTGTGTAAAACCAAACAAATTAAACACTAAATAAACATCATATCTAATTAATTAAAAACCTTTTAACTACCAGCCGTAAGACAGTATTATGAACATTGATTTTGGAATGTAAAGATCCTAGCATTTATGTTTCATTGTTTTGTTGAAACGAATGAAGACTCACCATTTGCAGTTTAATTAAAAATCATAGTGAAAACACGATTTTAACAAAGTTTAAAAGATTTATTGAGTAATTAAATAAATCATTATATATCGTATTTTATTTCTTATCCCTTATGACAAGCTAGAACGCTTTTCATTCGAAATACGCCTCTCGGCACTAAAATCATTTTAACCAATTTCGAGGAACTCAACACCGAATCTTTGGACATATTTTCTTTAAATATTTTAAACCAGAATAATTATGTGATTGAATCTTTTCAGAAGGCGATCATGGACCTTACAAAATGAGGAATAGTGATACCCTAGATTAGAATAATCCCTATGTCAATTTATTCTATCATTAAAATGTGGCAGAATCTGAGAGCAGGGCAACCAAACCAATTCGGCGTATACTGTTATAAGGTTTATCGGTTTTACCATTTATTTAATTCTTTTTAATGCAATTACTAAAACTCTGGATTTAGAATTCCACTAATTTTTAAAAAAAAAAAAAATTTTCTCCATCTTATACTTATATCTAAATTCGCAAAACTAAAAGAATGATTTTTTTATTTTTTTCGGTTATTAAAAAATTCAGAAAATAGTCAGACAAATTTTTTAACCAAAATATATTACACATAAATATTACTTTACAGTTTAAACTGTTACACAGTCTTTAGAAAAGTAAATTAATTAATCGCATTCGACTTTATTTCTTTTTCAATTATCCATATTTAGATGACCAAGGAGGATATTTTATAAAATTACTTACAAAGTATAGGTAGTTGAGTTCGTTGGGATATAAGTATAAATCCTATCTATAGTAAATGCTCTTGAAAGACACTTGAATCTTATATAACTTTAAATATGATGTTACAAGTAGAAAATGGAAATACTAATATTCATATGACATAGGTATTTAATGCAAGAAATTAGAAAAGGTTGTTAGTTTAAAATTAAAAAAATTATTAAATTTATTAAATTATTATGAAATTAATAAATAAATTAAATTCATTTAAAACAGCGATGGCGAAATCTTTGATAAGGGAGTCACAATAGAATTTATTTTTTGAATATGTCAACCTACGGGTCAAGTATTATTTTAGTTATTAAAAATTTAACAAAAAATCATGTGAATATAATATGATTTTATTTATTAAACATTAATTAGATATTCAAACACAATCGTATGATTATTATTTTATAATTAAAAAAAACAAAACAAATTGTGCGTCACTTGAATTTGTTGCGTGGGTCAGTGTCTGACCCGTGGTTCATAGGTTCACCGTCGCTGATTCAGAATCTAATATAAGTAGTAAAATATATTAAATGAAAAAAATAACTTTATAAAATAAAAAATAACCGTAAAAACATAATTTTTAAAACTTAATTCTATCTCTTTCACTTTCACAAAATTAAAATTTTAATATGAATGCTCAATGCTATAAATATTAATATTACGCAGTCATCGAGTTAAGAAATTACTTTGAAAGAAACATTTTATTAATACTTTTATTAATATTTATTAATATTCAGTTATGCCAGTGGTGAAAATAGTTTAAAAAAATTCACAAAATCATTAAAATTTAAAATTTTATGAGGTTAAGCAACCATTCTCTCCAAATTGAAAATTTCAAAAACGTTAATTATAGTACCTTTGATCGATCTGAAATTTTGAAAGAATACATTGTTCTCGACGTAGAATCTATCTACCAAATTTCAGCTCGATCCGATGACGGGATGTGAGTTAATTTGCCGACTCAAGATTTGCGTGGCTCATACAAACATTCTAACATACAACATTATAGAAAGTGAAGTTAATAAAGAGATAGTAAAAAAAAAATTTAAAAAATTAATAATTAATTTAAGTTAGCAAACTATGTAAACATATTTTAATTTTTTCAAGAATGATTTGCTGACTATTTTTTATATCTAAATTTATATGTAATTTATCATAATTTAAATTCTTGTAGTAATATAGAAATTTTTAAAACCGATTTAAAATTTAGTTTTTTGATAATTAATGAGATAAAACAAAGATTGATTCAATTTTAATACTGAAAAAATACATGTATAATCCGTATCAGAATATATATTATATAATATATATATAATAGTTTATTAATAATAAATTTTGACAAATATAGTGGTCGAGCAGTATTGGATGAATATCGTGCTATTGTCGATTTAGCTCATTTCTTAGGCGGAGAAGGATTTGAAGATTTGTCCATTCGGGATGTGAAAGAATTGCTAGCCGAACCAAATTTGGGAGAAGAGGAGTTAGAGGCGATGGTTAACGAAACTTATACGGATTTACCAAGCTCAGACACTGATACTGAGAGTGATGCGGCAGAGCAAAACTTCACACTCAAATCATTAAGAGAAGGATTTTGAGATGGCTAAAAAATTAGAAAACCATTTCCTTGACAATGATCCGTCAATGGACCGTAGTCTGAAAATTCAACGCGAGATAGAAAAATGTTTAGCTTCTTACCGAGAAGTCGAGAAAGAACTTAAAAAATATCAAAAACAGGCTCTTCTCACTGATTTTATAACCATAATCCAGAAACCACAAGCGACTAATGAAGTGCCAGGAAATTATTCAAGTGATGAAGAAGCACCAGTAAAAATTATTCAGCCACACATTACATATTTTTTCAGAGATTTTGAGAGTGATGATGAAGTTGAAAGTGATTATGATGGAATTTGTTAACCTTATCTATGGTCAATTTAAATTATGCCATATTTTTATTTTGATATTTATGATATTTATTTTCAATCTTCTGTTTTTGTACTGGATGCATGAAAATAATAAAAACTATCAAAAACATAAATCATTTTTTAAATTTTTTGTAACCAAACCCCATGAATTGTATTAATTGTTAGTCTCAATTAACACGGTTTTAATTAGCACGGAGTATTCTTGGAACCAAACTACCGTGTTAATCGAGGGTTACCTGTATTTGAATTTACACTTGGTATCAGAAAGCTTGTAATGTTTATATTATCATTAGTGTAAAACGATAATTCTAGTTTTTGCATTATTTTTAACAATTTTGAATGTTTGATACATTATTCACATCGTAAATCATCATATTTGTGTTGTTTCTATTCATATATTATCTTGTTTTAAAGAAAAACAACGAGTACGGTAAATTCTATCATTTCAAATAAAGATTTATCCACATGGAAACCTAATTGAGAAAAAATTCAACAAGGAAATTGTCTTTAATAAAAAGATAAGAAATTCTCAGACCCAATTTAATCAAACCATGCATATCCAAATTGCATGAAATTGTACATAAAATACAATCACACTAGTTTGTATGGAATAAAAACATTTATAATATAAAAAATCAATAAAATTATATTATCGAAACACACACACTTAGATGTGTGTAAAGATTTTATGTTACACGAAATAAAATCTTTTATGTAGAAATTGAAAATTGGTAAGAAAAATAAATCGAACACAAACACAACACATAGTAAAAAATGCATGTAAACTTTCGATAAAAATAAATAGTTTACGGAATAAAAATTTTTAAAGATTGTATTATTTGGGGGAAAAGTGGCAGATTAAAATTAAGAAACTTCTGAACTCAATTTTAAAAAAACATGAGTTGAAAAAAAGATAAAATAACCCAGAAAATGATGAAGACGAATTTTATTTTAAAAGGTTATTATGAATATCAAAATGTTCATTTATAGCTTTATAATTTACAAAAAAACATTATAAAGTCAAAAAACTTAAAAACTTTATTTAATAAATATTCGCCATTTTAGACCAAAATGGATTAGTAAAATAAAAATATGTGGATGAAATATAAAATAAATATAAGTTAAAAATTAATAAAACTAACTTGAAATTGCAAAATATAAAAGAAAAAACCAATTTATAAATTGAATGAAAATAACTGTTGAAAAATCATGAGCCATCGATAGATTTGCACACCGACATGTATTACACCAAACACCACTGAGAACCGTTTCCTATAATATAACAAAAAAATCAATAATCTTACATTATAGAAACATACATAATTACTTTGATTTCACGTTGATGTTCTCATTTATAGCTCAATGAGATACATCTTATACTATAGAAATCTGAAAAGTGGAAGAAAATTTAAAAACTGCACACAAACGCAACATATATTAAAAAAACACATACAAACTTTTGATTCGTAGAAATGTAACGATGAGATACGTTTCTATAATAACTTTATTTTAGACAATTTTTTGAAAAAAAAGATCGTTGGAAATTTTTTAAAAATTATATTTTTAATGATAATATCAAGAACAGATGAATTTGGTTCAATATCTTTTTACTCCAGATTTGATTTCCTTAAAGAATCCCCTCATATTGAGCTCAGAAAAAAAATTACAAAAATAAAAAAATTATTTTAATCAGCGATTCTTCCCAAAATGTTTTAAAAAAATACACAGTTTTGGTGATTTATTTATTTATTAATTAATTATAATTAAAAATATATCGGACTCACATTTTTTCGAAATAATTCCAAGATAAATATCATAAAATTCCTAAAAAAACCCTGAAAATTAATTAAAATTAATTTATAATTATAGTATAATTATTATACTGTTGATTAAAAGTAATATTTAAGAACTTGAATAATGATCTCATATCTCATATGGATCAGAATTCAAGTCTTAAAATTTACTTTAAATAAAAAAAATTACTTGAAAGCCATTTTTAAAATAGCTAAAATAAATTTCCAAATAAATTTCAATTTCATGATAAATGAATATAAATGTGATGATGAGTAAATCGGTGAGAGAAATTGTTCTACACGCCAACCACCACTATTGAGAACGTATCTCAGTGGTGTTTGGTGTATCAAAGTTTTTATTTCATGCAAACGGTTCTAGATCAAACAAATCCATTCAACACACACATTAACAAATTTGAAACCGTGAGATTTCGCATTAAAAGGATTTATATTAAAAAGCTGTATTTTATGAGTTTTTTTAACATCGTATGAAAATATATAAAATATATTTGGTGCAAATAATAATTAGGATTTTAACAAAATAAAATATCTTCAGATTCTTCAGTTGATGAGATTCATCTAAATATACAAAATGTTATTTTCAGTTAAGTAAAATGAAATAGTTTTGATAAGAGGGTTTCATATTTAAGAAGTCCATTGACCTTTTCAGGGAAAAAAACTATTATTATATATAAAAGATTTCGTGAAAAATTCATTTTACGGATTTCCTTCGGCAGATGCACTGTTATCAATAATTTGTCAACTAAAAATTATTTATAAATCTTTCTGTAATTTATTTAAAAGATAGGTTGAGCCTAGTGGTAAAATAATTATTAAGTCGGAAAATTTAATGGGCGCTGTAATTGCTTTTCTAATAATTTAGCATAAAAATTAATTTACTTCTGAAAATCTTTTGGAATTACAAGGAGGTCTGAAATGATACATCAATTATTTTTAATTAGAATGATATTAAATTTACAAAGGGAAAAAAATAAAAAATTTCTTCTCATAAAAATCTCATTGTTAAGTTACGTGATTTTTAGCAAAAATAGAAAAATTTACTCAGATACTGTTTTTATTAACGAGCTTGAAATTTTTCCGTTTTCTAACCTTATTTAATTGAATTTATATAAGGGTTTCACAAATGTTTTTTTTCTAGAATATACCGTCAATTGGGATTTATTTTTGACTACCTTGAAAATATATTTAAATAAATTTATTTCTTTTGTTTGATATATCAATATGGTATCGAATAATAAATATCTTCGAGGGGCTCCTCGTAACATTCCTCTTCAATATTCCCTCAATACTCAAGACATTTCGGTGAATATTTACATTAAGTTTTAGTTTATAAGTCCAAATAACATTCTATTTATTTTTATTATTCCTAATTATAAAATTATTGAATTAAAAAGAGAGTTTGAAGACTATAAATCAGTAATATATCGATGTTTGTTGATACTCACGAATTTTCGGCACTGCCTTTTTCAAGTGAATTTGATCAGAAAAATGAGAGAATTCAGAAATGTCATATGCAACCCCAATATCTTAATAGTAAGTATCTTGTTGTTAGTATTGTGGTAGATTATTTAGTAAAGTATATATTGTGTAAGGATCACTTTATACAACAATTGTATTTCAATAATAATAATTCTAATTAATTTATTGTGTCTTAATAATCTGAAAATTTATTCAAAGTAATATCAAATGATAAATTCAAATTAATTTGATTTATTTTCAGTCTTAACAAATTAATTAACCAGTTTAACACGTTGGTTTCCGCACAAATTTTAATTGACTTGCCAACATGTATTTTTTATTATGCAATGCCGGTCACCGGTGGCCCCCACGGCCCTGTAGCCAAGTCGAGTGCCGGTCACCGGTGACCCCCACGGCAGCCAACGTGTTAAAAAGTTTATTCAAAAACTGTTTGATTTTAATTTAGATTTGCACGTATACTTGAAAATATAATTAATTTAAATTCAATTTATTTTTTACTAGTTCACGTAATAGAAAACTTTAAAAGAATTTGTATTTGATTAACAATATTTTATCAATAATTTAGTATTATGCTAATTGAGTATTATCCCTTTGTTAGTAATCTATTCAAAGGAAGTCAAGCAGATCTTTTCTGAATAAAAATTAGAAATTATTGCTTTCTATAATTGAATTTTATGTCTATCCTTGTAACTTTCTTTCGGTCATTTTTCTTAAATTTTCAATATTCCTTTGAACTTGAAGTTAAATTATTTGCAAGTGGCTGATTTGACGTCAATTATTCTTCAATGAATGTTATTTTTATTGAAAACTTACCATTTTTGTTAAATTTCTTTGAGGAATGCTCAAAATTTACTTAGTTGTTAGAACCTGCTTGTTAGTAACTGGTTATCGGTATTTGTTTGTAAGTACTTGGTTGTAAATATATGGTAGTTGGTATATGGTTGTTAGTACCTGGTTCTAAGTACCTAGTTGTTAGTTCCTGGCTGTTAGTTGAATTATTTACAAAAATGTATTACATTAAAATTTGCTTCAAAATATACTTTTGAAAAATATTTCAAAAATATTTACAATAAAAATTATCTTTGTAGATTATTGGAGTAAAAATTTCATTACTTTATTAAATTTCTCAGAAGAGATCGATTCATCAAAATATCTTACCCTAAATTTAAAATTATTACTTTAATTTACTTAATTTTCTTAATTTAAAGTTATCGCGTTACTTATTTACTTTAATATTTCAGAAAACCTACCAAGAAAACATCGGTTCTAAAAATATATGTTACTTTTTAAACATTTTTTACATTACTTATATAAAAATTATTTATTTACTCTAATTTCTCAGAAGACGTTAATTCTTTAAAATATCTTACCATAAATTCCTGTACAAAAATCCTGGGACCAAAATACCACTTCGCTATAGTGCTTCACATTGACATTAAACACTATAGCCTCTTCACCCTAGTTCATTTTAGCCTAAATTATGCTCTCATTGTAGTGCTTCATTGGCATAACCTAAATTCTTATACAAAAATCATGAAACCAAAATACCCTCTTACTATAGTGTCCGGATGACCCACATTGCTTAAGATTGATGAAGACTATGCCAAATGTTCGTGACCAACCTTAAAAATTTTATTGATCTTGATTTTTGATTAATGATAAAAAACTAAATTAAAAAAAGTGTTTTGAATTTTTTTGTAATGCTTAATTAAATCTTGTGAATTCTGAAAATTATTTTTATTTGAGACAATACTTGAAAAATAAAAAATTTAATAGATTTCAATAGGTCTCATTAATTCATTTTTGAATATCATTAAAAACAGAATTGAATTTAAGGAAGTGTCTCGAGAAATCGTTTGAAAAAATTCTAATCCTCAGGATTCTTGGAAATGTTTCTCGCGAAATTTATATTTTTTAATAAAATTCAATTTTTTGAATTTGTACAATATACCTTCGATGTAATAGATTGATTTGCAGATTTAGGTCTCTGTAAATTATGATCTGTACGGTTAGATGACAATAAATATAAATTATTATTCGGGAAAATCATCAATTTTAGGAACAAGTTTTATCCTGTGAAATTTAGTTAATATTAGTTTCTTTATTATAAATTTAAAAAATAATTAATATGTTAGATTTAATTTAATAATTTAATTTAATCATTTAATTTAATCATTTAATTTAATCATTTAATTTAATCATTTAATTCAATGATTTAATTATTTAAAATATATGTTAGATTGATTTTATTGGTTAATTATTTTATTTATTTGAAAATTTTCAAGACAAAACTAATTTAGAAGTTTAATTATGAAAAAAGAGTTATGTTTTTTTGAAGAAGGTCTTAGACGCTGGTCTTTATAAAAAGTTTTTTACACAGAATTATAGAACTTAGTATTTGATCTTGTAAAAAGAATGGTCTTCATCAGGGCTGTCCAACTGGCGGCATACTAGTACATTTTACTATGAATAAATTTATGTTACTAAATTATTATTATTAATATTAAAATTATTTTACTATGTGAAAATTTTAATCTAATTTGAATTTAAAGTAGGTATTATTTAGTTTGCGTAACTTCACTTAACCTGGCTGAATACAGCAGCAATTCGTTTAACGTCTGATGATGGTTGACTAAATGTTGGCGCCACATATTATAGTTGTGATTGGTTGTTGTTTATCTATGGTTGTCGCACGTAATACGCACACTACCCTGCGCTATTTGGTTGATTCATGCAGTCTTGTCTAGAATTTGTTAAAGGGTGACTGTGTTATAATATTATTAACTTAATTTCATATTTATTTATTATTTAAAATAATTATTGAATATGAGTGCTACTAATAAAAGTAAAATAGACCTCGAAAATCGAGAATTTCAAGATTGCTGGGAGATAGAATATTTATATATTTTGAACAAGAATGGTAAACCACAGTGTTTTGAATGTTTACAAATCATAGCTGTGTGTAAAGAATATAACTTGAAGCGCCATTATTTTTCCATGCTTGAAAAAAACTATCAATCGTACACCCGACACATGAAAATACCATTAGTGAACAAAATAAAAAAGCAGCTGGATCATCAAGCGCATTATTTTAATCATGAACCAAAATTTCATGAAGCATCTGTAGCTGTATCCTTTGAAGTTTGTTTAGAAATAGTAAAGGCAAAGAAGCCATTTTTAGATGAAGAATTAATTTAAAAATGTGCCATAAAATGCCTCAAGCATTTAATGACAACGAAATGGAAAGAAAATTTCAAACCGTATCACTTTCTCACCAGACTGTAAGCCAACGTGTAAACGAGATTAGCATAAATTAATAAATTAATAAATTAGAAAACCTAATCAATAGTTACTGCTATTTTTCGGTAGCATTGGATGAAAGCACAGACATTTCTGATACAAGTCAAATGCTTAAGTTTTTTAAGAACTGTAAATGAAAACTATAATTATTCAGAAGAATTTTTAAAATTACAATCATTACACGGAACAACAAAAGTTGAAGATATTTACAAACAATTAAAATGTGCAGTAGAGCAGTATGATGTATTTGACAAGTACACTGCTATTGTAATCGACGGTGCTAGAGCTATGACGGGCAAAAATATTGGACTCGTGGGACTTTTGCAAAAAGAAGGAATAACATGTCATATATTATACTGTATTATCCATCAAGAGGCATTATGTGGTTTACCCCTACCACCAAAAGACGTAATGGACAAGGTTGCAAAATTACTAATTTAATTAGCGGTGAAAATCGTTTTTGGGTGAATTGGAAACTGAGTAAGGAGATCTGCTTTCACATAGTAACGTTCGTTGGTTAAGTGCTGGAAAGTGCTTGAGGAGATTCTTTACACTTCGAAAAGAAGTTCATCTTTTTCTCACAGAAATTGCCGTCGGTGAAAATTTGACAGCAAATTTAGTTGATAAAAGTTTTATTTATTCACTTGCTTTCCTAACGACATTACAAACTATTTAAATATTTTGAATAAATCCTTGCAAGGACAAGATCAAAATGTGTGTTACCTTTATAAATATGTTACTGGATTTAGAAACAAATTAAAATTGTTAAGGTTTAATTTGGAGCAAAATAATTTATTTCATTTTGAATCTTGCAAAGAGATCTATGAAGAAATGAAAGAATGTAATATAGAAGCGAATTTTAAAAGATTTCTACCAAAATTGGATATGCTAATTACAGATTTCAATGAATGATTTCTCAATTTGATGATCTTAAACCGTTTATTGATTTATTTTGTGATCCAATTAATATTGATATCTACTCCGTTGATCTTAAATATCAAATAGAATTATGCGACCTGCAGGCCGCATATATATCTGCTAGCCTGCATACTCCGATATGAATATATAAAGTTAAAATATAGAAACAGTTTGAAAGATTCTATTCTTGAAGATATAATTAGACTTGCCACAACAAATATTGACGTGGACATAAAAGATATTGTTGCTAAACAATTACGGCCACAATTTTCTCATTAATATATTACGAATATTTTAAAGTTTTCTTTTTAGAGTAAATAAAATATTTTTTAATTAACATAAACTGACTTTTCATTTATCAACCTTCTTGGTCCCGAAATGTTTGGTGAAGAAAATATGGCCAGTGGGCTACGTTATGTTGGACAGCGCTGGCCTACATTATAATTATGATATATAGTCATTTTGTGTTTGCATGTTTTCTTGAATCGAGTTCGGAAGGTTCCTTTTAATAAATCATGTACATTATGCAATAGATAGATGGATTTTTAGTTTCGGGTCCAACATTGCTGGAATTTTTGTTTAAAAATTTTCTTAATTAAAAGCCTGTCGATTTTAAGACAAAAAGGCACAAAACAAAAGCGCGTAATACAAAAGCACAAATAATTTTTAGCGCAATGGAGCATTTTATGTGTGCTTATAAAAATGTTTCTAATTACTATTGTCATTTAACGTGTAACAAAAATTATATGATATAATATAATAAATGCGCTAAATATTTCAAAGTTTTTACATGTTAAATTCGGCAAAACTTTTGTGCAATTTTCAGTGATTTTTATGAATTTGCATTGGAGATAACTATTACAAATAATTGGTTATCTTCTTATCTTTTTTTCATAATTTGTTTCTTTATCTGCCTTTATTCTCATTATAAAGCCTCTTAAATCGCTGTAATATTTTCTTAAATATAACGATAGCAATAGTGTTTAAATTGCATCCAACAAATAAAATGCTTAAATGCGTATAAAATGATTCTGTCTGAAAAATCAGTTCACTAAAATAAAAAAGCAATAGTGAGGATAACGAGATCAGTTTTGTTAAATGAGAAACGTTCGGCTATTTTCATTTACCGTGCCCACGAGTGCTTTAAGGTCCAATTCCGTTTTTTGAATCTCAAATCTCTTATCTGAATTTTAATATTTTTATTCTAGTTTTTTAAAGAAAGAAAAATCAAAACTTAATAACAATCTAAATTTACAAATATTTATTAACAGTAGATTTTTGGACAAAATTCCAAAACCATTTTTAATAAAGTATAAAGTGATGATTTCTTGGTAGCAGCATTTATTATTTAAAACAATAAAGTGACAATATAAGTCTTTTGCTGTGAATAATTTATTTAATGAAAAAATTTTCTTCAAGGACTATCTTATAGTAGAAATATTTTCATTAAATACATTATTCGCAGCAAAAGGATTAAATTATCACTTTATCATTTTTAATAAAACCTTGTCATACTGACGAATACATTAAAATGCAGTATTTTAGCAAAATTAATTATTTATATCACAACATAAGCAAAAATGAAAATAATTTTCAAAAAACTTTTATTTATATTTTTTTTATTTTTAATCATGAAATTTTAAATCCATCAAGAGGTTTCGTAAATCTAGTGATAAAAATATAATGAAAATCACAACCGATTTATTAATTATAAATAAATATTCTGGTAATTCTGTGAAATATTTCATTGTTGAAGGAAATTAGTCTCATAAGAAAATCAAGAGGGCTTTTTCAATTATTCTTTCCAATTGGTTTTATTTTATTTTAGTCACGAGAAATTTCTACACAAGTCTCAATGTACTTTCCTGAATGAATAAAATAATTCAAATAAATTAACTATTTAGATTTTGATAAATAAATTTTCAAAAATCGAAAAACATTACTTCGTAATTGTCAAATTTTAATAATACACCCCTCCCGGGCCTCGGGAAACATTAACCAAGTTTGTCCTGTTGACAATTCGAAATTCCCAATTAGGTTTTACAAAAAAATAATTGGTCTTTGATAACAATTTTTATGATTAACCATTTGTGAACTTGTTATTTTTGTTGACTAAACTTGGCATTTCTCGGTAATAGCAACAGTTCTCGGATAAGTAATAATAAAAATAATTCATTTAATAAAAAATAAGTAAAAATAATAAAAATAATTAAAATCATTTTAACAACTAAATTTATTTAATTTAAACAACTTTAATATTATAATCATTAAATTATTTTATTCTTTTCACTATTGGTCGATTTTCATTTTCAATTTTCCGTTTCTTCATTTCAGACTAGATCAATAACTTATTTATTTAACATATTTTAGGCAAACTATTTTTACAAAGAAACATCACTCGAAAATCACTGGGTCACCTCATAAAATCGACTTCTAGTACATCGATTTTTAAAACATCGAGTGTGAAAAGATCTACTTTTAGCCTTAAAACATCTATTGTCGAAAACATCTACTGTCAAAAACATCAACTGTCAATAACATCTAGTAATAAAAGGCAAGAACATCAATCGCCTAAAACATCGAGTTTAAAAAACCTTTTTTAATTAAATGCTCTCATCATTTTTTTTAATTTTAATAGTTTTTTTTAATTTGTTTAATTTTGCTTGCTATATTCATTCCCACCCCTCAGATTTTTTTTTAATATCTGGTTTTCTATTTATTAACTTGCATGCAATATCTTGCAAAAACTACATTTTGTTGGCTAATAGTTACATGCCTAATTTAGATAATTAAAACAGACACAAATTGATAAAAATTTTCTTCATATTTAATTTAATTTTAATTTGTAGATGTTTTAAAACTCGATGTTTTAGAAGTTTTAAAAGTAGATTTTATTGACAATCGATGTATTTGTTGTTGATGTTTTGGACTCGATGTTTTAGACAGTAGATGTTTTCGCCAATAGATGAATTAGAAGTTGATTATTTTGTTGTTGATTATCTAGAAGTCGATGTTTTGGGGATGTTTTGTTTTATTTAATTATTATTTAATTCACTCTCATCATGAGGTAGGAAAGAAAGGCTTTAAAAAAATATTTTAAATTGCTTATTCAAACAAATTATAAAAAAAATCTTAAAAAGCATAGAAGATTATTTATTTATTTTAAATCTCATTTTTAGAAATAAGGTTATAAACTCACACACTCACAATAAGCCAATTAAACATTTAAAAATTGTAAATTTAAATTAACAGTTTTTTATTAAATTTTAAAATATTTTTACATTTCAACCAAACTATTTAATCAAGTACTATATATGGCATCCTCATATTTTGCACATTATTTGTGATTGAATTGACTATGTACAATGAAGGATGTGCGCCCAGAAGGTCTCTGGTTTACCCTAGGTGAAAAACTGTTAACTAACAGACAACTATTTTTATTAGTATAACATCACTATTTCTCAAACTTATTGCCATTGAAATCCAAATACTTCAACAAGCGTATTAGTCTGAAATGTACCATGGTAAAATAAGGATGAAAACCCTTCAAAATGTTTTCGACAACCTCGACAAGCTTGTAAACTGTCTGCATCCATGAAATGTTGTTTTCTGAGTCTCTTTTGCAATTTACTAAACAGGCAATAATCAGAAGGGGCCAAATTCTGGCTATATGGTGGATGAGGAATGACATCAAATTTAGCCACTCTAAACTTCTCTTAAACAACTCGAGAGTAAGTATTTGTCTTCGAGACATATTTAGAAAATGAATATTAGACATTTTCATGGCTCAATTCATAAACCTTGATCTTTCATTTAACTTTTAACACAACTTTGTTTGTTTTTATCTCTTTCAAACGCCATCCAGTAAGCAGAGTCATATAATATGAATCGTTTTTAACTGAAAGAAACTTGAAAAAAGTCCAATAAAAATCAACAGAAAACTTCTTCGGCCAGGCGTTCACAATTTTTATTGCCTTGAGCCAGGTTAATAAATTTTGAGTGTTGTCGAAGGCCAGTCAATAATGAAGAATACTTTTTTACATAGTTTGCATTACTGATATATATTATTATTATATAAAATTCACGATGAAAATATCTTTGTAAATAATGTTTTAGTATCCACAGAGCTTTCCTAAAGATGTCTTAATTGGTCATTTGGCTCGTTAAATTTTTCAGCATGCTGTGTTTTGAATTACCTTTTTACGTTAAATATTTTCCGTTTTTTGGCGTTATTTGATTGATAAAAATTCGTGTCAGTTTAGGCTTTTGGTTGGTCTTTTATATAAAGCTCTCTGTATCAAATGACCTGTACGCCAGATTTTGGAAAGTATATTTGATGTTCATCTTCTCCTTTTCCTCCAGCCATAATTACATCTGATATTCTGACAGGAATAAGCATGATTCTACAATTATAATAAATTTTATTAACATGAAGTGTAAATTTCACAGCATATATAATAACAGCATATAAATATAAATCTAGGTGTGACTCATGTTTTATGTCAGTACCCTTAAATTTTACGCCTTTAACTTTTTTTCTTTATCCTTTAAAAGACTATAACATTTAGGTCTAAGAAACACCCACTCCTTGTATTTTAGTTCATTATATACAGTCTTTCAACTTATCAATAACATAATGAAGGTTCCTCGAATTCAAGTGATGGTTTGAGTCAAAATCGGAAGTATTAGAGCATCTTTACTATTTAGTAAAGTCTTTGATTACTATGCATAAGTAAAAAGATGAATTTAAATTAGAAAATGTTTTTAGAAAATTGTCCATTACTATTTCCGTTAGTCTCGACCAAACAAAATTCTAAAATATAAACTAAATGACTCAATAACATTTATTATTTTTAACTTTTTTTTAATTTAAATTAAAAAAAGTCATGTTAACCTAGAAATCACTAAATAAAATTGATATTTTGCAATATTGAAAAAATTTTCTTTACAACTGATTGAAAATCGTATTAACGGTTTTAGTTACTTTAAAAGATCAATAAAATTCCTACGGATAACCACAAACCTTTTGCACTGGCATTTATATGTGGCTGTCAACTAATTATTATCTAATCATTAACCTTTGATAAAGGTTTAAGGTTGCACATCATTACCCTAAAATAGGCACAGAAAGTCAATTTTTCTAGAAAAAATGTGGAGTGATTTTGAAAAAAGTGTGATTTTTAAAAAATATATAAATGCGGTTTATCTGCGAGTGCGGCTTATCTGCGAGATTTTAGGGTAATTAAAAAGTAATTAATTGAATTTCAAACGAAAAATTAATAAATTTTAGGTTGAGTGAAAATAGGTGATAATTAAAACAAATAAATATCAAAGAATTTTTATTTAACTAGAGATATCTAATGAATTTAAACACAAAATCAAATTAATTAAAAAATGTTATTAAAAACAAAATTAACCATTTGGTAAAAGATGGATTAATGATAGTTGTTGAATTTAATTTATTTTCATAAAACTTGTGAAACCTACAGCAAAAAGGAATTAAATTGCGGAGATTAGTTAAGAAATTTAGAGAATAAAAGGTTTCGTCAATTTATTCACGTTTTCCATAAATATTAGAAGAAAAGTAGGGAGAAACTTATGTGAGGGAAAACAATTTATCAAAATGATTAGTAAAATACTATTATTTAAATATGATTAGTAAAAATTATATTTGATTATTTTTGAATGTTTGAATGAATGAAAGATAATTTGAAATTCAAACAATTAATTATTGCGAGATAAAGAATAAATTTATTAAAAAGAGAGTTTGAAGACTATAAATCACTAACATATCGATGTTTGTTGATATACTCACGAATTTTTGGCCGTGCCTTTTTCAAGTGAATTTTCAAGTGAAAAAAGGCAGTGCCGAAAATTCATAAGTATCAACAAACATCGATATATTACTGATTTAGTCTTCAAGCTCTCTTTATAATAAATTCAATAGAAAAAATAATCAGTGGTGATGTTAGAAGAAAAAAAGTTCTTATAAAAGAATAAATTGTCTATTATAATACTCATTTATTTTTTTATTTTTATATTTATATTTTTGAATTTCTTATATACATGTTTCGCTTTTTCCACAAAGATTTTAAATTAATTCGACTGATCAACAATAATAAATTACAACAACAGTTAATAATTTTACTACTGAAAATTTGCATTTTATATATTAAAATGAAAAAAAAACAATTTAAACTTCAAAGCAATAAAAAACTAAAATTAACAAATATCTCAGAAATGAAATTATTTTGTTTCGTAATTAATTCGAATGTAGGAATAAATATTCCTCGTAAATACTTTGAAAATCTTTATTAGTCGGACCCCATTCAAATCAGTTTTAATTGTCTGTCTATAATTAGATTTCTTAAAAAACTTATTTTGCAGATGGCAAATGCTTCCAGTCGACTTTTATTCTTTCAAAAATACGTTCAATTCGGATGCGAAGGAGAAATTTGTGAAACATCAATAAGGATTGGGAATCTGTAACTAAATTAGAGAGTTGTAGGAAACGTTGATGATTTTAATTGACAATCAGTATTTAGAAAATTTAATTTGTTTAAATCTTACAAATCAATAGATTTTTCAACTAGTGCAATTTGAATAGGATATCATTATTGACATCTTTCAACATCTGTGAGATGTCATTTAAATTGAAAGGAATAATAATAATAATAATAATAATAATAATAATAATAATAATAATAATAATAATAATAATAATAATAATAATAATAATAATAATAATAATAATAATAATAATAATAATAATAATAATAATAATAATAATAATAATAATAATAATAATAATAATAATAATAATAATAATAATAATAATAATAATAATAATAATAATAATAATAATAATAATAATAATAATAATAATAATAATAATAATATAAATTATGATGATATCCTGATAGCAGCACAAACTAAATAGGAAACCAGTAAATAATAAAATAGAACTTTCTGCAAAATATTTATTAAATTAAATGAGAAAATTTTCGAATATAAGATAACTCTTTTCATTTAATTGTTTAACAAAATATTCGTAATAATAATAATAATAATTTTGATCTATGATCTATGATCTGAAATGAAGAAAAATTTAAAACAAATTTAATTATTTCAATTACCGTATATACTCGCGTATAAGTCGAGAAATTTATGTCAAATTTTCAAGTCAAAATAGCCACTTCGACTTATACGCGGGTCAAAAAACGTACAAATTAATTTTTAACGAAATCATTAAACCTTTTTTATTTTTGTTACTTCGACTTATACACGGGTTTCCAATTTAGGTTTTATAAACCTCTTAAAATTTACTCGAATTATACGCGAGTATATACGGTACATGTGATAAAAGGCTACGCCGAAAATTTGTGATAGTTTGATTTCTATTTCTACAGGTTGGTATTTTTCATCATTAGTACGTAATTATTATTACATAATGAAATAATATTTTATTTTTTTGTTTAAATGTTTAATTTGTTGATTTTACTGAAATAAATTGCCGAAAATCTGGACTTAGTTCGCTTTGTTTTGAAAAAATGGATATGAACTTGAGAAAATGTTTCTTTTAATAAATTAATGACTTTAAATTGCCCATCTGGAGTCATGAAATCTGACTAAGAACATTGGATATTCAAGATTTTATAACACAGCTATTTATTTTACCAACTAGGCTATATTTTATTTATATTTTATTCTACATAGTGCATATATATATACAAAATCCAATATGTCGTATGTCATAAGATCTGTCAGAAAAGGAGTGAAATTACACTCGATTCAAGTCGTGCGGTCTCCTAGACTTTTTTTACTAATTTCTGGAAAATATGTTTCAATTTAAAAATCGACACCTAAAGACGAAGATGTGTAAAATTTAATAGTCAACATTTTATGAAAGCAATTAAGTTTCCAATGTTTTGATTGATAATTACAGAATAATTTTTGTCATTTAATCCTTTTCCCAATCCGGGAAATATCCTATTTGATTCAATTACGGCTAAGATTACATTTTCAAAGCCATGTTACTTTTTAATCAGTGATACGAATCAAGCCTCACCACCAGGAAATCACTTGAGAAAATCAGAGACTTCTGTAAAAAATAAACAAACAAATATTTACTAGTATTATATAAAGAAAAATTAATTGAATAGCTTTTTAAAAACTTATTTTTTCTTTGGAATTACAAAGCAGAAGAAAAATATTTGAACATTCTCAAATTTTTGGCACTTAGATTTTCGTATAGAAAAATAAAATGCAATACTTTTGAATGAAGTTGTGAATGTCTTTAAACTCTCAAATACTTGTATCTGGATTGAATAGATCCGGATCAACTTAAAAAGTCTATATATTTCGATTTAAAAATATTTTCTGTATTGTTTTAAACAACTCGCATAAGTTTATGAGTTCGGCATTGAAATATAATGAAAAAATAACAAAATAATCTGTTAGGTGAAACTGAGAACAAGAAAAGACTGTCACGTAAAAAAAGTATTGCACCCTGTTTGTTGTGATTATTTATCTTTTCAATGAGCATATTAATATTTATTAATATTAGAATTTCAATTAATATTATAATATTATTTTTATTATTTTTTATAATTATTATTTGTGGGAAGCCCAATTTTTTAAATAAAAATATTATTCAGACTGATGAATGTAAATAAAACAAATGATGTCGAGAGACACATGTTAAATCATTTATGTATTTTTTTATTAGAAATTAGATTTAGTTGTTTTCTATAAAATATATTGTTTAATCTCTACAAATTCTACACGAACGCAATTATCTCTGTCATTAAGAAATGTTTGCAATGTTTTACTGATAATGTCGCTTAATGCATTTTGTTTTTCTTACTTTGTAAATATTTTACATGAAATATAATGAAAATGTTGTAAAGTGTAATTGTTTCAAATTGTGTTTGATGTGCTTATTTATTGAAATAAAAATCTAATAATCTCTCGTAGCTCTTTTCGACTTTCTATCATGTCAGAAAAATGAAGCTTTGTGTATTACTAAAAATATGACGACTACATGTGAAATAAAGTGAAAATTGTAAGAATGCTTTATTGATGAGCCATATTGTCAGCACATTCGACTTTAACAAAGTAATATTTCTACGAAGATTAATATAAAATTCTATGGCCAAATACGGACCTTTTTGGTATCGGACACTGTAAAGAAAAAATACTACTCGATAATGATGCTGGAACTCTGGCAATTATTGATACACCCAATTCCGAAATTTAATAACCTCTTTAATTCACGTTGGTGTGCACACCAGTTGAGGTGAGTCACTATTTACGTGAAAATGAAGTTATTCAATTTCATTTATTCAATTTATTAAAAATGGTTTTCAGGTAATTTTTTTAATTTCTACACCAAAGCGCATTTGATTATCATAAATTAGACATTCATTTAGCAATGTCAAATGATCTTTGTTTTGGATTTTAGTTAATTTTTAGATTTTTTGTTAAAATAATGAATAAAGAAGTAAGTAATTTATTTATTTATTATAATATACATTAAATTTTTCATAGTTCACCTAAATATCCAGTATTTAGGGAAGAATCTTTAATATGATTATTAATATGACTTTAATATGATTTTTGAAATTATTGTGATCTAGTTTTCGAAGTTCCGCGTTAACTGCTTGGGATATTGCAGTAAATCATTCATTGAAGGTAAATCTGTCTGGTAAATCCATCAGCCGAAGAAACTTTAGTCCTTACCCCATTTTTAATTTTGCTAAACACTTTCGATGGGGTTCAAAAATGGATTATATGGCAACTTTTCTATTTGAATAGTCAATGAAGATATATTATTGTAAATGGATTAGCTCATCTTTGGATATTAGGACCTTGATTTGTTGGCATATTGTTATAAATTCTATTGCCTACTCGTGATCTACCGAATCTCTTGTTCGTCCATGTATTGAAGAGCATTCGTCTATGAATTGCTTGAAATGAAATAGTCGATTCTGATGAAGTTTCTGATATATTCTCGTATATTTTTTTATAATTAATTAATTTTAAATTCAAAATTTTTAGCTAATTGAATGTCAGCATGATAAATCAATGTCCTATAGTGTGTATTTTTTATTATAGAAATTTTGTGAACCGTGTTTGTATGTATTTATTTATTTTTCTTCCAACAGCGATTTTTTCTATCTTTCTATAATGTAATAGCCAATTTAATGTCACCTAGCTAATTCAATGTCCTAATTCAATATTTATATTATTAAATTTGCAAATCAATGGCCATTTGATGATAATCACTTGCCGGTTGGTGTAGTAACTTTTAAGACTTAAATTTTGATTTTATATAATTATGAGATCATTATTCAAATTCTTAAATATTACTGTTAGTCAGCATTTATAATATAACATTGATAATAATTAAATTTCAGGTGTTTTTAGGAATTTTATGATATTCAATGATTTTTTATTTGGAATTATTTCAATAAAAGGTAAGTTAGATATATTTTTAACTAAATAAATAAACTAATCATCGAAGACATTTATTTTTTCAATGCAATTAGGAAAGAAGCGGCGTACATGGATGAAATAGTTTTTCCCTGTTCTTCTGAAATAATTTGTTTTCTGCCACCTCTTTTCCCTTTGCTAACTGCCCCATATTTTTTATATTTATAAATGATTGCTTTATTTGAATATTTGGTCATTCCTAGTAATCTTCCAAATTCTTGGTAATTGTCCCCATTCTCAAAGGCATTAATAAGCCGAATTTTGTAATTTTCTGTATATCTATGAAAATAATTTATTTAAATTTACGATTTGCGAATTTCTTTCTGTAAATCAAAAGATCTCGAAGGACCTTCTTCAATATTTGAAATGCTGCCTTCACACATACTATAAAATATTTTAATGTTTTGTAATTTAATAAATAAAACTTACATTGTATTTTCTTCTTTTTCTCTGAAGCTCAAGGTAGAGCTGTCGGAATCTAAATTAAAAGTATTTTCTTGCATTTTTCAATAATTTAAAAATAATTATATTTTAACAATATGTTAACAATATGTTAACAGTTATTTATTTCGGAACAAAAACCTATATAAGAAATTTGCTTGGGAAAAAACGACGAATATGAATAAGATGATTTTTTTAATTTTTAATTTAACTTTTTTTATGAGCTCAATATGAAAGATTTTTTCAGGAAATCAAATCTGGATTGAAAAGACATTGAATCAAAATCATCTGGTCTTGATATTTTCATTAAAAATATAATTTTAAAAATTTTCAGCGATCTTTTTTTTTCTAAAAATTGTCTAAAATAAAGTTATTATAGAAACGTATCTCAGCGTTACATTTCTACGAATCAAAATTTTGTATGTGTTTTTAGTATGTGTTGCACTAGGGTACAGTTTTTAATTTTTCTTCCACTTTTCAGATTTCTATAGTATAAGATGTATCTCACTGGGCTATAAATGTGAACATTAACGTGAAATCAAAGTAAGTATGTATGTTTCTATAATGTAAGATTATTGATTTTTTTGTTATATTATAGGAAACGGTTCTCAGTGGTGTTTGGTGTACATACACAATACAAAGGAATTGCACAATTTATTCCATAACAAAAATTATTTATGAAAGCACTGCAAGTTGTAGCTTATATTTTAATGATTGACCAATTTAGTGATGTTTTTTATCCGTCTTATTTGATGTAAGATAAAGTATAAGTTGTGGCAAAAAACGATACCCGTTCCAAATTTAATAATTGTGTTAGTGATGTTCAATAATTAATGTTAATTAATTATAGTTTTAATAATAGAAAGGAAACGTTGGATTATTTAAATATTTAAATATACTTTATTTGTTATTTGTTATTATCATTTGTGAAGAAATTGTAACTTGCAATAACGCAGAGATAATCAAGCCGATTCATGTGGTGACAAAAAAATCAGCATAGAAAGATTCATTAAAGATTCAATTTAATGTCAGAAGATTCGAGGGCCAAAGCATGGTAGAAGCAGAGAAATGGCTCAAGGATATTGAAGATTGGATGATCCTTAATGATCTAAATTTAGTAAGTATTTTTAATTTGTTATTGTCTGAAGAGGCATCTATTCTCTGGAAAGAATTTAAAGACATCCACAACAAATGAAAAAGCTCGTGAATGGTTTAATGACACATTTACAAAAATAAGTCCATTATGGATAATATTTGTGACTTATCATCAGTGAAACAAAATCATGATGAAAGATTCGTAACATTCGAGATATGAGTGAAGAAACTCGTTGACGAGGTTTTCAACTGTGGAATTTCAAAAGAGAATATTGTTGAAATGATTTTGTGCAACACAGATCGGAACGAACGTTTGAAAGAAAACATATCAATGAAGGCCAACATCACGAGAGAAGAACTCAGAAATTTTGCAAAGGTATATGAGGTACGAGAGGTTTATGAGGCAAAAGAACGATTTGAAGAAGTTCAGGCAGTAGCTAAATCAACCTATACAAACGTTGCTCAAGATAAACAGAAGCAGTCGACTCAAAAGTCATCTTTTGATAACAGAATATATTCAAGTCGTCAACCAGAAAAACGTTATCAAAATAGAAATGAAAAAAAAACGAAAGACAAATTGATAGAGTCAAACCTGTGGCAGAACAATATAATGAGAGGATAACTACGGATCGTAGACCACCACCGTTAGTTTCAATGAAACATATCGCAGGAAAGGTTTATAATAGATGTTGTGGTTTACCTAAGCCAGAAAAAGAAGAAAGGTTAAAACCTGGTTAATGTTTTTGTTGTGGACAAAGTGACTATATGCGATTTGAGTGTCCGTTGAAGGACAAATGCTTAATATGGGGTAAAGAAGGTCATTCATTTAGAAATTGTAATATATTAACAAAATTAAGAAGAAATACACAAAGAACGGAACGAAGAGTGTATTGTATACACGAAGAAGATGACGATAGATAAGAGGAATTGATTGAATCAGTCATGCATAATGTTGAGAGAAAAATAAACCGAGAAGACCCTGTTGTTTACAGTTCGTCAGCAGTGTCGAGACAGTAGATGAGTATAAAAAACGAAATGTTGTAAAGAAGGATATGATGTTTAAGAAGGGTGATGATAGGAAGTTGAGTGCGATGCAAATAAATGAATTTTTTGTTGAAATGCTATGGGATTCAGGAGCTTCAATCAGTGTGATGAGTGAGAAATGTTGGTGATTGAACGGCAGTCCAACATTGATGGTAAGCAGAGTACGGTTGAGTGGAGTATTTTCAAAAGAAGCGAGAAACCTCTCGGAAGCGTAAATATCGTTGCAAAATGGAACAACAAATGTCGAGAATTGAATATTATTATTGTCAGAAAACTTTATCCAGATTTCAGAAGAGGGGTAGACACCATAAGAATATTTGGCATGGAGTTTAAATAAGTCAATGATATTGATGCCTCATTGGTTATTAAGAGATTTACAGATTCTGATCGATTAGAGTTTGCGTTATCGACGCTCAAGTTGGACAAGAATTCGTAGTTGGGTACTTTCATATCTAAGTTTAGCAACATTTTTATGGCATCCAGTTTTGATTTATGTCAAACAAAAGTAATAACACATGAAATAACGACTTCAGGTCCTCCGAATTGACAAAATCCCAGAAAAAACCTTGGCATTTGAAAAGCAAAATTGAAGAGAATTTATTAGAAGCTGGAATTAAGAGATGTCAGAGTCCGTGGAACACACCACTTGTGATATTTGGAAAACCACATGGTTCTATATGAATGTGTCTAGATGTTAGAAAAGTTTTCATTTCTGATGCCAGCCATGCAGTTGTTATTAGATTGTCTTGGTAAGTCAAAAATATTTTCATCAATTGATTTAGGTCAGGCCTATTATCAGGTAGAGTTGCATGAAAATTCCCAAACCAAGACGGTATTTAGTACAAAAGAGGGACAGTTTTGTTTTAACAGGTTGCCATTTGGTTTGTCAACAGCCCCAGCCACTTTTCAGATACTGATGCATCAAATATTGGAAGAATTAATTTTCTAATGAGTGGTTGTGTATCTTGATGACATTTTAATATGTGCAGAAAATCAGGAAACTCATGATAAACTTCTAATAGAAGTATTCAAACGAATTAGAGATGCCGGGAAGTTAATCCTGAGAAATGCGCGTTCTATAAAAGCGTATTAAATTTCATTGGTCATACAGTGAGTGAAAAGGGAATTCAAACAAATAAAAGAAAGATTTCAGAAATTGAAAATGCAACCGAACCAAAAAGTGTCACAGAATTGAGATTCATTCTTAGGTTTAACGAATTATTATCGACGGTTTATTAAGAATTATTCAATAATAGCAGCACCTTTGTATGCAGCAACGACAGGTAATGATAAAATGATTGTTTGGACTGAAGAATGTAGAAAAGTTTTATTAATTTAAAGAAAACATTTGTGTGAAGCACCAATATTAGAATTTCCAAGGGCAAATCGACTATTTATCCTTGATACGGATGCTAGTTTTCGAGTAATAGGTGCAGTTTTATCTCAGATTAAGGAAGACGGTACTGAAGGAGTGATAGCATATTGTTCAAGACATTTGACAACACATGAAATGGGATATTGTGTTACTAGGAAATAGTTGTTGGCACTCCATAAGTTTATTGTACATTTCAAACAATATTTATATGGAAGAAAATTTGTAGACAGAACAGATCACAAGGAATTGATGTTTATGAACACGACAAAGAAACTAATAAGCCCACAGTTTTAAAAATGGATGCCAAATTTATCTGAATACGATTTTGAGTTACAATATAGGAAGGGAGAAGTACATGGAAATGCAGATGGTATGTCTCGTTTAAATATAAAGATATGCGCTCTTTGTTAGATGAAACACAAGGACGCCAAAGAAACAAAGTGTAGAACTCTCTACATAAATAGTCTACAAGGAAGTTCAAATATTATGGAAATACTTAAACAGAAGCAAAACGAAGACAAAATTATTTCAGAAATCATATCACATCTTAATGAAAACGAAGCTCATATATCTTATGAAACAATCACTAGTAGTAATTTCAAGTATTTAAAATATTACAGATACAAGACGACGTATTGGTGATTAATACAGATGGAAAATTGCAGTTGTAGTACCTGACATGTTCGTATAAATATTGGTAAAATATTTTTTCATATTGAACTATGCCATCTGGGCATTAAGAAAACTTTATGTTATTTAAAAGATTTTTTCTTTTGGCCATCCATGAATCAGAGTATTACGGAATGTATTAAAATGCAAGACGTGTGCTAGTAGAAACTTTGATCAAGGAAGAACAGAGGAAATCCTATTACCAAGAACAGAGAACGGTGTTTAGAACAGATAGTAGTGCATATTGCATATATGGAAACAAAAACAAGTAATAAATATATGATAGTGATAATAGATCGTTTTAGTAAATTGGTCAGTGTTGGGACATTAATTAATTATTTTAAAACAATATTTAAAAAACAAGTTAATTTGTTTAAATATTGTGTTTGTTATAAAAATAAATGTTTTGAATGTTTTTGTAACTATGAGTCTTACAAATGGTGTCAGAAACTCCGAAGTTGACCATGTCTCGGTCAAAATTCCGGCCATTTTTCAAAATCAAAGTCTATGGTTCAAGCAAGTAGAGGCCAGCTTCAAGATATCCAGAATTACAGAAGAGACCACAAAGTATTTTCATTTAATTTCAAATCTCCCAACAACGTTGCTAACAAAGTACGAACACTTACTGGACTCAGAAACCGAACTTCCATACACTACTCTGAAGGAAGCAATCTTAGCTGGTTTTGAACTATCAAGGACAATATCACTAACTGACCTGATGAGAGACGTCTGCCTGGGAGATCGATCCCCATCAGAAGCGCTTCAACACATTACAGGACAAATACAAAGAATAGACACATCCATGGACCCATTCAACAGTCCTATATCTCGGGAATTATTCATGCGACTACTACCAAGATCTGTTCAAGACATCCTATTATCGATGCCATCGACGGACCTTCGGAAATAAGCGATCACAGCAGACAGAATAATGATATCAAAGCGTCAATCAGTGAAGGCAATTGAACACGAAGATTGCAATAATCAAGAAGTAGGAGACAAGACGAGAACAATCATGGAACTGCAGGAAGAGATAAATGCAATACGACAACAATTAAACAACAAAAACACCGGTAAGTTATGTTTTTATCATAGTAAATTTGGGCATAGGGCGATGAAATGTCAACCGCCATGTGAATGGAATGCAAATCAGAACGACAACTATCAATCGGGGAAGTACAACAGAGAGAAATATCAAAATTTCGAACCGTCAAACACATTGTCAAGGAACAACAACAACAATTTCAACAAAAACAGCAACTTCAACAAAAACGGTAACTTCAACAGCAACAACCACAGAGAGAACCAGGGAAACGAGAGAAGGTTTCATTGAACCCGAACAGTGAAACCTACAAAATCATATCTTCTTTCTCGGGACAAAACAACTCACAAATATTCGAAATACCAGCAATCGTAAATGGAGAACAAATTGACTTTCTCATAGATACAGGCGCTGATCTCAGCATCCTTCCCGCAAACCGTTTCAAGCCTGATAGAAATGGAGAACATCGATCTTTAGTATCCGCCAACAATTCATCAATCACATACCACGGGCAGAAAACGATTGAATTTACTATTGAAGGATTCAGAACTAAATTTATATGGTCTTTCGCTATAGCCGGCATATCTCGTCCAATTCTAGGTGCAGACTTCCTGGCCCATCACAAAATCGATGTTAGTTGTCATTCCAGATCAATATGTTGCCCTAGCAGTAACGAAAGAACAGAAGCGCGGAGAAGCCAATGTGCCAAGATCTGTGCTACAATCAACAAAGAAACCAACATTAACCGATATCGAAGAGAAGTTGACATCGATTCAAGAGGAAATCGACTCACAACTAAATAACAAACAAACAAGCCAACCAAAAGAACATAGTTTTGTAAGCAAACTATTAGTTCATTGCAAAAGAGTGTGGCTTCGATCTGAATTCAGGAAATCGTTAGAAGATCCGTACACGGGACCATACGACGTCATAGAAAGATCCGATGACAGTAAAACGTTAAAAATCAAAATCGGAGACCAAGTAAAGAATGTTAGCATCGACCGTCTCAAGCCATGGATTGGAACGGACGAATTGGCTCCGCAATCTTAAGGGGGAGTTGTGTTGGGACATTAATTAATTATTTTAAAACAATATTTAAAAAACAAGTTAATTTGTTTAAATATTGTGTTTGTTATAAAAATAAATGTTTTGAATGTTTTTGTAACTATGAGTCTTACAGTCAGTTTAACAGCAACAAGTACACAGGATGAATCAAAGATTTTGAATGTCATTCTGAATCATTGAATATATCGGTTTTGTAGACCAGAAAGCATTCTAACATATAGAGGAAGAATTTTTGAAGGATCAATGTTTCGTGATTGGATGAAAATATTTGTCATAAAACAAGAATTTAGTTCACCATACCAACATCAATCAAATGGTTTAGCTGAATGAATAATAAGAACAGTTCAGGACATGCTGGAAACATCATTGGCAGATATTAGAACAGAGAATAATTGGTGCAAATTGTTAGCAAAGATTGAATTTAGTTTGAATGCTACAGTACAAAACCCGACAAATTTTTCACCTTTTGAAATTGTATATGGTCGGAAGATTAATTTATATTTTTGATTATGACACATACAAGAAAGCAGAAAATAAATTGTAGATAAAATAAAAACTAATTTGGAGACAGCAGCGACAACAATGAAAAATAGAGATTTAGACAAACGGGGTACCCGAGTATTCATGGTGGGAGAGAAAGTATAAGTTAGTTTGGAACTGCATAGACGAAAAGAGGGAATTCAATATGAGGGACCTTACAAAATTGGAGCATACCTTTTCCAAAAAAGCTTCTTGTCAATGATTTTACATGTCCAATTTATTTACCAAAAGTAAAACCTATGACCAAATTTCTCTCAAAAATTCAATTTTGTACTTGTTTTCTTAATTTTAATTTTGTTTATTAAATTTCTGACAAAAAATAATATTTTGTGCTACTGTCAACTTTCACCGTTGATTTTAATATTATTAATAATCATTATTGAAAATCATTCTTTTATTAAATTCTTCCAGACTTTCTAGTTGAACTATTATATTAGACTTCAACTGATGCACGACGAACCCGCGACGTAAATAATTTGCATGGATTATTATGTAAATAAAAAATTATTTCTACTGTAAATTAATTTATTTTTAAAAAACATTTTTTTCAATGCATTGTTTCTCAAAATGGAAAAAAATTATTATTTTTATAATTATTATTATTATTACTATTATTATTATTATTTTTTTTATTATTATTATTATTTATTATTGTTATTTTTACTTTATTTTTTTATCTTAATTTAATTTTTTTATTTTCTTTAATTATTATTCTTCTTATTATTAATCAATAACTACCAAAAAATATTTGATGTTATTATTTAAACAACTGAAAATGTTAAATAAACAAACATGTTGTAAAATGTTTATATATTTTTAATTTTTTTGGATGTACATTTTAATGTGCATTAAAATGGAAAAGAAGTGAAATAATCAATGGCTAAACATTGAATTCAATGATAAAATAAATAAATAAGGCAAATAATAATGAAAAAGGAATAAAAATGAAAATTCCATCTGAAACTCTGCACAATTAAAAGATAATTAGAATAGAATTTTAAATCATTATTCAAGTTGACAGAAACATGAAAAATGAACAAATGTATTTTTTTCGATTTTATGGGTAACTAATAAAAATCTAGATCGAATCTTAGCAAAAATGGAATCAAAAATAATTACTAATTAGTAATATTTTGTTAAAATATTTATTTAAAATAATTTTAATTCTTGATGAAATTTACTGAAAAAGGAAAAGAAATTTCATTTAATAAAACTCGGTTCATTTTAATTTTTTATAAAATGATTTTTATATTAAATAAATTCATCCAATATTAGGCTCCGACTTCCTCTGCGAACAATCCCTCATGGTAGACTGCAAAAACCGACGACTATTCAATATAAACCGGCACCTCAAGCCTATACCTACAACTTTATCACCAAACGTAACATCAATCTCTACGCAGACATCTCCAACGACCCAGTACAGCTCTATCAAATCTACTGCCACCGCGGAATGCCATAAACACATGTCGGATATAGGCCTAATCCAGAGCCAATGCACGCCATGATCAAGATAATCTCAACAACATACCCAAACATCACAAAATCCTCTACCATACCACCTACAACCCTGTCGACTCATTATATCCATACATTACCGTGCATACCACAGCACATCCAACCCAGACCTCTCCTACCAATCAAACTCGACGCAGTCATAGCCAAATTTATCAGACTAGAGAATGCAGGCATTATACGTCATTCTTCATTACCATGGAAAGACTGTTCACTTAGACCATGTGGTGACTACCGTCAACTCAATCAAGTGACTTTTTACGACGCATACCCAATGCCACTTATCAAAGATTTAATAACAAGCTTTTCACAATCCACCATATTTTCAACTATAGACCTCTCGAAAGCCTATTATCCGTTTCCCATTCATATCGATGATGTTCCCAAAACCGCGTTCACCACATCATTTGGAAATTTTAAGTAATTTTTCATGACTTTCGGCTTAAGAAACGCAGCTCAGTTCTTACAACGCTTCATGGACACAATTTTCAGTGACGTTCTGCGCACTTTTGCATACCTTGAGGATATAATCGTAGCATCACGCGACCGCAACACTCACACCAAGGATCTGCACACGGTTCTTGACATATTGAACCGTCATAATTTACAGATCAACGTAAATAAATGCAATTTCTTTCAAAAACTCGTCAGATTCCTTGGTTATATACTATTATCTAAGGGTTGCGAACCCTTTCCTGAACGGCTTGATATAATCCGCAGCTTTCCACTACCCACCACCGTCACACAACTCCGTAGCATTTTGGACATCGTCAATTTCTGTCACAGATTCATAAAAAACGCATCACACATAACGGCACCTCTTTTAGTACTGAACAAAGGAAAGAAAAACTCCACCGTTAACTGATCCGACACAGCACGTGACACATTCAACACAGTTAAAGACGTTCTAGCCAATATTACAACTCTTCACTACTCGTGCCATGATCTTGCATTCACATTCACAACAGACGTATCAAATATCGTCACCGGCGCAGTTCTTCATCAAATTAAAGACAATATTTCACTCTGAATAGAATTTTTCACTAGAAAACTTTCACTAGCAGAGTCAAAGTACATTGCATTCGACAGATAATTACTTGCTTTTTTCTAGATGTTAAGCACTTCGTGTCACATTTTAGAAGGTAGACAATTTACAATCTTCACTAATCACAAACCTCTTATTCACTGACTCACATTGAAAGACCCATAAAAAATGGTACACCGTCAGATAACATACCTATCAATTTTCGACATTAAGTTCGTCCGTGTCTCCGGTAAGGATAATGCGATTGCTGACTATCTTTCTAGAAACATTTCCGTATCTATCTCATCAACCCCAGTCCTTACTCAAAATGTTCATCGTTCAACCCCACCGACCTCAGAAGACCTCAACCACTTCAAAGACTCGCTACAGACAATGAACGGTATACATTATGATACAATGTATAAAAACACTCTCATACCAATCCTACACGCTTCGGTTCGGAAAGAAGCATTTTTAGCCATTCACAACTTGCACCACCCAGGAGTTAAGTTCACATACAATCTCATACGCCAAAAGGTCACATGGTTCTCATTATTCAAAGATCTAAAACAGTGGGTGTCCGAATGTGAAGGCTGCAAACAACAAAAAGTGAACACACTAAACCACCAATAACTCCTTTCCCAACGGGTTAGAGATTTGGCACACTTCACATTGACCTAGTTGGCAAACTTCCAGCAGAGATGGATTTTGTTACATCCTGACAATGAAAACACGCTGTTTTAAGGCCGTTCTGTCCGTAACATCTCCTATCACACAGTTGCACAAGCTTTAGTATCCACCTGGTTCTCACTTATAGAATCCCAACATCTATCATCACTGAACAAGGATCACAATTCGAAATAGATCTTTTTGAACATCTTATTTCCAGACTCAGAATCAAACACTCAAGAACAAACTCCTACCATCCTCAAACAAACAGTCTCGTCGAACGCGCTCATCGGACTTTGAAAGTATCCCTCGGAATACTTTCAATGTCAACTCCATGGGTCAAAGCGTTAGAATTTGTTTTACTAGGATTGCGCAACACACCTAATCGTTCAAGCGGCCCTTCACAACTTTTGTTTGGATCCAATACTTTTATACCCAACGAACTCATCGAACTTTACAATGACTCACCATTAGACGAGATCAATATCACACGCTATTCCGTCATTCATATATTTTACGTCGTACAAACCATATATATCACAATCCCTTTCCTCAGTAACTCACGCATTGATAAGAGCAATCGACTCTTAAAACCTCAAAGCCAGATTTAAAGGTCCATTCCGCAACATAGAGCTGTACAAAAATGCAGTGAAACTAGAGATTGACAACAACCAAGTCCTGGTCAACCTTTACAGATTAAAACCATCAATTTTTCACCCTTGAATACGACGAAATACCAAACAATCATATCATAAAAGATCATAACATAAACGAAAACATACTAGAAGACATGGAACAACCGACAACACTCCCAGACACACCAAATGTTCAACAATCTTCCATTCCCATCCAGACGAACACGTAAATTCTCCCAATATCTCTCAGATTATGACCTTCAGTGACTACCTCCACCGTCCTCATCGCTTTTTATCTCTCGGTACACTCCACGTACTTCGGCGGGGGTTCTTGTAGTGCTTTTGACTTTCAAATTAATAAATACATTAATTTAATAATTAAATTTCAAATACATTATATTAATTACATAAAAAAACATTGTTTTAATATTCACAAATATGGAATCGTCTGCTTTCGAACATCGCCACCTTTATTCAAAAAAATGTATTCAAAACAATGAAATTTTATCAAATTACTGGAAGTCTGTTTCCTCCGAAAATACGTCATTCAAAACAATAAATATTGCAACATCTGAAACTTCTGTTCGTCAAACAGGCCACTAGATCACTTCTATATCGAAATCGTTATGGTAACAGCATCAATATTCTTATTCTCCATACGCCGTCAAGATTTGAAGTTATATTAATGAAAATACCAGACACATTACACGAAGATATGACATTCAATAAATATATTGTTCTATTTAGTTTTATGTTTCTACAACTATTTGCAATTAATAATTGATAAATTTTAAATAAAAAAAATGTTCGATTATTCTAACAAAATAATGAAACATTTTGACTAATCTATGAAAGAAATATTCATTTATTTTAAAATAAAAAGTGAAGCAAATGAAATTCTAAATTTCAATTAAGAAACTCTCTAATAGATAAATATATTTTTAATAATATTAAATCAATTAGCAAATTAAATTAATACTAAAATCAATTTAAAAAAATATATTCAATGAAATAAATTACTTTTAACAAAATTAAATCAATTAAAATAGAACTTAGAAATTTTATTTCTTAAATTTGTGTCATGTAATTTTTAGTTCAGCTTTAATTAATTAATTCTTTCTATTTAATTGTTGAAAATATTTGTAAATTGACGGCAAAGCTTTCCTGTATATGTAGCACTTTGATTGCCATTTATATTTTACGTGTATTGCCCAGTGCCACTTCTACCAATAGGTCACCAAGGCCCAGGCCTAGGAGCGGCACATTTCAAGGGAGACATGATATGTTTTAAGTTGTACTTGTAAGAACTAAAAAAGAAAATTTAAGAAATATTTAATCATTATTTTACTAAAGTTTAAATTAATAAACTCAATGGGTTACTAACACTTTAATTACTTTACTTTGTTAAGAGAAACCGACTGGTTTTTGATTTCTTTTCCCAATATTACTTATGGATGTCAATATACAATTTTAATTTGGTAGAGGGAGCCGGTATATAAATCTTAGTCTAGAGGCTGCAAATTGTAAAATTCGTCGCCAGAAATTAGAAAACATTGGAGATCAATAACCAAGCTTCCAACATGTACCAACAAAGGTTTGATTATATTTGTATTAAAAATAGTTTTGCAAACTTTTTCACCTGATTGCTCACTTGTGAACTCAAAAGTCAATACTATGATGTGATAGTCCTCAGACTTCATCAAAAGTCACATCACTACATTTCAACATCAATTTTGCTTCTTTTGAAAGTTTTGCACTTAAAATTCACTTAAATATTGGTATTTGCTCATTTAAACCAATAATCAATAATCAAAAATCAATATTTCCATTTTCTTATATTGAAAAAGCAATCTGAGACTAAATTTGGGCTAACTATTGTCAGAAGGCAGAAAATGCTTTTGATTATAGTCAGAAATTCCACTTAAAAATCATTAAACCCCTGGTGGTGCCATAACTGATGGTGTCAACGTTCACATCTACTTATTTGAATAACATCTTAACTTTGCAGATGGATTTCCAGTATTTTAAAAAGGCTGATAGTGTCAAGAAAGGTATGTTAGATACTGGTGGCCAGTACCATAAACAAAACAATGCATCTGATGTAGCTTTGTATACATAAAACCTCTTCTGCTAAAAATATTGCTTGGAGTTTAATATGTTAAAAAATTTAATATAATTTTTTATTTAACGATACCATTAGCAAAACCATAGATGATAGGTCTCCTGATATTATTGATCAAGTATTCAAAAAAAATAAAACCTGTTCTACTTGGAATATTTAGCATCCAGCTTGGTGAATAAACTGATGTTGTCAACTGTTCTATATTACTGGTTTACGTGAGTTATATTATTAAAGTTTATTTTAAAAATTAGTTTCTTTTTTGCAAACCACTTGAAACGGCAACTGCTGCTCGTGATGTATTTGACACAATTGATTCATTTCTGTAAAATTGTGATATCCCTTGGAAATATTCTTGTGATGTTTGCACAGATGAAACTCGAGCCATGCTAGGATGTAGATCTGGATTTTATGTTTGGTAATCAATTAGTCACCAAAAGTTTTGGAATTTACTGTGTAATTCATTTGCAAGTGTTATCAACGAAAGTCTTGCCAGAATAGTTTAAATAAATAATGAAAACGTAGGAAATGATGAAATCGTTTGCTTTAAACCGCCACCTGTTTTGGAAACTTTGTGATGACTCAGATTCATCCCATAATGTTTTGTAATTTCACAATTTTGCGAAGCGGTTATCAAAAGGAGATGTTGTAAAATCTTTTTTTATCTTTGAGATTGATTAAAATTGATTTTAATCAAAAAGAGAAACCACAATTTTAAGCACTTTTCAAAGGTCAGAATTATCTGCACAAAATTGATTACCTGGTTGACATTTTTGGAATTTTTAAACGATTTAAATTTATCACCTTAACCCTTTCGTGCCCATTGGAAATACCTATTCCCACTTTTGTTTTTCCCTAATAAGAAATTCAGGTTGAAGAATAAGACAAAGTAAATGCATTCTAGAAACTAAATCATATTTTGGGTATCGATTCCAACATAAATTCTTCGTTCCAAGGAGACGTTGTTAAAGCTTCATGGTGACTCCTCATGCGCCGACGCATGCTTTGACCATTTCGATTGAATCTGAGCCATTCACACTGGGTTCCAGTTGCGGTCGATATTTTCGATCTTATATACTTAATCAGGTCTTTGGTTGAGGTATATGTTGTGACAATGATTATTGTGATCTGTGCAATCGTTTTAAGAAACGCCTCGGGTCAGTACAATTTGTTCTGAGGAGTGATGCTACAGTTAGTATTTTAATAATTCGTATAACTACTTTTAATTAATGTTGTTATTATTCCTATTTATGATTCAACATTACAAAAACAGTGAATTATAAGACATGGTTATATAATTAACTTTGAGAACTTTCTAATAATCACAACTTAAGATTTCCATTTAGCAAGGTTAAAATAACGTAAATGTATGAAATTTAACTAATTTAAAAAAATTTTGAATTCCAGCATTATTAATTAAAAATTATAAATCTTTAACCTAAAATTAATATTTTAGATAATTAAACCAACGTAATAAATTTCACTTTTCTATTGCATATTTGTTTAATAAATTACTAATGTGGTGTTTTAATACTTAAATTTGTAAATATAGATAAATTATTTTTAAATGATTATATAATTTTTATTTCTCGAAATAATCTCATGTTCAAATCAATTACTTAATATATAAATATATAGTTTTAAATTAGAATAATTTAAAACAGCTAATTTTAGATGGAAGCTGATCCTGCAACAGTTTTAGAATGGTTGCAAATAGATAGTGGAGACTCTAGGGAGATCCAATTAATGGCTTTGGAGCAACTTTGCAATGATGTACTCTTTTCAGACAATGTCGACACATTTTTTGAAAGGTACCAGCCATTAACATTTCTTCCGGCTTTATGTAAAATTTTTCTTGATGAATCAGCACCAGATTATGTTCTTGAAGCTAATGCACGAGCAATAACATATTATTTGGATTTGTCAAATGAATGCGCAAGAAGAGTTGTACAAGTTACTGGAGCTGTTAAAGCTATGTGTTCTCGTTTGGAAATTGTTGATATGTCGGATGATAAAGGGAATGAATTAGGTCAACAAATAATAAAATTACTACAAGCAATTTGTAATAGAGAATCAGTATCAGTATATGAATCAGGTGGTTTGACGAGCATACTAAATTTTGTTTACAATTATAGCAATCAAATTCATGAAGATACATTATTATCGGCTATTGAATCGGCTACAAAGTTATCAGGCAAAATATCTCCAACTGATAACGATTTGTCTATTTGGGTGAAATGTCTAAGTAGCTTTTTAGAGCATAACAATAGTGCTATTGGTGATTTGGCTCTAAAATGTTTTTCAAGTCTTATAGAACGTTTCAATCGTCAAGGATGTGATCCGACAAAAGTTGCATCTGATGAATTATTAAGTCAACTGGTTAATCGCCTCAAAAAGGCTTCCGGTTTACATGAACAACGCGAAGCATCGAATTCCCCTGAAATATGTTCAACTCAAGTAGAAAGTTTAAGCAACTTAATTTTGGCATTTTGTCGTGGTTCCAAACAACTCATGTCTCGATTTTTAAGCAAAGAAGATCTTGCATCAACTCTAGCGGAAATGATTTCCAATCAACCGGATTTAATGATAGGCGATGTTTTGCCGAGATTAATCGATACATTGCTCAATTTATTATTTCAAGGACACAAAGCCATACAAAATAAAGAAAACAAAAAAGAAGTCAAACAAGAAGAGAATATCGAAGTTGTTAAATTGTCTGATGTTGTGAAAGAAAGAAAAATTTCCGAAAGTTCAGGAGCATCGAAATCAATCGATATAAATCCGCCCATGTCAACTCCATCGGGATGGAAAAAAGATGTTGCATTGAGGAGTTTGGTTGAAGCTATACGGAGCAAAGACACGAGTAAGTCGATCGACTCATTTCTAGTAATTGTTTTTATTAAGTACTAAAATTAATTTAACTAAAGCTGTTGAATAAGATAAGAATAATAATTGGAAGATTAGGTCGGATATGATATTGATTTCTGATATTTTGTAGCAGTTAGATTTAGTATGAAATTAAATCTCATTATTTCGTTAATAAATATCAATTTTGATTGTATATTTCATATTAAAATTATAATTGGTTGAATCTAAAAAAATTATAGAAAGCTGAAATTTAACTTTAAAATATATATATATATATATAAATAAAAATGTATCATTATTATGAGAACTGACAAATTATAAGTAAAATATTAAGCACTAAAATCACATTCCGTAATACTCTACTCATTATAATAAGTAGTTGATAATTATATTTTTATATTGAAAAATCTAATTAATATTGAATATATTTGTCCGTATATTTGTTATAAATACATTTCAAAGATTTTTATATAACATTCGATGCAGAATTCAATAACAAGACTTATTTTTCATCGAATCAATATTTTCCCTCGAAATTACTGTTTCAGTGAAAGTTTCGTATTGATTGTCATAGTTTACGGAGTATTTATATCAGTCGGATTTGTAAATTCGAAGGAAATTTCGGTGCCAATTAAAATTTGTGATTGTCTGTCATTTTTGATGGATTATATCTGGTACATTACAAAACAGTCAATCTAACGCTATTATTGGGCTTATTATGAGTAAAGTCCTAATGATAAAATTTTACACGAACATCAAATCGGTTTTTTGGGACAAACTATCTTGTTAGCTAAATAATAACATTTGTCAATTGATACAATTCAATCTTTAGATCTTTTTTATTGTTTTATTAGTAATCATCACCAAATACTGTGATGCATATTGTGACGACTGCATTTCTTTGATAGGCGTGATTTGTTTCTGAGTGTTCTTCAGTCAAAAGGTGAAAAATACTGAGGTTATCAAATTGTAGAAATTATGTTTGCATTTTTCAATTTTAATTCCAATCAATAGTTTATCATTTCAATATTTGGAAGATGAGATTTTTAAAATTTTCTGGTAATCTGCAAAATAGTCATTGTTGATATATAATCTGTTTTGAAACAGAATACATCTTAATTGTAATTTATTCACATAATTTGCACAGTTCTCTCTGTCAATTTGAAGAAAGTTAATGTTGAGTTATTCAAATTCATTTTGTCTAACTTAACAAACAAAATTATTTTAAAATTTAATCTTAAATTACTATAACATTTAATTTGTCAGTAGATTTTGATGTATTTTGGAACGTTTTACAATCACAAACTCTCTTATCTTCAGTGTAATATTGATTTAATCAATCTTTGGAGTCAAAATTACTTTTGTTGTTTTAATTTTATCTCTTTGATTGTATGACAGTTTTGTTTCGAATGATCTCCATAACGCTTATAAGTTATAGGTGAATTATTATTAATTTGCCTATATAGCATTAGCATCGTGTATTAACATTTATTATTTATTGGTGTCATCTATTACTCAATTTGCACATTAGTTTTCTTACAATTTGTAATATAATTTTTAAAAGCCATCACAGGTTTTCCTCATTATTAAGAAAATTTACTTGTACTAAAATATGTTGACAACATTTGAGTAGTCTCTAAAAGTATGTAATTATATACTATTTTAAAAAATAAGAAAAGATTAAAAAGATATTGTGCATTGATTGTAAAACTCTGTTCTTGTTTTATCTGCCAGTATATTTATTTTTGAGTTTTTATTAATTTTATTTCTACATCATTATAGCTGATCGTGAAAATTGTTACCATTATATTTAAGGGATATTATTGAAAAGTGTACAAAGTGTAATGTTAAAAAGTACTCATGCTATGCAGATAATAAATTTTGCACGAGTTTTTTTTTAATTCTGAACTTGATCTGATGTAATTCTACCGTTTTAATTAGTTTTCACTTATAATAATGTTTCATCAAATTGAATGATGAAAAATACTTTGGTCCATTTTAAACACGTAATAATTTGCACGTATTTAGCAGTGAATAAATTCGGAACCTTAATTTAAATGAACTTATCCACGTGATTCATAAATATTGTTCTCGTGGACTAATTGTCCAAAAGCGGTTAAAAACCATTAATCGAAATAATTAAATTATAGCTGAATAATTCATTTTTATTTCATGTCATTTCATTAAAATTTAGATGTTTTCATTGACACGTTCGAAAACGGAAATATGCATATAGATTATAGTGATGAAATGGGCCAGTCTCTACTTAATTGGGCATGTGCTTTCGGAACAACTGAAATGGTAGAATATCTCTGTTCTCGAGGAGCAGATGTAAATATGGGTGTTCGTTCATCTTCACTGCACTATGCAGCGTGCTTCGGTCGACCGGATATAGTCCGAGTCTTATTGAGATACAATGCTAATCCTCATTTACAAGATGAAGAAGGAAAATTACCAATCGACAAAGCTAGAGAGAAATCTAATGATAATAACCACCAGGAAGTTGTTCAAATTCTGTCTGTTGCAGGTTTGAATGGAGTCTAAATCATTTTCCATAATAACAATTCGTAGATTGCTATCGGTCATCTATTGAAGAATCAGATGGAAAATTTTGCGAAGAATTATTAAATCCAGAAATACAAATGATTTTCTTGGAAAAATTAATGCCAATTATATTGAACATATTTAAAGATACTCTCAATAGCAATGTGAAGTATCAATGATTCTTTTCAATGACCTCATGCTTTGAATTTATCTTTAGGCGCCATTCATTGTCACTATTAAAAAAAATGACATTGTACGCTGATCGAGAATTATTAGAGAAAATTTCCGGAATGAAAGTTCAAAACGCTTTATTTTCATATTGCATCACTCAGGCTGTGTTTTCTGTCTTAACTGACGTAATAGCTTTAAACCAATAAGTTTGAATAATTAATTTCTTACAGAATGATGAAGAAAATATGCTCTTATCATTGGAAATGAGCAAAGAATTACTAACAAAATGTTCTGAAAAATACGTGAAATCATTTGCTAGATTAGGGGTCATTCCTAGAATTCTTTGCGTTATAGACAGCACTCTTTCGTCTTTCAAGAGCTTACAAGCAGATGGTCAGGTAAATATTAATAATTATTTTAATTGTCAATAATAATAATAATAAATAATATTCGTAAATAATAATAATCAAATAACAAATATTATTAATCATAATTAATATAATGATTAAAAGTAATAATAATAATAATAATAATAATAATAATAATAATAATAATAATAATAATAATAATAAATAATAATAATAATAATAATAATAAATAATAATAAATAATAATAATAATAATAATAATAAATAATATTCGTAAATAATAATAATCAAATAACAAATATTATTAATCATAATTAATATAATGATTAAAAGTAATAATAATAATAATAATAAATAATAATAATAATAAATAATAATAATAATAAAAATAATAATAATAATAATAAATAATATTCGTAAATAATAATAATCAAATAACAAATATTATTAATCATAATTAATATAATGATTAAAAGTAATAATAATAATAATAATAATAATAATAATAATAATAATAATAATAATAATAATAATAATAAATAATAATAATAATAATAATAATAATAATAATAATAATAAATAATAATAATAATAATAAATAATAATAATAAAAATAATAATAATAGTAATAATAGTAATAATAAATAATAATAATAAATAATAATAATAATAAATAATAACAATAATAATAAATAATATTCGTATATAATAATAATCAAATAATAAATAATAATTATCATAAATAATATAATGACTAAAAGTAATAAAAATCACCATGAATAATAATAATAAAAATAATAATAAATAAAAATAATAATTATAACTAATATAATGATTAAGAATAATAACAATAAACAATAATAATAATAATAAAAATTTAATGAAATAACTAATAAATATTAACAACAAAATAAAATTACACTCGCTTTAATAAAATACATTAATCAATAGAAAGCATTTTGTAGAAACTGTCCAAAGTATACATGGTAAGGAAATTTTACTAATAAAGATTACTGATATGATTTTCTCGCTAACACAAATACTTGTGTTCGTTGGCGTTCTGTCGATCGATCTTGCAGTGCAGTTATTTGTTTTGATAAAAAAGAATTTGATTGGTTAAAAAATTTCCGCATAATCATTTAATTTTAAATTGAAAAAAAAGGATATTATTAAATTGAAAATATTATATTAGAATCTGCCGAAATGTTGCACAGCCGTTTGCTTCATTCTAAATTCGAATATAATTTCTCATAATTAGATTTAGAAGGATCAATATTGTTGCCCTTTTAAATGATATATGTGAATTGAAATTTGTTCCGTCTATTTGTATGTTATTAGAAATTTTCACTGTTACATTATGTTATTGACAAAGTTTATTTTTTAGTTTTACCGGCTATTTTCTATCGATTTGTTTATTATCTAAACTTTGACCTTTGATCAGATGATGAAATTAATCATAATCCAATTTAAATTATATTTATTTATGGTATATATATATTTTTCCTATTTGCAATTAATAAAACTTCTGTAGGATTCCAATTTATTTTTGATTTGTTATAATTTTTTTTGGAAATAACATAAATTGATTTGGATCTTTTCACCCTCATCTGACTTCTAGGATGAAGAATCAATTTTTATTTTATCTTTTTCCTAAAAAATAATCACACTGACGCTTCTGGTTACTTGTTGAAAGATTTCAGTGAAAGAAAAGAAAGTAGAGAGAAAGTAGGAAAAGAATAAATTTTGAAACAGTAGAAAAAATCTTTCATTATCAGGGCATCACTCAAAGTTCTAGAAAATGATTTTTTACATGCATACTGAGCTGATTTATTCGTTTATTTCTACTGTCGTAGATCTCACAGTACGAGCGAATAGATTTCATTAAAAAATTAAGCGAATAACCTTTAAAGAATTAAACGAGAATAAGATACGGTCATAAATCGATATCTTTGTAAATAAACTCGAAGATTTTTAAAATTCCATTTTAAAACTCCGTTTTGACTGTGTATGATTAAATTTATTCATTGATCATACT
>CAUHTR010007735.1:0-120301 GCA_959609185.1 Schmidtea polychroa
AGAAATATTTATGCACCAACGATCAACACTTACATACTTACAGAAGGAACACGTTATAAAAAACGAGAAACAAAGTATAGCCAATCGATGTACTGAAGAAAATGAATACTATAAACAGCAATTAAACTTCAATAAAATCATATATAGAAACGGATATCGAGATAAGGACATTGAAAGAATGAATTCTACCCATAAATAATTTAGGGAGATAACACAAAAAATAAGAAATTTTTTATCTGAATATCCTGTTTATCAGTGACATACTCGACTTCAAGATACTGAAAAAACGTAGATATACTGGTCTTCCAATTCGTATAGCACATAAATCTTGGACATCGAGAAATGCTCTGGCAAACCACACAAAAAAGAAAACAATTGCACAATGGAAAATTGGCAGACACCGAACGATATATGCTTTCGAAACAACATTGTCTATTGCATTACGTGCAATGTTTGCAAAGAAATATACATTGGAAGTACGCTCAGGACCTTGAACCAAAGATTTAAAGAAAATCTAGATCCTGGTGAAAATCCTCGATATACAAACATCTTCAACAATGTCAACCAAGAAAGGAAAGAAAAAATATTTCAATCGAAATCGTATCCAATGGAAACATCCAAAAAAATGTCAGATTTAAATAAGCAATTCTCATCAATTTGATCTGTTGTCATAGCTTTTAATAAATATTAAATTAAAAATTTAAACATAATAATTTAAAATAATATAGAAAAATAAATCAAATATACTTTTAAAAGATCATTAGGAATAAAAATCAAAATAGAAAATCTTTTTTTAAATATTTAATTTGCGTATATAAATAATTATTGGAAATTATATTTTATAAATATTTTAAGATATTATTTATAGAAGCTTAAAAAATTCAAAAATGTAATTTGAATTATCGAGGATATTTTATTAAAAAATCTTAAATTTTAAATTCTTCAGAAAAAGGTTTATTATTATTTTTAACCAATGAGAAGTAAGAAAAAGGAAATAAAAAAGAAGATCAAAATGCATTTTGAAAATAAAAAAAACTAAATTTCAGGAAATTGCCAAGGGCTATCTTATGGTCGAAAATTTTTTCATTTGTATTAAATATATTATTCGCAGCGAAAGGCTTAAATTATCATTTAATTGTTTAAAATTTAATTAATGCTGCTATCAAGAAATCAACACTTTGAATTTATTATTATTGTTGTTGTCGTGTTATTTTATTAATTTTATATTATTTTTTAAGTATTTAAACTTTTGTTGAATCCTAATTTAGATATTATCTTAATCACATTAATTAATTATTTTAAAACTAAATAAAATTAAATAAATTTAAATTAAATAAATTTAAATTTAAATTTAAATTTTAATCATAATCTCTCATATTTATGATATTTAATTTTATCATAATTAGAGACTAGATAGTGAAAAAAACATTTAAATTAATGAAAACGGTAGCAAATTGGCAATAGCTTTTCATCAATTTAAAAACATAATGGGATTCATAATCAAATATATAAAATGGAATTTTTATTATAATCTTTCAGACCTTGTTTTTGGCTCTTTGGAATTCCACATAAAATCAAGAAACACGACAAACTTTCCATCATCCACTACCTTGATTTTCAGATTTTCAAATCTTTTATCTATGACTGACCGAATCTAATGATTAAAACTTTTCATAGGTTTTATGAAGTAAACAAAAGAAAAAAATTAAAAGTATTATTATTTTGAAACATTGAAATTAGAAATGATTTAAAAATTTCAAAAATCTTTAATTATTTTGTTTTAATCAACCAGAAATTATATAGAGTTTTCAAGCATATTTCAGAGATTTTTTTGGTAAAACACAATTAAAATGGATTTATTTTCTAAAAATAATAATTAGCATATATTTAAACAAAATCCACAAATCGATTCTGTTTACAATTTTTTTTCACTCTATTTCATAAATGAAGTTAAAACAAAAAAAATCATTCAATAATATCTAAAAATGATTCAATGCCCCGAGGCTTTGAGTTAATTAATAGTTTTGTGTATCAGGAAATATATTGCCATGATTACAGCTCTTGTTGGATGGACAATTATACAGAATTCTTATTAGATGACAATTTAAGAGTATTTCCTATAGAGAGATCAGTTCATTGCTTGTTCAGCAATTGTGACCGATATTAATGCGGGACGAGGATTATTATTTCTAGTGTTTTTTAACGTTGTTGACAACTGAAAAAATAATCATACTGGCAAAAATTAGACACAAGTTTATATTTTACGTTAATTTCAATAAGTCGACAGATACAGACTGTCAGATTTCTTTTACACGAGAATAGGAAATATTTAAAACAATGAGATAATTTTTAATTATTTACATAATCATTTTATTTTTAGGAATCCAACTCGGAATAATGAATGGATTGAATTTGCAATTTATTTATTTGTTGCAATTTTGTCAATCTTTAATTATATTGTTGTCAAATTTAGCAAAACAATTTATGTAAATGTTTATTTATTATTTATGACACAGTAAATTGGGGTTTTATTGTGTTTTGTAACATTTTCTTTCACTGGAGAATTTTGTTTGGAAATTGATAAATTTATGAATTGGTGATTATCAAATTAGTGAACGATCAAAAACATTAGGGGATAAAATAGTGAGATAAAAAGGATTATTTGTTTTATCAATTGAGTGTATTATAGAATTGTTATTAAAATATAACAGTTAATAAATTGAAATAAAACTTCAAAATGGCTTTGAATTAATTTCATTATATCCAACCCGACGAAGAAAATCCCTCAATGATCGAGCAAGGTAAGTTTTGATGAAATGTTTAAAAATGTTGATTGACTTGTTTGTTTCGTTGAAAAATACATATATTTTGTCTAAGATAAAATAGATATCCAACAAGTTCAATATTAGGAAACCTGGATTAAGTAACCTCTTAAAGATAGAAATAAGGCTGAATGTTTTACACTGGGTTGTGATGTTGAAGTAGGCGTTTAATGCAATTATTATATTTGATTTTGTAATCGTAAAACACTTTGACGGATGCAAAATCTAAATTTCGTGAATTAAAATCCAAACTATCAAAATTAAAAAATTAAACAAACGTTTACTTAAAGCATCCTTTTCTTGTTTTTGTTAAACACATATCATTATATTTCTTGTAACTTCAGTAAAGCAGATTTATATATAATTAATAATTTACTGATTATACCTTTTTTTATGATTGCATAGAAAATACACCAATAGATAATTAACTCAAAATTTATGTGCTCATTTTTCATTATGAATGTTCTCGATAGAACTAGACGTATTTTGCTTTTGGTCCGTGTAATTGTGTCGGTATTGATAAGAGAGTGTATACATTTTTCGGCTTATAGCAGATTAGATAAATACATAAAGCATTTGATTGGATGCACACATTCAGTTGAAATATATTTTCAGAACTCATGAATATTTGATATGATGCACTAATGTATAATTTGTATATATACTCATATTTCAAATTTTAGATGGTGACCCAAATATTCACGCATCATCTGAGGAAATTTTGAAAAATATTAAAATTAAATTTTTTTTTAAATAATTAAACAACATACACATACTCTTAAAATATCGAATACTTTAAAAAACCAGGCCGTTTTCGTTGATTTTACCAATTTATTAAAATCATGTACACATAAATTGTTTGGTGTCTAGTTAAATAAAATAAATACATATTTTTATGTAGGATGAACTTTTAACGATGAAAATAAAATTCGTAATTTTATTAATTGTTACAAATAATATTTAAATATATAAAATAATTTTAATTCTTATGTAATGTTTTCTAATATTTATTAAGAAATAACTAAATAAATTTATTATTTATGTTACATAATTTTACGAATCAGATTACAGGCCAATAAAATATCTTATAAAGTATGTCAAGGTCTTCAAATATAGATTAATTTAAGGTTTTGTTTTAATTTAACTAATGTTTTTATTTCATTACTTTTTAATTCTCATTTTAATGAACTTGGATCTTGTAAAATATGTTTATTGTATAATTTATTAGTTATTTTATTACTAATAGATTCTAGAACCAAGAACTCATCGTTTTATTCTATTAAAATTATTTATGAATATATAATACACTAAAATGCTTTGATTTAAAAATAATTATTTTATCAATAAAAATTGATTAAAAAATATTTATTATAAAGTTATTTTTAAATGATTGTATTATTTCTATTAAAAGCTCAAACGCCACAAAGTTAGAGTCTGAGAAATTCTTTGAGTGAAACTAATTACTTTCATCGGATCTAATTTTCGGCAAATCTCGTTATACTACTGACAAAGATTAATTGGGTTATACTCCTTCTGTAGAATGCAACCCAACGAATCTGTCTAGTTCCTATCGGATGATAACACCAATATTTCCCTTTAATTCGATCAATCATTCCGATATTTAGAACTTAAAAATAAATTTAAATTTATTTATCAGATTGGTAATTAAATTGAAAGATTTTTCAAGTTAACTTTCAAATTGATATTCATGCGTCCGACCAATTGAATTCCTACTAAACAATCTCCGTATTTGACATGCAATCAAACCAAAATTCAGATTCATGCCCGAATGAATTTTAGTTTTTCTTTTTTTGAATATTTAAAACTATTTTAGTGAATTTGGTTATTCTATCATAAACTGGAGAAATTTCCTCAACGTATTTTGATGGAAATATTTGTAGGGAAATATTGATTCGGGTATTGTAATTCATTTTGATAGTATCGGTGGAATATATTAGATTCGACGATACTCACGACGCATGAGAAGCGGAGTAGACATCCCAAATTGAAATTCTGAAGAAATATAAATTAATTTTCAATGGCATTTGAAAATTGTTCGAAAAGAATGAATGAATTTTTTCTAACAGGAAAGTTGTTTGTCTAAAATAACTTTTTCCATTTTCCCCTTTTAATTTAATTAATATAAACAAAGATTGTTTGTAAGTATAATAAACTTTATTTCCTTATCAGTCACAGGTTTCGTTTCTATGAAATTCTGACGTACAAATTTTGAATAGACACTAAAACTGTTAATTAATGAACTAACTTAAACGGGAAATTCAGTAATTTAATTGTAGAAAATTTATGCGTAAAAATAGTTAATAGTGCATGTGAGACAATTTTCGGATTTGATTAATTAACAGATTTCATTAAATAGAAAGATATTAATTAATTACAAACATAGATAAAATTTAAATAATTATTACACGCTAATATAAACAAAATTATTAATTAAGGATGTACTCTGAAAAAATTGATTATTAATTATAGAAAATATATAGTTTATTTATCAGTTTTAGTAAGCATTGAATTTAAAATAGTAATTAAATATCTCTCTAAGCTAAGGGTCCCATCCATCCGAATTTTACTTATTTTTATTTTTTTTATTTATTTTTTTATGAAGTATTTATTCTTTTGTACTTATCGTTCTATATTACTTAGAAACGGTTTATGCTATTATCTTTTGTCATAGTTATGTAAACATATTAATAAACTGAATCTTACTTCTGTCCAAGAATACCCTGGATATTAACTTTAACATTAACCCCATGTTCTAACGGGGTTGGTGAAGCGAAGCGAACAGGGACAAAAATATTTATTAACAAAATAAATTTATTATTGATAATTTCTTCAAGTTGTTTTAATGAACATGATTGTAGATATATTTGGGAACATTTATGAAATTGCTAAATGAAGGAAAGGAAAAATCTTTAGAGTGATCATATAGTCCAGATCAGAGACACAATTTTAAAAATGGAAACCTTTCGTTATTTACTTGACAAGTAAAGAGGCACGAAATTTAAAATATTGACTTATATTATTCTGTTTTATATTTCAATATATTTAATTTAGTATTACAAAACTATCACAAGAAACTCTATATATGCGAATATCCTACACCTCCATTGCTAATTTTTATCCAATTCATGGAAATCGCCGACTATACTTATTAGTCAATATGTTGTATCCATTAACTGACAAAGTGACAGTAGAATATGAAATTACCTTTTGATATTTTAATACATTTTCATCAATGGTCAATTATATTAAAATTGATTTTTTTGGAATGAACAATTTAATTCCTGATTCCAAAATGATATTTTTATTTTTAGAAATCTAAATTAAGATCTCTGTTTCTATAATAATATTCAAGATCCGCACATTACCAATTACTTTAATACAAATTTATCAAAGTTTAAATGTCATTTTAAACAACGTCACAGCCAAATAATTGGTTACCTAAAATCCAAATCATTAAAACATTAAATAAATACATTTCTTTAAAGAATTTATTATATTATCTTAAAATTTGTAACATTTTGACTATTATTTAAAAATTTTTTATTTATTCAAGAGTTTATATAAACATGGAAGAAATATATTTGATCGGTTGTATCAAGGTTGTATCAAGAATATATATCATTAAACGGGTATCAAAAGTGATTAATAAATATGAAGATTGCAAAACTTTCAGAAACTTATAATCTTAATTTGAAATGTATTATTTCATCTATGACATTTTAGTTATGACCAGGACAAATGACTAAAGTATATTTCCGTACAGCAGTAAAACAATCAAATGTATTTTTTAAACAATAAAAGAATTAGAAAAGGAAAAGTGTTTGAATTTTAAAAAGTCTAAACCACAAAAAATTATTTAATTACTACTGATTAAAGTAATCAAAATGATGATAGGCCAATATTGACTTATTAATGGTTTAAAAAAACTTATAATTATATATAGAAGATGTTTCATAAATGTTCAAAATATCCATCAACAATATCCCCATGCTGTTATGGGAGAACTATAAAAGCTCTTAACGTGACATTTTGTCACTTAATATAAAAAAATAACTTTTAATTTGTAAATATCGCCTATTTCAAGAGTGGAAAAATTTTTTTATGCAGCTTTGACAATAAATTACTGAAATAATTGTTTTAGTTTATGCATGTCATCTGTAAATAATAAAAAGAATCTTACAATAATTAATCTAAAACAAAAATGCCCATTGATAATTAAAAAGAAATATACCTGCTGAAATAATGTTGAAAACACACGTATTATAAAAGCTATAATTTTATTTATTTACAAAGGTATTTTTCATTAAATATTTTGCAGTGTGGCGTTTGGATGTGTTTACACTATCAAGGGACTAATTTGATGACATGGCCCACAATTCGGATGACTTTAAAATGGTTATTTCAACCTGCTATAATGTAAAATCCTCATTTATAAATTTATTCTAAATCAGATTTCCTTGTAATTCGAACAAATGTCGACCTTTGGGCAAAAATGATAATCTGTTTACCTAAATAATCGACTTCTAAAATAATCAAGAAATTTATTACTTTTTTCCTATTGTTTATTAACATATATGTGGTTCACCTAATCAGTAGTGAGGCTGGCGCAAATATAAATAAATAACATATTTGAAAATTTACCTAAATATACTTGATGTTGCATTTGTTATTGCATATGAATATAGTGCATGCAATAAAAGATGACAGAGTAAAAGAAAGAATGAGTAAAAAAAGACATTTATTCTTTTCTTTAATGATGAAAAATTAGGAAAAGAATAATTTTGAAAAAGGAATAATAAGAATAAACACCATATTGATATTTTCCATACATGTTTAGTGTCAAGCCGATTGTTTAAAACAATTGTTATTTTCATATCCGACAGGTTTAAACAAATATTAATTTAACCAAAGATTTTCTCTTATTTTTCGACTATCTTTGATAAATTATTTTAGTTTTATTTTTTGAAACAATAAATTACGATTATATAATTTTTCATAATTTATTTGTTTAATTATTGATGCAAAAATCAAATTTTAAGAGTAAAATTAAAAAAAGGTTTTATGAGAATTATTGATTTATTGTTTTAATGTTTTATAGAAAACATTGTATTTATTATTTTAAATTTTTGTGTGGTCATAAAAATGATAGAAATGTGCTTCTAAAGGCTTATAGAAATTAAAAATGAGAATAATTAAGAATAAATTTTAATTTTAAAATCAGTAAAATCTTCTATTTTTATTCATTTCTCTATTGCAGATCTTATATTAATCACTTGAAAAATGCAGTACCAAAATTTCTCTTTTAAATAATAAAACAAAAACTTGACTTGTAATCCTCTAAAAAATAAAATGAAATTATTTGTTAAATGAACGAAAATTACAGATATTTTGAATTCTGAATATGATGCAAAAATCTAAGTAAACCTTTAAAATATTTAAATATTTAAAAGACATTCGAGAAGATAAAACTAAGATGTTTAATGAAGAGGATATCTCGCGAATGTGTATATAGGTAAATAATAATAATGAAGTCTTAATTTGATTTGATAGCTTGAAATTTTTATTTTTAACAGTTAATAGGATTTTACACTGATCATGATTTATTTAGAAATGATTCGTTTATAAAATAAATTAAATTAAATATTAAAAAGAGATTGGATAATGAAATATCCAAGTCATGTTTAGCATTCACTTATTGACATTGACTAACATTTATTGTATGTCATTAAGATGCAGCTGTACATGCATCGAACATTGTATTCAGTTTTCTGTTTATACCAGATTCGATTTTGATATGTTTTAACATTATAACAATATTAAATTCCAATTTCGGTAAAATAATAACTTTTTGGATTTGTAACTTTCTTCATTTAAAATCTTTTTGCATATTTTAGAGTGACTAAATCGAAAAATTAATATGTTAACAAATATGCACTGTTGATTAAAAAAAATATCTATCGACATGAAGAGATAATGATAATAAATGAAAACAATAGCACAATTTTTATTTTTATTATATTTTTATTATATTTTTAAAGTTCTAGTTAAAATTAGAAAAAATGACTTTGACTAATATAGCAATTATGATGCTATAATCTAAATTAAAATGAAAAATCTGATTAAAAAATTTTTTTTCATAAAATTCAATTACCCAAAACGAAAAAATCTCTAAATATAATCCTCTCAAAATAATCCTCTGACGTTGAAAATTCATTAGCTTTTACTAGAAGATTTTTTACAATTTTCTTTCTACTAAGTTAAGAGAAAATAATGAATGAATCTTATTATTTAAAGAATCATAAAAGTAGCATTACTGATTTATTATTATTATTATTATTATTATTATTATTATTATTTTTATTATTATTATTATTATTATTATTATTATTATTATTATTATTATTATTATTATTATTATTATTATTATTATTATTATTATTATTATTATTATTATTATTATTATTATTATTATTATTATTATTATTATTATTATTATTATTATTATTATTATTATTATTATTATTATTATTATTATTATTATTATTATTTTTATATTTGTATAAATTGAACATTTCTAATTACACCTTTTATTTCATAACATTAGACTGTTCTAAATTATCACAAATGAATTATGGAAATCATTTAATACCTCCTATTTTTTTAAAAGTTTATCATTGATAATCATTTACAAATTAAATGAGCATTCTAAAACCATGAACAAATTTTGCTCAGATTTAACAATATTTATATAAAAAAGTTTTATTTATAATGATGTAATATTTTGTTGATTGAAATCTAAAATAACTGTATTTTTCTCTGGGAATTTTACGCGTCGTTGACTAAACGGAGAGTCATGGCCGTTTTCACTCACGTAAATCTGGGAATTGAGATGTTCCTGAATGTCTTTGATTGATGAAAAATAATCTGAACAATCACTGCGTCTTTGAACACAAAATTCGTCTTCTAAATACATTAAATTTGGACTAGGAATAGATGAGAGTGAGGAAGGTTCTGTTTTAAAAGGACTTTGAATAATTTCATTAAAATTGGAGTCTTTAAGGATTAATTTGCTTTGAGATTGTGATTTATTGAATGAATTGGTGAGATGGACGTTACTGATTACTGAACCTCCAGTTGATGGCTCGTTGATTGATGGGGAATGTGACTGTATTGATACGACAACCAAGTGATGCGATTGCGAGTTAAAAGGTGGAGGTAATGGAGTGTATTCAGAATTCATTTCACCTAAAATTTTAAAAAAAGAATAAAAATTTATTTTTGTAATTTTTAAAAAATTAAAGTATTATTAATTACTGTATGAAAAAAAAATCACTTGAAATAGCTAATACCAAAAATTATGGTAAATAACAGAAAACATCAATCTTTAGTAATTATAAAATAAAAAAAATTTAAAAGAAAATAAAAACAAATCAATGGTGAACAAAGTTATAAGTGGTTTTACTGATAATATAAATTAATCATAAGTAATCCTTACAAAGCCCTACACATAAAATTTATGTTACAATGACGTTTTGTATTTACATCGGGTTGGATTTATTTAACTTTTTAATTCTTAAATAAACAATTGCAGATTTAGAAAAAAACATGTTTTTTTGAAATATTACTAAACTTTTATTAGAATGACACCCCAGTGGCCAATAGAGTATCTATACTAAACAAATTATTAGAATAACCGGCTGAAAAGGGATCCCAAACAATCAATGCCAAATAAACATTTATAAATCATAAATATTTTAATTTACAATTTAATATAACATTAAAGTTCTCAATTGAATTATTCAAGTTTATTAAGCGTTATTAGACAGATATTCGACAATTCTGACAATGAATCTGATAGTTGTCAAATTCATGATTATAACCATATTATCTCTGTTACGCATATCCTGTGAAGATTCCTCTGTAAAAAAAGTATTTTAATATTTCCAAAGCTATTAAGTTAATAAATTTTGACATATTTATTATCCACATCAAACCTAATAATTCTATAAATACACATAAATATATTTATTTATGTATTTTACAAAATCATATTAACCTTAAAATTTTTACCCTTTGTTCTCTAATAATACCTTTTGAAATTTTGTCAAATTTTGTCAACTATTCTGAAATCTAGAAAACCTATACAAAGATTATACGGAATAGATTATTTTTATTTATATCAAAAGTATATTTTTCATCTTTTTACATATTTGTCAACAAACGTATTTTTTATATAAATCCTTAGTTATAATCACTTTTCTTTTTTTTCATCTTTGATCTCTTTTCGTTTACAATTTCATTTGTCATTATTTGGTTTTGATTAAAAATCAACTTTTTGCAGTATAAAAACCAAATGAAGATAAATGAAATCAAATAAGACGTCCAAACATGTTTAAAGTTTATTTATTACATATAAAATTAATTTTCTTTATTCCTCAATGTAAAGGAATTCAAGCTCTTTAGAAATATAATATGTAATGTATAATTTTCCATAATGGCTATGATTTCTTTGTTCAGTATTTCTTTCAGTAAATATTTTAAAAGTAATTAAATTTAATGTTCGGCAATTTAATTAATTTAAAAGTAATTAAAAACTATTGTATAGTAGAATATTTAAAAGTCGGTACAGTAGATGCGAATGGCAAATTTCCTATGTATAATAAATTCAATAGAATGGAACGATATAGAGATGTCAATAATCCGTTACAACCAAGAATATTTCTAAAGAATGCCTACCAACCTTGAGTATCTAATAACGTTATGTCACCAACAACAGAAATGCAATTCAAAATAGAGTATACTTTTAAATTTTATAGTAATGTGTTTTGGAGGTTTTGACCGGTTTGCACCGCCTGGTTTCCATTTGTTATGGTGATAGCAATGGAACCGTAAAAATTTATATGTTATGTTAAAAAACTTATATTTTGTGTATTTTGTGAAAAACTTATATTTTTTTATGAAAAGGAATTTTTAATTAAATTAAAATTTGTTAAAAGAAAATTAACAAAAATAAAAAATGCGTTTAAATATTCATGTACTTAATTAGATTTGTAACATTTTGATTTTGAAAAGTTTAATTAAAAAAGTTGTTATGTTCGAATTAAAATTTACTTGCAATTGAAGTTCCTTATTGACAAATTACTGTTCTTTTTGAAATATTTCAATGGAAAATAATTCTGACCACAATATATCTTTTATTAAATATTCCGGTCTGTTTGGAGTCGTTTATAAAGCAAAATGCTTATCTGATGGATGCTTGTGGGCCGTTAAAAAATTTATTCAGCATATTTTAATGATGTCAGACTTTAGAGATAACGTTTTTGATAATAATGAGGAATATAAAAATCTCTAAAAATTCTCTATCAGATAAAGATGAACAAATGTCAACAATATTCGCGTTCTGTAGAAGATGTATATAATGAATTAAACACAAATGTCAATCGCTTGAAAGAATTAAAAGAAGACATTCGAATTATATTCAGTTCGCATATTGATTTCAGTTTCTCAAATTCTTCATTTCTCGCAGTCACCGATACCGGTGATTCAAATTTTACAACGTCTTTCCAATCTCTAGTGGCTACAAATGACACAATTCGGAAAACATTTAAACCTAAATAAGCTTATTTTTCTCTAAACATTCTTTCAAATTTCAAAGATCTTGACAAATCGGATAATGACGACGATGTCAATGATGACGCCTCTTATCCCGGTTATGGCACAATAAATCGGCATAATAAAAAACGATATCCAAACCAGTAATGCATACTCTATATATACTAATTTATGGAAAACTAGTGATTGCAATACCGCAGCACGTGCAAAGATATTATATCAACCTTGATTATAAGTCTAAGATATTGAAGTATATGGAACACTAAGATGGAAGGTCCCTCGCTAGCAAAATTATCAAGATTTATTGCAATATAACCTGTTATTGTAATTATTGAGTTATTCTTAACTATTTATATATATCAGTGAAATGTAATAGTAAAATAAAAATCTACACTAGTGCCGAATTCATAGGTGCCATTTCGGTATTGACATTATTCACTATACTTTCCACTATCTGCAAAAGATGTTCCAACTGGAGAAAAACGTAAAAGAGAAAGACCAAAAATGACATAAAAGGCACTTTAGAAAGATTAAAATTTTTTATTGAAAAATAATACTTAAATATTATTATATAACAAAGTTTTATTACTGAAATATTTTCATTATCTTACTAAACATTTTTTTTTACAGAACAAATTACTATATTTACTGAACAAAAATATACTGAAAAAATAAATAAAAATTACTGAACGTTTAATTAGTAGTATTCAAATAATTATCTTTTTAGGTGGATGGGATTTCCATTATTTACAAATTATATTGAAACATTCTAAAATATTTTTAAAAAAATTTGAAATACATATTTACATGTGGCGGCTGATAACCTATAATTACTGTATATACAAAATAAAAAGCGAAAAGAATTATTTTTGTTATTTTGTTTATTGAGGACTCCCACCAGTCAAATTTCAGGACCGGCATCTGTTATACACCATTGAATGCTCTATAAATTTATTTTTACAAACTTTACTGTGAAATGTCACTTTTAGATCTTATACTAGATAATTCAAATACTAATAATAAATAATAAAAAATAATAAAAAAATATAATTTTAAATAATTAAAACAAAAATAAACAAATTATTTTTCGTTAAATCAAAATTTCAAAATTTATTAAAAATCTGAAACATTTAAATTCGACTAAATTTAGATTTAAGAAATTAATATAAATTTTTTCTAAAAATATAAATTTACTATTAAAAATGAAAGTCTATCATTAAATATTTTTTCATTTTTAATTTAGTTTCTATAAATATTTAAAAATTATAATTATTATTTTTAATTATTATTTTTAAATAATAACATTAATGATAATCTAATCGTCATAAAATTTACAAAACATGTAGGGGGTCCCACCAAGTCTTTATTACGTTTCTTTTTCGAGTCACCTGTTAAATTGATAACGTTAAAAACAAAGTATTCTCTAAACTTTGTGATATATAATTCTGTTCAAGAAAACTATTGCTAAATTATCGTAGAAAAGGTTTAGTATACTACTTGCGTGCTATGGCTATTGAAGCATTCTTATATTTTCACTGTTAAGATTTTTCTACTTTAACAAATGAGACAAAATTTAGAGAGCATTGATAAAATATTCACAGCTCATTTAAACCTATTTAAAACTATAAAATATGTTACGTGTATATATCCTAAAAATTAAATATTCGTCCGAAAAGAATTTTACTTTCTCAAACTAGATATATATATATATATAAATTTGAGCTCGTCATTGAATTAGACACGTTTGCTAAATACGAACGAAATCATAGTAACAGAAAATATCTTTACTTTCCTTACCTTTTTATTTTTTCTTTTCTTTGTCTTATCGACATTGCCCTCCTAAATGAAGTCTTTGTACTTTATTAGTTCTTTTAATTAAAATATCACTTGGAAAATATTATTATGTTTAAAATCATATTATATTGAAAGATTTTAATATTTCATAAATGATCAAGAAAATAAAATTAAATTAAAAATCAGTAATCAAATATATAAGGAAAGCGGCATAGTATCCTCCCAATCTCCTTTCTTCAATAGGGCTTGAATAAAAGTAATGTTCTCTGTAGAAATTAATTAATAATTAAACAAAATGAAATTGACATAATTTAAAAATGATTTATAGGTGCTATAAAATTAGCTATGAATTTCTTAGTAATTCTTACGATGATTAGCAAATGAACCTGATGAGTTGGTTGGTTTTCTGTAGGTTGTACTGCTCATGGTTAATTTCCTCACATTCTTCTCCGGCTGTAAAAATATTATGTGCAATTTTGGAAAAAATAGACAAATTAATGTGACCCATGCACTGAGACTGACAGAAATCCCAAGAGTGGAAATTTGCACCTAAATTAAAATTAGTTAACGAGATATAAACAATTACAGAAATTAAGCAAATAGTCTCCCATGATGTAGTGTAAAATGTTGAATTGGGCGAAGTATATGTATATTGAGGCTATAATTAATATAATTAATATCAAATAATTTTTAATAATTTGTAAAAAATATAATAAAAACAAACTTCATATGTGATATTATTATTATTATTCTTGTGGTGTAATTATAATCGGATATTTTATATTATGTTATTGTTTATTCTATAACCCAAATATCTTAATGATACATAATTAATATGCAATTTCGCAACTAATCGAGTCTTTCACGAAAATTCTGAAAATTCTTGGAAAATTGTACTATATTAGAATACTAGAAGGGAATCTTATTAAAAAGTTATACAGTTACAGAAAACATTGGTTGGCCTAATTTTCAATCTGAACCCATTTGTATTTTTTGGATTATCCATCACTTATAGAAGGAAAATATGTCTCATTTAGATATTGCGCTGTATGTTGCAAAAAATGAGATTAGAAAAAAATAGAAAACAAAATAACATTATTGCAAAAATTGCAATTTTGATTAAAAACCATATTGCGTTTTAAATTTTTTCATATTCAATTTAATTTTTTGTTTTCATAAACTATGAGTAAATAAAATATATATTTGGAAAATAAATTATATAATATTTATGAAACTGGCGTGAAAAATATAATGTCAAAAGAAACGACATCAATATTAGATTTTCAGATTTATTTCCCTTTGGTGGTATGATAGTGACATTTTAAAACAATAAAAAATTATATATATAAAAACAAAAGGAAATACATTTACTGTTGGTGTTTACTAATGAGAGTAATCAAAAAATAACAAATTCATAACCTGCAAACAGAGAATCATAATGTAATATAATGTCAAATGTTATTTATTTTTAGAAGTTTCTTATTGTCCAAGCATTCGGCAATATATATTTTAAAGTGGATTTTCTGGAATAAATTTCTCGGTTAATACGTGATGATATATGGTAGTTATTTTTGATGGATAAATTATTTAAGATAACGAAAGACTTAACTGTTATAACTTTTAATATAAGCCATATTTACATTTAGTAAATTTACATGCCGTGCAAATGTTATTAACTAACAACCCTTTGAGTACCAACGTGGTTTTTAGAGAATTAACTAAAATTGCCACGCGGCTAGCAAATAGAAGTTTTGCGCACTAACCACTCCCGATGAAGGAGGCATTCTCTTTAAATAGTCACATAAATACACATTCGGAATAAAAAAAACAATAAACAAGAATCGACAAGTATGAAATAGAGATCGTAATAGTTCATGCGAGAGCAGACATTCAAAAGATTAAAACTGCTTTAACTCTGTCACCCTTATTGCGACAACAATGCTATTATAACACTGTTTGGAGAATACCAAAATAGTTTCTATGTTTAAGGTCTTATTTCAGTGTTTTAGGTATTTATTTAAAATTAAAATAATTATCATTAGCATTTGGAATTTTTGACAATATTTGTTCTTAACATTTTGCTTGGTGTCCTCAAAAGACAATTGGGTGAAATTGGGGGAAAATAAAATGAGAATAATGTAAAACAATGAATTGTATATTGGTATTTCTTTAGTGAGAATATCCCTTTTTGACTATTGTAAGTTCAAAGACGACTCTATATTGTTATGAAGTTTGAGTAATAATACATACTTCTAAATACACTTTAGAAAGATACTTTTTTTGTTAACATTTACCTAAAATATTTGCTTTGTATTAAAATTTCTTTTATAAAGACAAACTACCCTTGTTATTGTTTTATAAGTATGTTATTAATCATTATAATAAATCTTCATGATAACAGTTTTTGGATATTAAATTTGTTATGACAGGTGACATTCACTTAGGGATTGCTAGTAATAAAAAAAATAATTATACACATTAGGTTAGTAAAGGCGCATGTGTTCTTTGGTCATGAATCGGTTAAATTCTATTTTCACAATTAATTAGAAATAAATGGTGTTAGATGTACAGAATATTTTATGACTACCTTTTTTATTTTATTGACATTTTGTCTTTTTAATAAAAATAGTTGAAACTTAATTTGGAAGGAATTCAATGTCTTCAGGCAAAATGACTTTATATTATAATATCTATAATGTTGGGAAGTTGTTTAAATATAAATAAAGACCGTTTTAGAATTAAAAGATGTATTGAAGTTATATTTCAATTCGAATTTTTGTTCGAATTCTTATTATTAAAATAAACAATCTTCGTAATTATATATTCCAGGAACCACAAGAATTTAGTCAGATACTATTTATACTTGATTGCTAACCCTAAACTTAAAGACCGGATATTTGTTTGATGTTTAGGTTTTAATTTCAAATGGATATTGTCTCATATATTTGGACCGGTGACTCTTTTTAACTGATTATATTTTGATTAATTCAGCTTTCAAGCGGCACTCAATGTTCACTTAACTCAATGACAATTCACCCTCTTAGGAAATTATGTACTAATTCAATTTTCCACCAACATTTCCCATAATTAAAGAGGTTATTCCAATAGTTTCTGGATTATTAACAATTATTTGCAAATATTGCCAATACATTGGAACTCATTAATATTTTGAAACTCTTTAATAACATTCTCTACAGTGGCCTTAAAATTGTATGCATTTATTATTTATTTAGACATTCCAAAAGGATAATGACCTAATAATTCAGGAAATCAGTTTTCTATAGGCATTTCTGACGCGTGAACGTATCCTTGAACAATTATTACAGTATAATTTACTAGATAAAGTCGTTTCCTAAACTCATATTTTGTTTGATTTGTATGGTTTCTGAATACAACGCAAACCCTGGCGAATACATTTGAACTATATAATGTTGACAAAGGATTTTTCCCATTAACAAACTGAATAAACAATTAATTCTGCTAGCGGAAAATAGATGCAGCAGAGTATTGGGTTTTGAGCAATATTCTTTAATGTTCTGAAATATAATCAAGTTTAACTTTTATTTTCTCTTTTTATCTTAACAGAATATTCATTAATTCAGTTTCTGGCATTTTCTGAGTTTTACCAAATAGTTTTCCCAAAATCGGAAGCCTAGCTATCAGCCAATCAAATATCAAATAAGCATTATCTGTTAAAACAAATAATAAAATCACAAAAATATTCTCCTTTCATTTTTTTTCTTATATTTCATAAATCTCCAATACCCATTTTTAATGCCTACTATAGCTTCATTAATTGTTACTAAATTAATAAAAACATGTATATTTTAATTTAAATTTAAATTTAAAATTTAAATTTAAAATGAATTTGAAAATAGTGTAATAATGATTAAAAACTTAATCATAAAACTTCACATAAACTGGAATGTTTTTGTAACATATTTTTATTACATTGCATAGCTATACAACAAATTTATTCAAAATATTTACAATAACTAATACTTTTATTCAACATGACATTTTTATTTGAATGTTATTTAAAAATTGACTTTTCTCTGATGACTAATTCATATTTGATTTCATTTAACTTAGTGATTTAAATTTGCATAATTGTCATATTAATGGTAATTTATTGAAATCATTTTGTTTCAAATAATTTAAAATATGCTTAAATATGCTTAAAATATGCTTTATTAATTTTAATTTTCTATGCCGCAATACAATACGATCAATTATATTACTATGTTAATAATTTGACATAATAAAACAGAAATAAATAAATAAATCACCTCAAAGGAATGAAGAGTTCCAAAGTATATTGTAATAAATGCCAACCATATAACACACGTTGTATACATGGTAAAACCAATAAACTTTGATTCATTGAAATTTTCCGGTATTTTTCGTGTTTTAATTGCATAATACGTGCAAACTGAGATGAGTAACATATTGTACACAAGGGAAAGTAAAAACGTTTTAGTTTCAATTTTACATTTTAACACTGGGAATTCGGGCTTTTTCCGATCGTAACGAATTCCCGGAGGAGAAAAGAATAGCCAGATTGCATTTGAGAGGAGCTAAATAATTGCTACTGTGACATCAGAAAATTACAATGCTGCTATTTAAATTATAATAATAATATTGAAACAAAAATCAGATTATTTTTTATATTTATTAATAATATAGTTATTAAATAATATTTTAAAATCTTTTGATAATTAAAACAGAAATATATTAAACAAAAATAGTTTTGCAAAGTTTCTTAAATCAATGATGTAAAAAGATGTTTTGGCATAAAATTTTGATTTTAAATTATTCAGTATGAAGCAGGAGTGGTCAACGTGTTTTAACTTGCGATCGACTTTGACATTATAAATAAAAATTAAGTAACAAAAGAACGAGTAAATAAATAAAGTTATAAAATAAAATAATTGATTTAAAGAAAAAAATTAAAATGATTTTATTAAATATATTTTTTTTGACAAATTAAGAAATTTTAGAAATGGTTGAATAGAGTTGTAGAATAGAGAGTTGTACCGTTTCAACTTAGGACTTTCATTGTCAACTTAGCAGGTTTGAGTACAATAGGCAAATACTTGAGTACCTAAAAATCCACTAAATCCAGCATAATTCTAATAATGTTTACCGATATATTATTGTAGTTTTACAATGATAGTAATCATATTTACCAATAAACTCCAGTGAGCTTTGTAGCCTAAAATCACATACTCCCAGGTAATTACTGTTATTAAGGCAAAGTTGATAAAATATTGGACTTTCTCTGCCAAATGTCATTATTACAAAAGCATTGTCCCCTGTCCATTTGACGACATGTTGCTCGTATTTCATACCAAACGATTTCAGATGTTGCATAACTTCTACAAGATCCAAATATTTGAACAAGTCCTAGATTATACGAATCTTCGTTCGGAGCACAATGAAGTTTTTTAATAATGCATTGTTTTCATTTGTCCACTGGTCCACACATCAAGCTCCAAACGGAACCATTAATTATTAGTTATTTTTTCAGTTTCTTTTACTGTAAATCAGGGTTATCGCGGTGCTTTGGTGTTCTAATAGCCGATCTTCACGGTATGCCGATTAAGATTTAATGAATGCGCTTATGAATATGCTATCTACTGAGACTTCGTCACCGAACAAATGTCAACATTAATTTTGTATTTTTGATGGAAACTCCGATCATGGAATCATTTGGTGTTTCTCGTTTGTCTAGGTTTGAATAAATATCATTGTAATTTCTTTAGATGCTTCAACAACGTGTTATTGTGTTAATTATAGGTTAATAATACACAATACCTTTTTATTATCTTTTTTTAAATTTATTTAATGACAAGTTATTTGCACGATCATGTTAAAATAAAAGTTGAACTATGTAAGAGAGAAGATGAAAATTATTTTTAGAGAAAAGGCCGAAAAACTTTATTTTTTTGTTTTGGTTTTGCATTAACATTTAAGTTATTTCTTGTTTACAATTTTATCTTCGGTAGAATTTATAAAATATCTTTAATTTTTTAAAAATAAATTCACTTGAAAAAGGCAGTGCCGAAAATCCGTGAATATCAAAAGAACATCGATATATTTGATGATATATTTGCTTTTTAATAAATAAAATGTCAATGGAAAATAAATCAGTGGTGAAATTTGAAAAATGTTCTTATATTAAAACAATCAGTCATTACTAATTTATAAGTAAATACATGTTAAATAAATATATTTATAAGTAAGTGTATGTTAGTTAGTGTTGATATTATGTTTAAAGATCAAGATATTCAGTATTTTTGACAATTACAAATAAAAGAACAATGTATGTTCTGAATTGAGAGACCTAAAAAGAAAGCCTATTATTATACATAGCAAATAACTTAAGGTCTTTTATTATTTAAATATTATTTAAATATTAAGTTTAATTAAATTTAAGTCTGTATAAAAATAAACACTGATGATCTAAATATTATTATTGAGAAATTCATCTTGTTGTTTTATAAATTTAGACAACTGCAGATTTTATATCTAAAATTTTGTTTTATTCTTAATATCGGTAAATATCGAAAAACCAAATAATTTATATAATTATTAATATATATAGTAAATATTATAGTAAAATTTGTTATATTGAAATTTACTATTATTATTTTAACACTGAAATTTATAAATTATTATTAAGTTACTAAAAATGTTATATTTTAATCTGACTATAAAAGTATTTATGTTTAACGAAACTTAATAAAAAACCATGTAGCTTTAAAACACCACCATTACAAATAAATTATCATGCTTTATGTTATTCGTAAATTTACAATGTTTTTCAAAACATTTCTTCAGTCCTAAATGAAAACATTTTATCATGAGATTTTGTTTTAATTATTAAAAATAATTAATTTTTAATTTGCTGTTTATTTGAGCCAATAAAAGTGGTTAATTCATTTGAATTATTGATTTTTTTTAAATAAATAAAATAAATTTGCTTTTTCAATTAGAAAACAAACTTGTTTATTCTCTTCCTTTTTTCGTTAATTAATTTATTGATTTAGTTAAATTATTTTACTCACGATGTTAAAATTATAAAAAAAAGATAAAATAATCAACATTCTTGTATACATTGTGAAATAAACCATATTTAAATAATAAAATAAATCACAGATAATTTTTGTAGTCAGAATATGATATTAGAAAGTCATAAAACAATTTCTTTACAAGCTGTTAATTTTTATTAGAGAATCATAATTAAAAAAAGACCTAAAAGTGTATCGTAAATTGCAATATTGAAACATTAATTATTATTAATAATATCTCAATATAATTATCCACCGGCACTCAATTACTCAATTTTCCATAATTTTCTGTCACATAAAATTTCAATAAATGACTATTTTTATAACGGTTTTTAATATTTATTTCATTACTCACTTTATCTGTTTTAATATCATTTGTTAATTGTGAATTTCTTTATCTATTAAAACAGATTATGAAAATTGTATAAAATAAGATAAATAATACATGAAATGATAATATGTATTTTGATTTTTCTAAGAAAAAATAAAATTTAGTATAGAAATTTAAGTGAAAGTATGTAAGTGCATTTTTGTTAAATAAAGCCATTTAAGTTGTCAAAAAGTAGTTTAATTTTAACTATCTTATTCAGATACCATTCGCAATTTTATTAGTATTAATACAAAAAGATTTTTATCCAAGGATGACATGAGTTTCTCATACGCCAATCCCGGATGGGAACGGAATTCTTACATGATTCTAATAAAAGTAAATATGCTTGAAACTAAGGAACCATTAGAAATTATATGGAATAAAACAGATATTTGGTTTTATTGTCAATTCATGAAGTATTTTTTGCATAGCGCTAAATGTAATATAAATACATAAAAAATGTATGAAAGAAAATAAGTAAAATGATGAAGAGTTATTTCATTGCTGATTGCAACAATACATTATTTCCATATAAATTTATTTATTTTTCAATAGATAGTCTTGATAATAATGTAAGCATCGTTATTTTTTAGTAATCAGACTTCTTTGGTTATTTTCTTTTATTTACATTTACATTTTGACCATAAATCAAACTTTGTTTGATTTATTATACATTTCTAACAATCTTTTCAAGTGTCTTTTTCAAAGTCTAAATTGATATACCATTGAATTGAAATTGAGAAACCAAAAAAAAGCTTGACTCGTTCGGAAGAAATTAAAACATGAATCAAATTAGTATTGAAGCCTCTGTATTTTTTCCATACATATTCTTCGTTAAACAATATATTTGATATGTAATATTTAATATTTAATGTTTAATGGGAAAATGAGTCCATTGAATAGTCTACTAGTACCGCATCAAAGATATGTTAAAATACTATACGAGTAAATAAGTGAAATGTGTAAATACTAAAATTAAAATATATAAATGTCTGAAAAAGATTTAAAATCCCACATGATCTTTTTCTCCTAGCGTCCAACGAGTGATAATATTTCAAAATACTTTCATTAATAGTTACTAAAAGTAAGACCTACCCCACCCAATTACTAAAAATAATTATTTTGCTGACCCATTAATTTTGACTTGTGTTTAACTAAAGTTCGATTAGATTTTCAATTGTTTAATGAAAATTTGGAGGCTAGAAATTATTTGATGAATTCATTCGAGGAATCTTTTGAAAAGATTGACTTGTCATTATGTTTTATATTTGTACCCTTCATTGTTGTTATATTGGCCTTCCTAAATTCCTTGTTACTCAATATACTGTAACATTTAGGCCTTAAAAGATCCCTACTTCTAACTTACTCTTAGATCTAATAACAAAAACATTTGAAAAAACACGCGTTTTGAGTCAAATGTTACGATTTCACTAAATTTTATAATTTTTGGCTTTACGTAATAAAATCAATTTAGCAGAGGTGTACTAAGAAATACTCCATGTATGAATTATCTTAGAGTTATATGTCGTACAATTATTTTAAATTTATACTAAATTCTATATAACCCTTAATACAATATACCCTAAATTTATGTTGGCCTGCTGAGTTGGATTTACAAAAACTAAAAGGTTAAAACTAATTATCTAAATTTATTTTAAATGCAACATTTTTCTATAAATAAAAATTAAACAGAATAATGAATTAATAAATAATTAAGTACATTTTAATTAACTAAGTCAAATTATTCACAATATATATTTTAATAATTCACATAAATTATGCATTGTTAGAAGAATCATTATCCAATAAATTCACGATTTTATAATTTACTTTAAAATTCAATATTAAAATTCATGCATTAATTATAACCTTAAAAAATTATTTTAACTTTTCAAACCTAAATAACTTGAAGAGAATTAAATTCTGTCTATAATTTGTTACATAGAAGACGTTTACAGAAACCCCTCAAAAACATAAAGTAGTGTAAAATGAGCACGAAGCATTTTTAATCAAAATTATTTTTAGGCATTTTTATCAGGATTTAGAAAAAATTTTAATTTAATACTTTTTAAAAAATCAATTAAAAAATAAAATTTTACATTAAAACAAAAAATAATACAAAACTATATACAAATCACTTCATTTAAACAAATATATCTTTTTAAATTTAAAATAAACCCCTCATCAAGCCTAAATGTTTTCTGAAATTTTAGGGGAAAGAAGATTGTGTCATCTAGAAGTGTTTTTAATTTTTCATAAATTTATTGATATATTTTGCATTTTTTTAATTTAACACAAGAAATTAATAGAAATTAAAGAACTTGTATATTTTTTTAAAAGATTTTTAATTCACCTGCAAATTAATTCTAAAAGCAGACAATTTGTCTCAATTAAGTGGAAGAGTTAATTGTCATACAAGAAAATTATTTATATTTTTCAGATCTTCATATAACTTCTATAAAATATTTATATTTAAAAAACTCATTTAATAACTATTTCATTTTTAAATTTTTATTGATGAAATTGAGTTCATTTAAAAATTTTTAAATAAATATTTAAAATTTCATGTAACAAATTGTATTTTTTAATTAAGGTTCTATTAAAACAAAACTGAATCATGTCTTTTGCATTTAATTATAATTTATATGAACTGAAATTAATAAATGATAAATGAGCAATATTTAATCGAGCATGAATTATAATAAAATGAGCATTAATTTTTTTAATTGAGAATTAAATAATTTTAGCATTAATTATATTGAATAATCGTTATTTATATTTTATAAGCATTAATTTGATTAAGGTACATTTTTTGTTATGTGTGCATTTATTAATTTGTAATTAGCAGTATTTCAAATTCGTGTTATCAAAGATGAAGATACTTTACGCGAACGTTTAGTGCTCATCCCTAAAAAGAGCACTCACGAAGATTGAACACTCCATACAGCAGCTTGCCTACTGTATTTGGCCTGACATATTTATTATGCCGATCTATTTTTCATTAATAAAATTTGACTTTGAAATTGTTAAAAAGTGGTCAAAAGAGAACTAATCAAGAAATATAAATTCAAAATGTTACAAGGAAGAAATAACTATTCAACTTTCAGATTGGACTGATGGATACAATTGGATGAAGTGATTTCAATACCAGATAGTAATGTAGAGACTACAAAATGTTATGTACTATCAAGCGAAACTGTTAAAATCTCAGATAAAGTTCTATTTATGTTAAACAGTGGGGATATGTTGTAGTTTCTATTTAAGTAAAGTAGGAATTGTGTGTTATTATAGTGTTAATGTAGAGAATTGTAGTATCTAGCCGAGTCAACAGTAAATAAACTGTCTCTGGACAGCTGAGGTGTTTGTATGTAAAATTGACGATTAAAGTATAACTGTAATGACAATATTTAAACTTTTATTAACATAAAAATTAAAAAAATACTTTTTGTTTCAACTGCAAAATCTCTGAAGAATAAAAAGGTTTTTGGAAACTAGACAGTGAATAAATGTTAATCTGTTTCTACTAATAGAACTAGTTTGAAGGAATCGTCCGTACAAGTATTGATATTGGTTAGACAAGGATTTGAGGATTTGCAGGATTTCAGTAATTTGTGTTTCAAATAAATTCTAACTTCTTTATAGCTAGTTGTTTCTTGGCGTTTAGCTTGTTAAGTTTTTTAATTATAATTTATTTTCGTAATTGAAATTTTATTTGTAATCAATTTTTTTGTATAGCGATAATTTACTATGGTAAATATAGTGTCTTTTAATTTTTTTTAAAACGTGACACGCGCCAAACGAAATAATCAAACGTTACAAAACCTTGTTAAAAAAAATAAAATATAACTATACATTACAATGCTCAATTAAATATTAGCCATGATAAATTAGAGCAATCAATATAAAATATTTGAAAACAACAATGTATTTGTATTTAAAATTAATTAATTTAAAATAAAATGTTTAATTATTATAACAAATGTTATATCTTTATTAAAACAAATTTTAATAAATATCAATCTATTAAATCAGTAATGCTAAACCGTTTTCAGAGTGAAAATACATATATCAACACTCTGGAACACTCAAATATTATTTAAAAACATTTTATTTTTTAAATTGAATATTTTTTGGTATCAAGGTAAACAATATCGTGAAAAGTCGAGGATATTATAATTAGAAGAAACACTCTTTTGGAGTTTGAAACTGTTTATATTCGTATTTTGGAACAAAGTTTTATAACTCTTACAAGAAGAAAATTTAATATTTTTATAAAGAAAAATCTTATTATTAAATACTAAAATGTTTTTTTATCTCAATATATAAATTATAGTATTATAAAAACTTTTTTCCAATTTCACCACTGATTTATTTTTCCATTTTATTTATTATAATTTGTGTTATTAATTTTGCACCTATTTGAGACTTTTAAAACTTGAGAAATTATTTCTTGATTGATATTTGATAAAGACTGTTCCAAAAATGTTTGTTGATTTTATAATTTAGTGATAAAAGTACATTTATTTATTTATTACCTTTTTCAATTACAAACAATTAAATGATAATTTAAGCCTTTTGCTGTGAATAATATATTTAATACAAATGAAAAAAAAATTCAACTATAAGATAGCTCTTGTCTATTTCTAATCTTATAGTTGAAATTTTTTCATTTGTATTAAATATATTATTTGCAACAAAATACTTAAATTTTCATTTAATTGTTTAGAATTTAATTAATGTTTTCAAGAAATCATCACTTTATACTTTTCAATTACCAATAAACATTTAATTTTAATAATAATAAATAAGCATGCCACATATAATAATGATATTTAGACATAATTATAATACAGTATTTAATGTTTTAATTGTTAATTTCATAATAATTAAATTATAAATTACATTAAATATTATTCTTAAAATTTTCACTTCAAATTTTCTATCCATTTATTATATAAAAATAAATAACTAATAAAATTTATATTTAGTGTGATTTAAATATATTAATTAAAATTGGTAAATAAACTCAAAAATATATGCCGAAAATTAATGTCAAATAAATGAAAATTTTGCTAAGTAGATTAAAATAAAAAAAAATTGAAAATTATAAAATGTCGAATCTCAGCAAGTATAAATTATTATTTTTTGTGATTTATAATTTTAAACAACTTTTAAGTCTGTCTTTTATTGAGCACAAAATTTTGAATTACTGATATAATAAAATTATTTTAAATAATTCGCAAAAAATATATTATTAAAACACTTAAAATACAATCTCGAATATCAATAGCTCTGTATTCTTTTGTTTGTTTAATTGACTAAAAATTATTTGAAATAATAATTTTATCTCATGAATTGTTTCCTTATTTATTTCCATAAAATGAATGAATTAATAATTTAAAATGATACGATTTGTTTTTTATAAAAATATATGAGGCAGTCAAAACTTTGAAAATATATTATTATATTTTTTGACAATTTAATTTTAATTTTAAGTTGACTTTTCTTTTTCATTTTCAATTATGCATAATCGATCAGGGGAGCCATCAAAAGTTTATCTAAAATTCCTCAAATTTCCAAAATTTTGAATATTTTGATGCCAATTATCCATTATTCGGAAGACATTAAAGTCGTAATTGTAATTAAAAATGCAATTCTGAAGATTTGATTTCGTTTATTAACCAAATTATTTTAGATTATTAAATTGTCTAATTTAATTCTATTATTAGAATGGTAATTAATCTTCTCAATCTCGCCATAAATAAAAATTGGGATAAAGTTGACGAGATTTATAACATGGCGAACATTAGAAATTTGTATACAATTTTATTTAGAAATTGTTCTTTTTATAAATTTTATTATTTTAATGAAGAAATAAAAAATTTTATTTTTATTTTTTCAATTTTTATTTAATTTAAATTTTCGATGCTATAAAATCTTTTTTATAAAAATCACTAATTGGTTTTTTATACTATTTAAGGTAAAAATGAATTATTTATTAACCAATTTCGTTCACAATATCTTTTAATTTTCACAAAATGAAAAAGAGTGGCTTAAACGAAATTATGAAAAAACTAAGTATAAAGGGGGTTTAAAACAAAATTTCGAATGATTTAAACATTAAGATTTTTGGTATAACTAAAAAGTTTGAGAATTTTGAAAGGTAGACCTGAATAATTTTGGATAATTATTGTTCTTTCTCAAAAAGAAGAAAATGTTTCAGATTAATATAGTGTTGCTGGGTTTATAATAATTTCGACAGAAAATTAATTTTAATCTGACTCTGCGTGTCATTACTTGAAACTAGAAGACCCAATATAATTAAATTTTTTTTCAACAAGGCAGCATTTCACAATTCAAATTCACTTATTCAATTCAACAACCAACTGTATTATTTATTTGTTCATCTCAAATAACAATTATAGTTTGCGTTTATAGTAAGGTGACCCACCACAAACTATATTTCAATATAAAACAATAGACAGTAATGATCTGAATAACACGTCATTTTTTAAATAATCTTTAAAGAATTTATTTTTTAAATACTTTTGGCAAATCTAGCCAAGTTTGTCTTTGTTTAAATGTGACTACTGTAATATTAATCTTATGCACCTGAGTGTTGTGTAAATTAGAAAAATTAAAAATACTAAAGAAATAGTGAAAAATAATTTGTTAGTTTACTTACTTCAGTGTTCTTAACTTAGTCTTCCTAATGTAATGATAAAAATAAATTGTACAGTATATACATTTATATTGCGGAATATTCCGTCAAACAAATAAAATTTCATTCATCAATGTATATATATAAAGAATGGGGAAGACTGATGGTCTTTGAGACAATCGTGTTTCAAGATAATTTCAATGATTCTTTTATCAAATGAGTCGGCAAGATTTTAAAGCACTCTATTTGCTTTTTTTCTCAAAGTAGTCAATATAACTTCATTCATTTCCGCAACTGTTTGGAATTTTGTCTTTGAAAACACACTCCAATAAGAATATCAACCTTTCCTAGTAATTTCTTTTTGCAATTTCTTACTCGAATTTTAGAATTTCTTATTTTTAAAATTTTATAATGGATTCATTATTATCAGAAAATAGATAAGATTAACAATAATAATTACAATAATAATAAAAAAAGCCCAAACGATAATTATAAAAATAAAAATAATGACAGTCATGATATTGCATTAACCCTTTAACGCGCACTGACGTATATATACGTTCGCGCAAAACCGGACAAAATGTGCAGTGACGTGATAGTTTTTGAATAGTTTTAGTTTATTATTTTTCAGCTAATAAATATTATTATTTTATTGTTACATTATATTGTTATTTATTGAAATTGGTCCAAATATATATTTTCTTAAAGAAAAAAAATTGATTTTTTTGGTCGTTTTTTTTAAATTGTGCGTTAAGGGGTTAAAGATCAAATATCAAATGGCAATCAGTTTAGTGTATATTGCGTAACTCAATACAATTTGTTAGTGATTACATAATGTACATACAATAATCTATTATACAAATTATGACAATGACGAAATTTCAAAAAGATACAGAAATATTGTAACTAACCAAAAAAAACAAACCACCAAAAGCAAAAATTAAAAAAAAATATATATATAGCTTTTCAGATTATTTAATTTCAGCATGTTTCAAAAGAATTAAATGTCGACTAAAGAATTGAAAAAGAGTTTTAAAAGTTGGACGCTTATGAAGAAGTCGTAATTGTTCAAATTGCTTTTATCTTTGCACGTAGTGACGAATTGACAGAAGATATTGTCGAAGAACAAATGTTGGAAGAATGCATTCTTCAGGATATAGTTGGAACTTTAGAAGTAATAGAATACCGAAATTTCCAAACATATGAGGAAAATGAGTTTTCAATTTCTGGATTTCAACTTTAAAATAGGATCCAAGCTTACTTTCTCAATTTACCAGAATGAAATCACTACATCATCCAAGAAACAACAAGAATTTCTAACACTTTATTATCTGTGCAGTGGAGACAGTTGTCTTGAGACGGCTCTGTTCAGACTGTAAAGGTTCATCAAAAATGGTTCTTTTATTTATTATTTTTAATTATTAAAATTATGATTTCTTCATATTTCCCAATAATTAATAGCCTGTTTTTTAATCGAGTACACACATTTTATTAAACAATTTCAGATAAAAATTATTTATGAAATACTTTTTGGTTTCTTGATATAACCATATTGTAAAATGTGTTGTCTGCATATAAAATGTAGTGATTCTACAGTTTTAAAGTTTTTTATGAATGAAAACAAATTCATTTTACATTTATCAAACCAATATTTCATCTAATTTCAAAGAATAAATGTTTCTATAATATAAAAAAATCAATAAAGATAGATTATCAAAACACACAAATTTACCTGTGTGTTAAAATATAATTTTTTAATGAATAAGTTTTTATATAGAAATTGAAAAAGTGGTAGGAAAATAATTTAACACACAAACACAGCATATATAGTAAAAAATGCATGTAAATTTTTGATACGTAGAAATATTTTAATAAATAAAAGTTGTTAACATACAGTTAACAAAATTACTTTTCCAATTTATCAGAAAAACATGGCGGAAAAACTTTGAACTAGATTCGGAGAACTCTTTTTTGAGTTGTATAGAACGTAACAAAAAAACTTCTTAAGATATATTTATAAAATATTTATAACTTTAATATTTCTATCATTAAATGAAGGTGAAAATTGAAATTTTCAACCAGGACCTTCTACCTCTTATGATTTAGAGGAAAAACATCGTAAATTTAATATTTTGATAAAATATTAGAACCTAGGATGTGCACAATAATATTGTTAAAATATTGCAATATATTTTTCATAATGCAATATATTTTTATTACAATACAATATATTGCAATATATTTCTATTACAATACAATATATTGCAATACATTTTTATTACAATACAATATATTGCAATATATTTTTATTACAATACAAAATATTTTGCAAAATATATTGCAATATATTTTGCATCATCATTTGCATCATTTTTTATTTTCATTACCATATTATTGATGGTCAATTTAAGGTTCTATAAAATATGCAATAAATTGCTTTTTGTACAACATAAGATATTAAAGAGAAACAATATAAACGGTTTAAGGTTTGAGCAATAAAATATTTATTATAATAAATATAGTTTTAATTTACTATATTATCATTCTTCCTCAAATTCGTATTCATCTTCATCCTTGTCATTATCTTTTTCATTGACCACTAATGCTACTAGAGCCAAATTCCAAAGGGACTTATTTCGATTTAGAAAAAGTAAAAGTAATGTAAAAAGAATTATCATTAGACTATAATATAACATAATAGTAAGCAATACAATATATTGTTATTGTAACGCAATACAATACAAAATATTGTTATTGTGACCCAATACAATACAATATATTGTTATTGTGGTCTAATTCAATACAAAAGATTGTTATTGTGTCCCAATACAATACAATATATTGTTTTTGTAGCCTAATACAATACAATATATTGTTATTGCTCAGACAAGCATTATATTGTATTGTTAACAATATATTGCAATATATTGTCAGTACAATATATTGTTGCGCAGCCTTGATTAGAACATGACAAAATTTGATTAATTAATGTCTTCGAAAATGGCGAAGATTACTATGAATTTGAAAGATTACCAAGAATCACGAAAATATTGATTGGAACTTAAATTCAAAGAAAAATTCGAAAAACTTAAAAATAAATTTTATTTCCTAAATGTATTAAAAAATAGATATATTATACCGAAATAATTCCAAAATAAATTTTATGCATTAATTCCTAAAAAAGCTGAAAGTTATAAATGTCGAATAAAATTAATATTTAAGAACTTCAATTCAGAACTAAAATCAAAATTCAAGCCTTAAAATTTACTTAAAATGTAAAAACGTACTTCATAGCTATTTCTAAAATTGCTAAAATAAATAAACTTATAAATTAACTCCATTTCATCACAAATGGTGAGTCACCTATAATTGGTGTACATACCGACCTGTATTATAGAAACTTTTATTGAAATCAGTTGTTATAAATTATTAATGTTTTTCCAAAAAAAGCATAAATTAGAATACGTAAAATGGATTACATTTTTATAGTTCGCCACGCACTAATGACAATTGAGTTATAAGTAACTAGAAATGAGATTATTTTTGATAAACTCGTTATTTTTAGTTTATTCACAAATCATTTTTCACGCAATCAATTAAACGGAAAAGATTAGTTTTATCTCTTTATTTGACAGTTTAATAGATTATATTGCAATTTATCACCAAATCTTGAGTAAAGGCGGTAGAAACAGAAAGAACCTCCCCTGCTTATTACTCCTCACATTCATACATGAATTTGAGATAATCAAAGACTTAAGAGAATGTACAATTGACTCAGTCTACTTTAAAACACAAAAATAATTACTTAAGTAAATAATAAAAATCAACCTGTTACAGTTATCCGATTGTCTAATTTAGATCTTAGAAAAGGTTAAAAAAGTTAAAAGCATTTTTAACTCACCTCATTTTTTATCATGCTCAAAAATCAACTTGGTAATTTCTTTTTAAATAAATTTTAACTTTATTTCCTTTAAATTATAAAGAAATATGTTAAATAAAAACAAAAAAAATGAAATAAATGGAGATAATAGAAATTGGAATTTAAAGCAGATTGAATTAAAAGAAAATAACATATTTTAATGTTTTCTAATGTAAACTAAATTTTTAGACTCTAGATGAAAATGGAAATTGAACAGAAATTTATTCTTTTAAATGCATTCATTTATTTTAAAATTATTTGAACATTTGTTTAAATTTAAAGCACTTATAATCATTTGGTATAATTAATAAACTTGTAATTATTTAAATCAGTGATGTAATTGTATTGGATATTTGATTTCACTGTCGTTTATCTTATGATATGTAAACCAATGGCAAAAAATTCAATCGGAAGCTCTAAATTGGTACAGATTTAGGGTCCCTAAAATTTATGTTAGAAAAATAATTTCATGGAAACTCGGATTAAATTATTTACAAAAAAGTAATCATTTCGGTTTAAAATTTCCTACTCTAATATAAAGAATGGCCAAATTGTTTAATTTTTCTAATCCCATAGTACTTCTTAATTAATCTTTTACATGCTTCAGATAAAAAAATGTTAAAAAAAACTTTATAATATTTGGCGGCTCGATAAATGTTTGTTGTATGTTTTATGGTTTTCTCGTTTCTTTTAAAAAAGGATCAAAAAAATTCAACTACATTTTTATAAATAATCAAAGTTTTTATTGTGGTCGTTTTCCTGATAAATTTAAATCAAAAGATATTTGAAAAAACTTGTACAAAAGTTTTAATACAACTTCATTTGTTTTATTTATTTGAGATAGTTTTGCATTGGTGTCATCACATATATCATAAAATGAATTGGCTATAAAACTTTCTCTTATACTTACATTATAAACCCGTATAATTAATATATACAAATTCATGCATTATATTGAGTGTCGTGATCATCATTTATTCAGATAAAACATAATATATATGTAATATATATTTTCTGTATTTTTCAATAATAAATCTTTCACGCATTGTTACTTAATTTTATGACAAAATCTAAATGATATTCTGAACTATGTCATCATTCAATTTCAACATACTATAATCATCAAAATATTTAAAAATATATCTTACAATCATTATTATTAAAGTAATGGCTATTTGGTTCAATTTAAATTTATTGATTTGAATTTTTACATAAAAGTCATGGTAACGATTAATTGTAATAGAAATTTATCAAATTAATTCAGCTTCAAATGGACATAAATTTTCAAAGCTTGGAAAAATTAAAAACAAATTTTATAAAGAAATTTTATGTTGAAATTCGTTAATTTGGAAGTTTTTCTTTTGTTTTCTTTGAAGGATTTGCAATTAATTGATAGTTTTTGAAAAAAATATTTTTTAATGAATATATGTTAAACGTAATGATTTTGTCGAAATTGAATGACTTTGAATTATGCTCATTTATAAGCCAGATAAAGTAATTCTCCATTTGTATAAGATTGTGAAGGGGGTGAACAATATACAGATGTAAATATCAATTAGTGGGGAAATGTCTAAGTCGTTGATATGAATTGTATAAGAAAAGTTGTTTTCAAACCTATTGTTAATGTTAATTTCATAAAACTTATTGTCTGTATTTTTATCGTGATAATGAACTCATTATTATTATCCAAAAATTTGGCATTGGGCTAATTTCCCTGTTTAGGTTTAAAATGACAAAATGTTAAGTTTGAGGGGCAAAAATCACCAAATTAAAAATTTGAAGTCAAAGGTTAAAATCGAGTAATTAGCCAAAAATGGAAGGGAAAGAATAATTATCTTTATTAAATAGCACTGGAAAAATGCATTGCCAAAAATCAATGTTAATCTATAGAAGAGAGCTTGAAGACTATAAATCTATAAATATATCGTTTTTTGATTCACTTGAAAAAGGCAGTGCCGAAAATTCGTCAGTATCAAAAAACATCGATATATTACTGATTTATAGTCTTCAAGCTCTCTTTTTAATAAATTTAATAAATTCAATGGAAAAAAATAATCAATGGTGAAATTGGAAAAAAATGTTCTTATAATATAACTGATAATGCAAGTCGTACAAATAATGCACAATTTTTACATCCTTGGTATCCCGTCTTTACCTGCTAGACCAAATAATTACCAATATGAGTATTTTGAGATATATTTTACTAAATCATGCATTTTGATGGAAATTATCATTACATATTATAAAATTTTTTTTGCAAACACATTGCATCAACGTATTTTATATCGTATTGTGCAAATGATATTTAAAAAACAATTAATAAATACTTTTTTAATTGAAGGTAAAAATCAAAATTAATATTTGTCTCATGTCATTCAGCTTGGATCTTTATTTTTATAATTAGTGAATCTCCTTCAGGCTATGTACCTCTCGATAAACCTTGATATATTTATATTATTTTAATAATTTAATGAAAATCTACAAAGGAAGCTGGTTTCTAGATTTGCCATAAACTTTTAAATCTTTATAAATGAAGAAAAATGATAAAAATTCATTATAATCTATTTTATTTGATGGATTCCCAAGTAAATGTATAAGAATCAAGATTGTCAAAATAGAGTTGTGAGTTTGATAGAACTGCTTAAATGATGACTTTTAGGGGATGATCAAAACCAGAACCAAAAGGAAATTTACTGATGGAAACCAAAGTGTCACAAACTTTCAAAACCTGCAAGACCGTGAAATCTCAAAGTCTGATTCAATATTCTTTATTCGAATTTCTACGAAAATAGTAAAGCCAAATTACATTAAAATTGTCGAAGTTTGTAGATCACGTGTCAGTAATATTTCCAAAGCCGTGGAAAAGATTAAAATAAAGACGCATTATTGCTAAGGATTTTACCGAAATGTATAAAAGACCTTCACATTAATAATTTTACTCTTTGAATGTTGAGTTAGAAGTTCAATCATCTCACAAGGACCAAACTTAAGATTTGTTTTATTAAATAATATTTTTATATGTTTTTAAACTTATTGGATTTAAGTAAAACTTTTAATTTCGGTAAATTTTGAGTTAATTAAAAACGACTCATTTAAATAATTATGAATAAATTATGATAAAATAATGAGTTTGTGAAGTTTCGAATATAATATAAATCACGACTTCATATAAAGTTTTATTAAAATAAATCCAACAAAATTGATTTGAAATTACTCTAGGTCTGTCGAAAATGTATTTAATAAATATTTTCATTGTAAATTGAATTGATTCTGGAAATATTTATAATTTATAATATAATGTTTTAATTGTAGTCTAAAGTGATTCTGACATGTTGCTTTTTATTTTTTTAATTTCAGAAATTCAAACAAATTAATTTTTTTTTATAATTTTAATTTAATTTATTTTAAATATATAATTTTTAATATATTGTTAATAATTATAGATATTAATAAAATTCTACTTTCTTATAAATATAATCATAACCATAACACAGTTGTTTGCTTTTGATTATCAATAGAAATGTTTTAATGTGAAAAGTTTAATGTGAAAATATCGCAGCAAAGGATTCTTAATTATAATCTTTTTCTGACACAATATCGACAGAAAAAATGGTAAAGGATATATAAAGGATTTAAATGATATATAAAAGATATACATTCGATCACATAAAATCCAAATTATTTACTGGGGTATCAAAGAGTAATTTCGATCACCACATATCTAGGTTACTGACCCAGCCGACGTCTAGTGTCAAACTTTCAATTTGAAATCACAAATGTAAATTTAGAATTAAAAATTTTAATTTTTCAGAAATTCACACTGTTAAACATTTGATTTAAAAGTAAAATAATTTAAATATATTTTTCAAAAAAATAAAAAAATCGGAAATAGAAATTAGTACACAAGAATGAATTGTGCACTGACCCGTTGTACGCAAACAATTAATCGATATTTGAAATTTTATGGCTGAATTAATTCAATTTTTTCAAATAAATTTTTTGATAAATACAAAAAATATTGAACACAATTATAAATATTTTATCAAAAAATCTTGATTGGAAATCAATTTTTCTCACAAGAAAAAATAAATTTTTTGATAAAAATCATCAAGGTTAGTTGAAAACTATTTCAAATTCATCTCCTTAAATTCATCATTAATTATTTACAATGCTCTGAACACTGAAGACACTCAGAATAATAAAAACAATTATTACATGCCAGAAAAAGAAAAGATAACATCATTTCTTAGTTTATCGATATTTTTGCAAATAATAAATTAGATTTTTACATTATAACTATAATTATAGTATAAAATGTGGGTTTCTTGGTAGTAGCATAATTTATATGTTAAATAAGTGAATTATAATAATATCGTTTACCTGTTTACCAATAATAATAATAATAATAATAATAATAATAATAATAATAATAATAATAATAATAATAATAATAATAATAATAATAATAATAATAATAAGAATAATAATAATAATAATAATAATAATAATAATAATAATAATAATAATAATAATAATAATAATAATAATAATAATAATAATAATAATAATATTATAAGAACTTTTTTTCAAATTACACAACTGATTTCTTTTCCATTGACATTGTATTTATTAAAAAGCTTGAATATGAATAGGTAAATATATCAATGATTTTTTGATATATTTACTGATTCATAGTCAAGCGTTTTAATAAATAATAATAATACTAATAATAATAATTATTATTATTATTAAACAATTAAATGATAAATAAACTTATTGCTGCAAAGTATATATTCAATAAAATTAAAATTAATAAGGATTATTTGTATAGCTGAAATTATTATTATTATTATTATTATAATTATTTTAATTATTAATATTATTATTATTATAATTATTATTTTAATTATTATTATTATTATTATTATTATTATTATTATTATTATTACCTTTTTATCTAACTTCGGATTAAAAACAAAGTTTGTTTTTTGAATTTTAGATATTACAATTCTATTCAATGTCTATTGCATAAGTATTGTTATATTTTGTATTAATGGACAATGAGACTAAAACACTAACCTGAACACTAATTAAAACCGCACAGATCATCAACTGAGATTTGGGAGAAATGCAAGGAGGTCTCTTAGCGGTTTTTTGAGCAGATTCGAATATTCTGGCGATTCTATTTGTCTTAGTTAACAGAGAAGCATACATAACTGAAAAGCCAAGTCCCAGCAAAATCCTTTGAGTGGCACAAGAAAACACAGTCGGTTTGAGAAGAAAAACAAATGACACCAAATAACAAACTAAACATCCTGAGAGAATTAAAAATGACAGCTCACGCCCCGAAGCTCTAACAATTGGAGTATTTTTATAATAATAGAAAACACCCATTACAGATGTTGTAGTTGCAGTTCCAAGAAAACTGAGAATCATAGGTATAATAGCTAACCAACCACTGAGCTTCATGTAATGAACCTTAAGGTAAATTATTATGATTATTATTATTATTATTATTATTATTATTATTATTATTATTATTATTATTATTATTATTATTATTATTATTTTTATTATTATTATTATTAATTTTATTATTATTATTATTATTATTATTATTATTATTATTATTATTATTATTATTATTATTTTATATTAAGTTAAATTATCAATAATAATTCTACGCTTTATGCATTTTTATTTACGAAATATTTTAACATAGGAATTAATTTTTTTTCAGTAAGAAATTTAACAAAAAAGGTAGAAAACATTTACTGACTCTAATTATTTCTAGGGACAAATGACTGTTTACAGAGCGCCACATCAAATAGTCATTAATGTATGATTAATAGAATGACAACTGTATTTTTTGTTTGCCAGCTGATCTGGAGACAGAAATTTATAGCGTACAGATTTCAAGTTTGTTTAAAAATAATAAAATGTAACGTTTTTTAAAACCAATTTCAGTTTCTTTAACGAATTTTAGTGATATTTATTATGCATGTATTTTAATAGTGCATTATGAAGAAATTAGGAAATTATATTTCGTTATCAGAGTATTTATTAGAGCCTATATTTTTGTGAAAAGAAAATTAGAACATCTGGCAAATAGAGTATAAATTGAAAACTAATATTAATAATAATATTAATAATAATAATAATATTATTATTATTATATTATTATTATTACTATTATTATTATTATTATTATTATTATTATTATTATATTATTATTATTATTATATTATTATTATTATTATTATTATTATTATATTATTATTATTATTATTATTATTATTATTATTAATATTATTATTATTATTCATTTATTTATCTTAGTGATATTTTAATTTATTATAATAATTTTATATTTGTAAACTTGCAGCCCTTTTGAAGGTCTAACAAATCAAATTAAAGATGTTTATTTTGTTGGGTTTTAGATTACTTTAAGTACTTTAAGTCGGTTCCCTCTGACTCCTAGTGTTTTTTAAATCAAAACAATGAACGAGCCCAACGTATATTGAAACAACAGGTTCACAATTTATTATCACCACTTTACAATTACTAATCAAAGTTCCGTTTGTACGATTCTCCGCTCGGCGTTGATGCTTTGCAAATAGATAATATTCACCTTTTATCCCTTTAGATTCTCTCGACCCACGTTTTCCTCGGTTTCTGTTTGATTTGATTTCTTGTTCACCTTCCCGTATTCCTAATTCTATTTCTTCTTTTCCCTACTTTCCCTAATTCGTTTTCGCCTTTTCTTAAGCTCTGTTTCTTCCAACCTTTGCTGAGGCAAAATGCCGATTTTCTCTGATTTTCTCTTTCCTTATATACTCCTCGAAATCAGGATGACAAATGGTTATTGCCGAGCCAATCTTTCATTTGACATTTGCTCCCACGTATTTGCTTCGGCTGTCACCCATAATGGTCCAACGAATCCAGATAATTAATGGCCCTTCCGGTCTTCCAACACGCGCTATCTTCTCATTGCTCTTTTCTAATTAATCATTGTGTCAGGCTAATGGCCCCAAATCTTCCTTCTGTTTCCTTTTCTTCTTGTTTACCCTGCTCGGGTTTCCTTTATCTCTCGGGTTCTCCATTGGCTCGGGTTTCCCATTAGCTCGGGTTTTCCATTAGCCAATTAATTAATTAATTAACGTTTTCTGTTTTCATACATTTGAATGCTTTTCGACCCTTCCTAACCATTTTCTGATAAATCCCTAATCATCATATTGTTGACCATTAGCTAATCTATACCTGTCCCGTTTTCCCCATTCGATTTCGATGATTTTACCATTTATTGATTTTTCTCGGATTTCCGGATTCTTGCCTTTCATAATTGCTTTTGGCATTTTCTAATACTGCTTCCATCACACTTTCCTTTACTATTGATTCTGTGCATGATCCCGCTTTTATTCGTCTTTTTTCTTCGGTTACTTTCTATTTGAATTATTAGCCTATTTTTCATTTAAATTTTATTTTAATTTACGGACCTCAACAATTTAGTTTTAGTAAATACTGATTTTTAATCACAAAATAAATAATCTGAGTAAAATCGAAAAGTGAGGACTGATCAATGATGCTTTAAAACAAAAAATATATATAAAGCAATAAATTGTCAATAAATCAACATAAAACAAAATTATTTTCATAAAATACTATCTATAACAAACTTTATTATTACAATTTAGAAAAGATGTTTTAAAAACATATCATTTTGTGTTTCTTTTTTTGCGTACGTCATTTATGTTTTATAATGTTTTTTAATATATATTGTACATAATTTTGATTTTCTACATTACTATGCATATTATCATATTTTTTAACATAAAATCTTGTATAAGTTTGGAGATGTTTATTTAAATAAAAAAATTTATTATCCTTTTGATAAAAAAGTATATATATGATTATACTTTTGTGGGTGTATTTGAAGGATGATGCTTAAACAAAACAACAGGAGATAATTAAAATCTGAACTGGAAGATTTGAAATATTACTTTATATGATCTTATACTTATACTTTTATATTTAATTTTTAAATGGTTTTTTAAATTTCATTTAATTCCATGTATACTATAGATTAATTTTCTCTAAAGTACTTTTTACTTTCAACACTCATTTTTCAAAAGTTATTTTTTGTAAAAAGATAGATAAAACAGAAAAAAATTGTTTTTCAAGGGAAAAAAAACCGATTTACAGTAGTAATAAAAATAAATGAAATGTTAAAGTTAAATAAAACCGGATCAAATATGAAATAGTTTAAATATATTTATTATATATTAAATGTTTTAATAATTAAAAATTAACCTAATTTATTAATTAAGGAAGTTAAATTTAAGTCAAATGTAGAATAATTTTAGAAATAATTTTATAACATAATTTCAATTTTTTGTAAATATCAAATTTTATTAAGTTATTTATATTTATTTGACAACAGAAATCAGAGCAAAATTATGCTTTCTCTTTCAATTTTTCGTAATTCTTTTTAATCCATTAGTTAAACCAAAGATTATTATGAATGGCGTGATTTCATACAATTTCTATTTAACAAATTTTTATTAATTTTATTTTTATCATTTTTTAAAGTTATTAAATAATAATTTTATAATAGTGAATGAAATAAATTAATTAAATTAATTTTGTTATTTACTTTTATTTAGAAATAGATTATGTCAAATGTGTACAAAAACAATTTAGCTGACTGAATAAGTACATTTTGAAATAAAGGAATGTATATATTTATATATTTATATATATATTTACATTTTTCATAAGCAAAATTACAACAAATCCTTAATTTAGATCCCTATTTTCCTCTTTTATAGATTTTTAATGACTTAGAAGTTGGCATCATTTTGTCTATTTTAAAGATTCATTTCATATGATATGTTTTTAAATAAATATTAATTAACAAAAAACTGCAAACTTACTTCTTTTATATTTTCAGAATTCATTGCTGATTTCCAAAATATATATCCAAAATATATTTCCAAAATATATATCCTTTTTACAACGGTACTAAAATCATCTTTTCTCTTTCGAACAATACTGTATTTGAGATATTGTTTCTTTCATAAAGCCAAATAATTACTCTTTTATTTAAAGAGTCAATCCTAAACCACTGACCTTCTTAAATTTGTTAAATTGTGAAATATATTTCATTTTAACACTGGAACTACCAAAGTTGATTGGTAAATTGCAGATATACGTTTAGCATATCATTGAAATTATTGTATTTAAATTGAAATTAAACATTATTTTCAATTACTTGTGTAATATTATAAATCATTATAAAAACAATACATAAAAAGCGTTATTAATTTAAAAAGAAAGTTAAATCAGTCATTTGGACGTATCATTTTTTTCGTAATTCATTTTTATAGTTGTATTTTTAATGATATTTCTTACAATTCTCACCATCAGAATTGGTCCTATTTAAAATGAAATTGAATCCATTGCATCAACTACCTTTGCCTTGGTTATAAAAGGTGGCCACCATTTTTAATGAATTTCTATCTGAAAACTATTGGATAGTTCCAGTTTTGTCACAAGCATATATTAACCCTACTTAGTGTATTGATCTATTTTACATTTAAAATAAATGATTTTTGAAACTTCAACTGTTTTGCCTTTTATAAATTTTAATTTCCATACTATTATATAACCTTGTAATTTCCCCATTACAGGGAATGAGCTCGTGCTATTTATGCCTAATTTTGAGTTATGAAATATTGTTTATTTGCTGTTTTATAAACTCCCTGCAAATTTCTGATAAAAAAACATTCAAATTACCACTTGAAATCAAATTTGCATCATCTTGAATAATTTTATTAAATTCATCTTCATCGAGATCTGCTTCACATTCATTTTCCATTTTGAAATGATCACGAAAAGTAAATTTAAAAATTAAATTTAAATTTAAAACTTTTTTGAATTAATTCCGTTCCTTATCCAATTAAATAATTGATTGGTTTAAACAACACGAAATATCATTTTCAAAATTATAAACAAAAATTCCAGTAAAAAACAACATAAAAAATGCCTTAATTAACGAAAAATAAAAAATAAAATGAATTTTGTAATTTGAAAAATTTGAAATTTAAGTTAATTTTAATGAAATATTAGGAAACGAAAAATTTTTAAATATATAACATTTAGTGAATTTATAAAAAAGTCAAAACGGAAAATTTGAAAAAATCAATTGTTAATTTTGATAAATCCATAAAAAATTTAATTAAAAATTATTCTAATTCATATAGACTTGCATTTTATGTTAATTTCTTTATTTAATTTAATTTTTTTCTTTTTCGTTATATAATATTGTTTTTGTGTTAATTTTTTAATAGTTTTGTTTTAATTGGTATATAATGTTTCTTTATTGTTTAAACCAATGAACTAATTAATGAAAATCGGAACAAAATGAATTTAAAATGTTTTGGTTAATGCAATACTAATTTAATTTTGCTTTTAATAATAAATTATCTCACAGTTTGAATTGAACTCGAATAATTCATGATGATGGGAAATAATAAAGAGCGAAATTTTGAAGCAAATTTATTACTTGATGATTTGATGGATGAAACGAACCAATATGACGATGAGAACTTGAATATTATTGTTAATGTGCGAAAGAAAGTAAAAGAACGAAATTACAAGTTGGAAAGTGAGATTAGGCGGGGATTTTAAGGTTTTATGTCAAGCAGGATACTCACTCTGGAATTATAAAAAGTTTGCATACTTTGAAATATATATATATAAGGGGATCAAATAAGAAATAATATAGATACATAACGGATAGTAATGTCTAAATATGAAAGCATTGTTTAACCGTATCAATTAGCTATTCACACTTTGAATAATTTAAGAAGTCAACTAATGCAGATGAAACCAATATTGAAAGAAAACCGAAGTTTATAAGTCCTATTAGTTTTAATGTGGTGATAAAGAACTAAATTTTTAAATTATTGCTGTTATTGAAAAATGTTTTATAATAATAACTGTTGTGGTTGTAAGACTAAAATTATCTTAATAGCAAAATGAAATATCTTGGCAACAGTAAAAAAAAGTATAAATATAAGACAGTATAAATATAAAAATTAATAACTAACTAGCTTAATTTATGACAGCCTAATTTAATGTAGAACATTAGTGTATAATAAATGTTTATTTTGCATACTATCTTCATAAATAATGTGTAATAATACAAAACTATGCATTATTAAAACAAATATAGACAAAACGAGCTCGTAAACATTTTATAGAGGACTTTGGACGACTAATAGTAATTTTAAACAAAGATAGGAAAAATTAAATTAGCAAAACATGTAAATAAAATTTAATCTTACCGTTAAAAGATAACAACCAGTTCTATTTTGGTAAGGCCATTCTCCTTCAGCGCACATTTCGCATTTCGTCATGTTCACAACGTATTCATTACTTTTACATAACTCGCACCCCCAACAACATTTGCTTTCTTTGCTATAAATTCGAATTTGTCCGACTCTGTTGCGTTATATCATATTATCAATTAATTCAATCATTATTTTGTTTAAATAGATTGTATTAATAAAATATGTTTTCAAAATGAAATTTGTTTAAAGCTATTTAATATATAAAATTAAATATCGTAATAAATGAAGGAATTGGATTTGTTGTAATTAAAATTAATAAAATCTTTTTGTGTAAACTTGAATTCAATTGCTAGTAAATACAACTGAAATAGAAGTGAAAATCTTGAAAATCTTTTTTTTTGAGAATTATACGTGATTTATTTGCGTTTTGGATTGGTGAAATTATTGCTTACAATTATCATCACAAGTATTTTCTATAGGAAAATTAGAAAAAAACAGAATTATGATTTTCTAACAAAATATATAACGAATTTACTATTTGATTTTTAAATTTCATAAATATATTTTTTCAAGAAGCAAAGTTTTATTTTTATTAAAATTATGATTATAATTTACTTTATAATTCAAACAAATCAGGAGCAGACATAATGATTTTCGTACTGATGAATGTTATCATACTGTTTATTAGGCCATGTAAAAATTTCAAATTAACAAAAACAAAAAAGAATTGTTTAAATATAATCATTTAAAATAAAATTCAAGATTTTATCATTTTCTTTACACGTCAATGTCTGATCATGAAAATTCATTTAAAAAATAATTAATATTAAAATATTAATAACATGTATCTAATTTATTATTTTGTTTTTATAATGTTATAATCATTTAGATAAATATAAGTTATTCATTTTTTGAAATTTTTTTTTCATACTTGGGACACATTTCAGTGGGATAATAATATCAAGAATTACATATCCAAATCAGGAAATCAAAAATAAGGTTTGTCTGCAAAAGAAATATAAAAACCAAAATGTCGAATGCTTTCTAAATAATTATTAAAATATTTATTTGTTTTATATTATTTATCAGATTTCATTTTTTGTAAAAAAGACTTAAAAGAATTATTATTTTTTTTATTGACATTTAAAGTTATAAGCAAAGGATAAAGGGAAATGGTTTGGCATAATAAAATGGTTTGAAATAATTGTCGTGGATTAAAAATAATCATATTCAATTGTGTGCTATAGCGAGCCATTTGTTAAATTTTTATGATAATTTGCGAGCCCCTTGTTATTTTCAGTTCATTGTTTATGTTGATTATTTATGAACAGATTACAAAAAAGTTTAAAGATTATTGTGAAATTAAAAACTGTATGTTTCTTTTCAATTTGCATAGTATTTTTAATAAAAATTGATTATGAATCAGCAAAGATTTAAAAAACATCGATATGTTCAGAAAAAGGATTTGTATAGGATTTGCAGTTCATTAAAAAAACAAAATTAATTAGAGATTATATCATACAAGGTAAGATAAGTAAATGTATATTGCTCACATTAATTAATACAGAAACCAAAAAGCCAAAAGAAGAAACGCGATATCGGATATCGAAGATTATTCTTTTAATTAAAGTGACTTATATAATATTAATTATTTTAATATTATTTAATGGTTGTTTAAATAATCAGGATTTAAAGCTCAGATTTAATTTGCAGATAAAATGGATTTAAAATATCTTTCAAATTTTATTTTTATATATTCTCACCATTCTAGAAAATTTCTTTATTATTTTTTATATCAAAATTACAAAAGTCTTACGGGCAATCTTCACTGCATATTGATCGGGGTATTTCTTTTTCTTCGCCTGGCCAAGTTACCTCCGTATTTAAAAAAAGCCCATCGTGTCGAAATTCACCAATATTCTTATAGTAATATTTTCCAGTTGTTTTGTTACGTATATAATTATAGATGTTGTACTGGCCCACACTGTCGCCATTGCTGTCAAACGATACCAGGTTTCCATATGAGTCTGAAATAGGGGTATGTATAAAATGATCAAATAATATTCTAAATAATAATAATTCGTTGTAAATTATATATGCAGCTCCTATTTTGTGATTTATTTAACTTTGACATGTTTGCACTATTTAAAGCTGCAAAATATAATAAAAGAAAAAAATACCGTATTAGCCCGAATATAACGCGACATTTTTACGTAATATTAATTTTGGTTTAAATTAATTAATTTTTTTGCCATGAATATAACCTATGTATTACTTTTAATTACCTAACCAAACGCTTATCTGATTGAATTTCCCTTAATTTTAATTTATTTATGAGTATTTTTTTTCCTAAAATTCGGGGTCGCGTTATATTCGGGCTAATACTGGTAATTAGCTTTTTATTTAGGGAACACACTAATTTATTTATGGGTTGATGATTCTTTTTCACTTATCTGTGACAAATATTAAAGAAAAAGAAAAGGGACAGAAAACATGGCATTTAGAATTAATATAACGAAAAAAGCATGGGCATTTATTGAAAAATGGTCTATTTTAATAATTTTCAGGAAATTACAAAATTTTAATTAAATAAATTATTTTAAAGAAATGTATCAAAATATTTTTTTGAAAAAACTCATTCACCTATATATTGTCTTTTCTATTAAAAAAATGTTAGAGATTTGTAAGTTTTATTTTAAATTTATTACTCATTTGTATTCTTTGTAATAAAATTTTAAAAATAGCTAAATATTATAAAAAATGATCGAGTACAGATTATTGTTTTTAATACAGTAGCAAATCGAAAGTTTTATTTTTCTAATTTACTCCAACAGCCGGATATTTTTCCTGTTTTCACACAGTCACACTAAGATGGAATGTTATGACACCTTGACGTCCTTCAAAAATTTTTAACCGTTGTCGAGAAACTTTAAATTTAAATCGAAGTCTGATTTTTTTACAACAGATCATCTAAATACATTCGATAATGCATTTCAATAATAATTTTCTTTTCTGCATTTTTAGATCTCTACTTGTTAAAAAGTATAAAATTCAAAAAACATAAATTAAACATTATATAATTATAAAATCAACCATAAAAACATGGTTTCACTATCTTAATTTCACTCAAAACTAAAATTTCAATATGCGTTATCAATCCTATGAAATATTTATTTTGAATTTATATTAAAATAAGAAAATAACACTAGATTTGACATATCAATATTTTTCAAATTAACCAACTTGTCGTGATCGGATCGATCTGAAAATGCATTGTTCTCGACAACGAATCTACTTGCCAATTTTCAGCTCAATTTTATCACGGAAAGTAGGTTAATTTGGCCTCACAAAATTGTCGTGCCACATACAAACATTAGCGAAGTTAATATAGAGAGTAAAAATAAATTTAACTTTTGTATGCTGTTACGCAGATCATTAAATAAAAATTTGAGTTTTAAATTTAAAAAATTTAAAAAATTAATGAAATAGAAATTAATTTTTAAAACTTTTTTAAATAAATATAAATAAATAAATAATTGACTGTTAAAATCTTTACTGAAAGTTAATTTCGTACTGTTATATACATACAAAGTAAAGAAATTCAAAATAAAATAAGAGGTCTAAGGTGAAATGGATAAAAGGTTTTGCTAAAGACATTGCAAATATAACTTAATGATATTTTATATTATCTGATTGGCTGAAAATCGATGGCTATATTTTATTAAAGTATTTATAATTTACAATTGAAAATAATTTTTTTATAATCGAAAACTTTCTCATTACAAAGATTTTGTAGGAAACCTTTTTTTAACATTTAATTTATTCTGCTAATAAGAAACCATTATTTTCTAGATTATTTTCTAAATTATTTTCTTGATTATTATTATTATTATTATTATTATTATTATTATTATTATTATTATTATTATTATTATTATTATTATTATTATTATTATTATTATTATTATTATTATTATTATTATTATTATTATTATTATTATTATTATTATTATTATTATTATTATTATTATTATTATTATTATTATTATTATTATTATTATTATTATTATTATTATTATTATTATTATTATTATTATTTCAGTAAAAACTTCAAGATAGAGAATTTCTAATTTATCTTATTAACGACTTAAACAGACTGAACTTATCTGATTTCACAGAAATAATTAATCACAATTAAATTTATAATTAATTTCAGTCAGATTTTCGAACTTGTGGCAAGATCAGAGAAATAGTGAGAAATTTATATTTACGAAAATTTAACTATATTATATGAATATTAAATTTTTTAAACCTTTTTCAAAAATGTTTATTTCATTAATTTTGCTTATTGCTGTTAATTTATTAGGATTTCCTTTGTTACCCGATAATCCAATGCCGTTTTTTCAGATACATTTTTTTTAAAATTTCTTTAGTTATAAAATCAAGAATTTCTGTAAAGTTTTGTAATAAACTAATGAACATTATGGAAATGTTAAATAGAATTTAGTTTTCTATTAAATTGACAGGGTATTCCAAGGTATCGATACCAAACTTAGAGAATATAGATTAGCGTTTTTCAACCGCTGGTCCGCGACCCAATATTAGGCCGCAAAAAAGTAAAATTGGTCTGCGTACACAGAATAGATAGATTTTTGGTCCGCAGTACGTTTTAGGTTGAATAACACTGATTTAGATTGTGTTGAAAATAGAGAAAATAAATGAGAAAAGTATTTTAGTTTTATCTGCTCAGACAATTTTGATATTTCAATTTCTTTAAATAAATGATTTTAGATTTTTAGGGATAGACATAAATACAGAGTCAGTCTTTTCCATTGACATTGTATTTATTAAAAACTTGACCATGAATCAATAAAAATATCGATGTTTCGATGTTATATGTATATATGAATATAATCCTGAAAAGTTTTAACTCTTTAAATATATAAAGTAAAAATTGAGGAAGCTAAAATTCCTTGGGACAAAATATTGATGCTTTTCTAGCGAATAAATAAATAAATGTATATATATAAAATTTAAATTTAAGAGACCTTTAAATCTCAACATGGGTATGATATCTGCATATTATATTAAGAGTTTATTAATGATATGGGCTTTAGTAATTTTAACGAAATTCTGAAATAAGCAAATAATTTTTTTGAAGTAAGTACTGAAAGAACTTTGAAAATATTTAAATATGCAAGAAATTTTTAGAATTAATTAATGGCTTGAATGTACAATGATAAGGTGAAAATAATCAGCACCATAAACAAAAGAATATTTCAAAGGAAACATTGTCATCTGTAAATCTTCATCCTCTTACACAGGATTTCCAAACTAGGAATGTTCACACCCATTGGTGATGCGAGATAACATTTTAGATTTTTTTATAACAATATAAAAAATGTTTAATTAGTATTTTTAAAACATGAACTAAAATCGATGAAAAATGCTTTATGTAGATATATTAGCTCTTAATAATTAAGGGATGCTTGTCTCCAAAATTTGATGTCATAAGATCAAATCAAAAAATAACCATATTTTTATTTTGGTTTCACGCTTTGAAAAAGAGTCATTTAATTTAAATTGTCTTATCAACATGTAATTTTTTATTTGTAATAAATTTTCTTTCTCACATGGCTCCCTTTTTTTATATATTATTAAAAATTGATCATTTAATTTATTTTGATCATCTTTACTTTTGAAAGTATAAAATAATGATTTCTTGATAGCAGAATTAACTAAATGTTAAACAAGTCAATGATAAAATAAGGCTTTTATTTTACAAACATATTTTATTAACTAAATTTTAAATATAAATATTCTTTCACTCGTTCATTTAATCATAATTTTAATGAGTCGTTTTAGGCTTTTAAAATTATTTAAAAATTAAACAAAGCATAATAATTATTAATATAAATTATACTAATTTTACCATATTGTTCTAGACCTTATCAATATTTTGTTTTAATTGATAGAAGTTATATTTTGAGATTTTAATTTTTATATTCTGTAATTTAAAATTAGTTTATGTAACTTTGATTCCACAAATTTGTTCAGCTTGAATCCTTTTTATTAAATGTACAAGAAATCCAGCAATGCTGTTGAGTAATCTTTTGGTTATAATAGGTTATAATGTGTTTGTGTGGAAGTTCACAGGCAAATCTTTAATAATAAAGTTTAAAGCTTTCTTTTCAGATTTGTGACATATCCTCCCCGTTATGTAAAATAAATGTAAAATATTGAGTTTATTAAATAATAGTTTAAAACAAACTAAATTATAATAAAAATGAAATGGGCCACAAAATCTTCTTTGATTGTTAGTTTTTCCTACAGTTGACTTAATTCATGTTTCTCTTAATAAAATATTTATTTGCATTTTAATACGTTCTTGTACATTTTGCACATCGCATTTCCTTTACCTTTTTATTCTATTTTTCTAATACTCAATTGTATTTTGCCATAATTTGTCTCTATTAACATTCCGGGATTTTAACCCAATTCTTGAACACTAAATGTTTTATTATTTTATATTTTGAATAATTTTTTGCTAACATGTTTTTTTGGTTATTATAGTAAAAAAATAGTTTTCTAACCTATAGTATTCATATATTCAAAAAAAAGGCAGTGCCAAAAATTCGTGAGTATCAAAAAAATCGATATATTACTAATTTATAGTCTTCAAGCTCTCTTTTTAATAAATCACAATTGTTAGGATTTAATGAATTAATAAAATATTATGGAATAATTGCCAATGAAATATGTGAATTCCAGCTCCCTAAAATGTTCTCGAACTGTGAAGAAAGGTCAAATACTAAAAGCCCTTTAAAAAAGTTTTACATTTAGAGCTAAACTATACCATGTTATTCAGCACAATATAAATAACTCCAAAGAATAATCTCTTTTGCTACCAAATATTATTTTTTTTCTCGAATAATGATCCTTTTTAATGATCTCTTTTTAACATTATGTACTAATTTTTATTAAAAATTTTTAAAAATTACAAAAAACATAATATTTTTCAAAAATAAAAATTAAAAAATTATTTAGAAATTGTAATTTAATTTAGTTAAAAAATTATTTCACTTTAAAATAGAAATGTTTCTTTAATTAGCAGCATAATAGATGATTTGTGGAGATATTGATTATTTTTCTTAGAAAATCAATCAATAATTTTCAATTATTTTGTTTCGTTGGAACTAAAACAAATCTATCTTAATTTGTAATTCTTTACAACCTGTCAATCAAAAAAATTCAACATCAAAAGAGGTATTGGAAAAATAAAGGAAAAATAATTTTATCAAATAAAACTGAAGAAAAACTTAGAAAATGTTTTTATTTAAATTTGGAATTATTAATATATTAATTGATTAAAGAATATTCATTATGAAATTAATATTGAGAATTTATTACCGTTTATTTATTGGATTTATCAAAATAACAATGAAAGCTTTGTTTGTTTGAAGAGGCATTGTTTTAAATGATTTCGTAAATTCTTTTTTGTTTTAATTTTTTCCATTTTAGTTAACTTTTAAAAAAATTATTTTTATATCTAATATTACGGTAATACTCAATGAACGGGTAGAGGATTATGGAAAAGAAAAGAAGTATGTTCATCTTATTGAATTTAATTGCCAAATAAATGAAAATTCTTAAATATTACCGTTAATTCAAATTTAAAACCAGTTAACAATTCTCTTCGACTTTTTTTCCCGGATTTTTCAATTTATTATAAAAACAAATAAAGATTATTTTCCATATAAAATAAAAAACAGATTTGTATTATTACCAAAATCATAATCTAATTAATCAAAGTTTGAATTTGTTTAATATTTTGTTTTTAAATTATGTTGGCCTTCTAAAGGTTTTGGTAGGGTTAAAACACTAATCTGGTTACCCGCGTTTATTAATTAATAACCCAATACCAAAGGTAAATGAAAAACTTTATTTCCACCGAAAAATTTAACAAATTTATGTATAATTTTGACAACTAATTTCAATATAAATTTCAATAATTTTACCAAGGACAAACTGTCTTTTATAAACAGACGATGCTTTAGATACTTATCAAACTTTTTCAAAGATAAAATTTTTTTTAAATTAACATAAATCGTGTTTGTCAAATTCAGCGGTTCCACTTACCGGATAAAATGATTAATGCAGTCAACAAATTTCTAATTAATTATATTTACGTTTTTAGAGCTTTGGAGTCAATGTAGAGGAATTAAATTCGTCTCTTATGTTTCATTTGATAGCTATTTTTATCTCTCCTTCCCTTAAATCAGGATGTCCAACCTTTTAATGGGCCGTATTGCAAACTTAAATGATTAACTGTGTTGCAAAACTACCATAATATCTTAAGCCTAGACCCTAGAGAATGGTCTCAAAGTCTTTGAGATTTTAAGGGATAGATGATGTATTTTTTTGAATGTTGCAGCTTTTTTATCATGGACGTGAAGCTCATAGTGCGCTTGCCGGAGTGTGAATTCTTTAAAAACATCGAATTTCTTTTGTACTATACCCTTAAATTTAATGGGAAAATTACAATACAAAACAAAATCATGTGAATACAGTTTATTTACATTATTACAACATTCCAAATATTGTAATCTTTGTATGTTACATCATAAATAGTTTACCTTTTTATTAAAAATCGCAATAAATTTACAGAACAATCTAATATTTTCATTTATTTTATAAAAAATTAATTTTGAATAAAATAAATTCCTTTTCATTTAAATTTATTATTTTCAATATTTAAAACAATATAATAAAATATTAAATATAATTAAATTGCAATACTGATATAGAATTATAATTCATGAATAACATTTTAAATCTTTTCAATTGTAAAAATTTCTAGTCATTTTTTTTCCTAATAATTAGTAAATAAAAAAATCTGAATTTACTATGGTAACAAATGTATACGTAAACGACAGAAGAAAGCATAATTAAATTTAATAAACTATAATAACTGAATAATTGTTAGTAAGACAGAAGACTCAAAGAAAAATATTTGTACAAAAAATCGATAATTTCTAGTTTAATTAGTTTTCGCGCAAAAGTCTTAATTTCGTAGAGTTTTAGAATTCACTTTTTATTGATTATTTATTAGTAATTTTCATTGTTAAATTTCTCTTCTAATTTACAATATTTTAATTTGTTTTAATTGAAAACTTTTGTCAATGACTCAGAGAACATAAAATGTCGATCATCCGACAGTGATAAATAGATTAATACGCCAATTTATTAGAGAGTGAAATAGGTAAATAAATTCTTTTTTAATAAATGTTATTCTTCTTTTTCTTTTTTTTCTTTTATTTTCTTTATTCTTCGGTTATTAAAAACTTTTGTATGTATATATATATATATGTGTGTGTGTGTGTGTATCATGTTATTTAATAAATTGGAAAAAGATTTCAGATTTTGAGTCAATTTTCTAACAGAAAACAATAATCACAAAAGTCTGAGTGAAAAATCCTATTATAAAAAATAAAATTAAGAATAAAGAATTTGTTTAAACATTACTGATGGGCCAATAGATAACTCGTGTTGTCTGCAAGGCATTCTTAGATGCTATCTGCTGCGATCTATTGGAAATATTTCATCGCTTTAGTTATTGACATCAATCATTATTATATTAATCTTGATATATTAACTCTGAAAGTTTAAGGTAATAAAAAATGTTAGAGAAACTATATAAATTAAAAAAGTGTTAGTTTGTTTAAATATTCAGACTTTCTTTTTGTAAATAAGGTATTTGCTTAATTTGGAGTTCTAAATGTGAGAATTACAAAATGGAAATTTTGTTCTATAAATGCATACCATAGAAAATTAATTTCTATGGTTAGAAATGACATAAAGGAATTTAGCTTTGGTAACAAGGAAATTTGAGTGGCTTTTAAGTGAAAGGATTATCGTGTCAAAAATAAATGCAAGAATTTCAAAGGAAAAATGTGTTAATGAGACAATGGAACATTCTTTATCGGAGTTCTTAGAACTTGTAGAGAAAAAGAGCATGGTAAAGAATAAATATTGCAATTAGGTTACCAATAAAATTGACAAAATTTGATTAAATTATTGATAAATTAATTTGTGCTAAATAATTATTTTTATCTTTTGTTATTGTTTGAAAATTAGACATTTTGTAATTCTTTCTTAAAAATGAATTAATGAAAATTCTTCAATTTATTCATTCTTTTATTCACTAGATGTCTCACAACGTGATACGATTTCTAATTATATTTCCATTGAATGGGTATACCCTCCCGACATTTCCATTTGCAATAAAATTATCGTTGATCAAGAAAAATATAAAGCTAAACAAATTGTTTATAAATTAATATAATATTTATAAATTATAGCGACTCAGACAATTAAAAAAACAAAAACATGCTAATAATAAGTAAATAAATTATTAAAGATGTAAATGCTACNCTATGTGCTTGTGGCGAATGTAGCATTTTTTTTTAATGTTTTATCTAATACTTCAATAGGATGTTTTAAGTATCTGCACTCTCATTCATATTTATTATTGTTTAAGTTAATTCCTAATTTATTATAATTTTGTTACAAGTAGTAAACAGAAGAAAACAAAAAAAATTTTTATGCCAAAATGTGCTTCTTATCTATTTGTGATTACACTTTATCTATTTGTGAAAACGCTTTTTTAAAATTTAAAAACAAATGACATTTTCATCAAAGTAGGCGTTTTTTTGGTTTGTTTTCCCGTTGTATGAATCCCATGTATTAGTCTCATGTTTGTTTTTGTTAAATAAACAACTAACGCGCGACTTTAAATATTACATATTATTCTTTTGAAATTATATTAAAATTATTTCACCGTAAAAAATGGATAAATATTTAAAACGACATTCCGATACTGATAGTTCAGCTAGGCAAGAAGAAGCAACTGGTTCAACTCAATTAGAACCCAAAAAAAGAGATTGGAAAAAGGTTTGCCGCAAATTTAATGGTAAATGGCAACTAGAATTTGCTGTAATGGAACAAAACCAAAAAACTGTATGTATATTGTGTAACAAAACTTTTAATGACAATAAAGTGGACAGCATAAAAAAGCATTATCAACAAATGCATAGTGAATTTGATTGTAAGTTTCCTGTCGGCAAGCAAGTTAGAACGAATGAAATAACTCGCTTAAAGTCAAAATTAGAAGGACAGCAATCTTTTTTTAAACGGTTTTTAACTACATCCGAACTTATTACTTTGGCTAGCTACAAAATGGCTTGGATTTTAGCTCAAAAAGAAAACCTTTTTCGGATGGAGAACTAATCAAAGAGATTGTCCTGTCTATTATGGAAATTTTACTTGAAAATTATGAAGAACCTTTGAAGAAAGATATAATGCAAAAAATAGAAAACATGCAATTGAGTCACCAAACTATTGCTCGTAGAATGCAAGACTTGATGAAAAACATCAATAAGCAATTGCTCCAACATTTGAAAAGTTGTATATGTTTTTCTTTAGCATTAGACGAGTCATGTGACATCCGAGACACTGCTCAGTTAATTTTTTGGATACGCCTGGTTTCAAAAGACTTGGAAATATATGAAGAAATGTTGACAATCCGTGGAATGAAAGACCGTACTAGAGGCGTAGATATTTTTGAAATTTTCAAAAGTGTCGCTGAAGACTTTCAATTAGATATGACGAAATTAGTTTCTGTCACAACAGATGGTGCTCCAGCGATGCTTGGACAAAAATCTGGATTTGTCGGTATTTTGAAACAACAAACACACGTATGCTTGGTCGCTTCTTTCCACTGCATGATACATGTGGAAAATATATGTGCTCAATTATCTGGAACAGACATTTTGAAAAATATGATGGATTTAGTTGTTAAAGTTGTTAATTATATTCGTAGTAGTGCTACAAACCATCGTCAGTTTCTGGAGCTTTTAAAGGAAATTGAGGGCACTGAATTTAAAGATCTGCTATTTTTTACAAATGTTCGGTGGTTAAGTCGTGGTAAAGTTTTGGAACGATTTGTATCATTATTAAATCCCATCCGAAATTTCCTTCAAGAAAAAGAAATGCTTATCAATTTTTCTGAAATAGAAAATAAGGAATGGCAATGCGATTTAATTTTTCTCACTGATATAACGTTACATATTAATGAATTAAATTTAAAACTTCAAGGAAAAGGAAAGCTAATATGTGATTTGGCACAGTATATACGAGAATTTGTCTCTAAATTAAAACTTTTTGTGACACAGTTAAAAGATTATGATTTCACGCAAAATTCCAAATTAAAAAATTTAAATATAAAATATATTTTCTGCCAATTTAATTAAATTATAGCAATGAAACAACCGAAAACAAATTAAAAAAAAATTATTATATTAATGTACTAATATTTATATAATTGACCAACAAATAATTGAAAATGTTTTGTTTTAGAATAAATGTAAATTGTATTTTAATGAATTTGATAATCCATTTTTCAACCATTCTATAACATTTTTTAGTTCTTAATTATTTTGTTTATTTATTATATGTTGTATAATGTATATGACTGGGTATCATTTTTACTACTCCAATGAACATAAGCAAAATTAGTAAACATTAAATAAATAGCATTTGCATTTACAAGAGACAACCAGTATCACGTAATGCTTTGAGTCTTGGCTCAAAGGCAACATTTATTTACATAATTTTATGTTCTTCAAAAAAAAATTATAGACGTGGGTTGGTATGTTATTATTGTAGACAAAAATAAAAATATAAAATAAAATATATCAATATTTAATAATATACTATATAGGTAAAATATAATTTAGTTATAACTTTTTCGTTTTATTTAATAAAAGAGCTTGACTATGAATCAGTAAATAAATCGGTATTTTTGATATTCAGGAATTTTCTGCACTGCCTTTTTTAAGTGGATTTGATCAAGATAAATATAAAGCTAAACAAATAGTTTATAAATTAATTCGCGACTCAAACGATTTAAAATGCAAAAACATGATAATAATAAGTAAATATTATAGACAAATATTAATGCTACAACTGAGTTTTGTCTATTTGTTTCCTTGTGAAATGGAATATTATGAAACTATATGCCATGTTCTATCATTTCAATAAAAACACTTTTATACTTTTTTGAATTGACTTTATACATCCTTTACTAAATTATAAGAATTCTTAGAAAAAGCCTTTCTTGATATAGAACAGTGCTCCGCAACCGGTGTACCGCGAACCCGATCTAGGTGTGCTGCGGTAAAATTCAATGTATTGGCATTTTAAAATATAAAAATATCTTAAAATTTTTTAATTTATAAATAAATCTAAATTATAATTAATTTTTTTTAGTCTATTTATATAATTAATTAATTAAGTTTGGGATTTTATTTAACTTTATCATTTTTCGTTAAATTTTCATCTAAATTAAAGATGCATTTAATTTTGTTTTAATATTTATATTTCATAAAATTTTAAATTTATATTTATTTTTTAGGCAGTTTCACATTTTTAGTTTAAATTTTCACAAATTTTAAGAACTCTATAATAAATATTATTATGTTTTTAAACAATCAAACTTTTAAAATTTTAAAATTAAAATCAATATATAATCGTTTTTAATGATTCTTAATGATTATTTTATGATTATTATAATAATAGGAAATAAAATATACATTAAAAATGAAACAGAAAATAATTAAAAAATAATTTCAAAAGTATATTGTGTAAATAGCAATTATTTCTGATAAATGTAAAATGGATTCTCCTTAATGTAAAAAAATGTAAGAGTAAGAAAATTTAAATTTTGTAGACATGTCTAACTAACAATATGTGTTAAGCTTTGATTTTAATGTTCTTTTTAATTAATTAATAAATTTTTCTATTTTTCTATTTTAGATCAATTTCAAGAAGTGAGTGCTTCATAATAATCTAATTAATTTGGTAGCAGTGTATTTCTTTAAATATAGAGAAATTTTTACGCGGGAATATAGATCTACCAAGGCCACCTGTTACAAAAAAACCAAAAATATACATATACAAATATACATTAAGTTGCAATATGGTTTATAACTGTTCAGATTAATAAAATTAATAAAATGTAAATTGCACTATTTGCAGGTAATGCAAAGTACGTTGAGTACCTAGAGACATGTAGTACTCAATATTATTCTAACTTGAAGTGTCTTTATTTGTTTATTATATATGTAATGGATTATTAAAGAAAGAAAAAAGGTCAATGGTGATAAAAATAAAAGATTGCATTATCCGTTAATAGAAATATTAAAATTATAAATAATTTAAAATAACATTAATATTAAATTATAGACAATAAGTGTTTTTATTTATTTTCAATTAATTAAATATATATTTGAATTGTAAAAAAGACGTTTCATTTAATGGTTAAGATCAACAAAGATTTTTAAAAATTAAATGAATTTTAACGGGAATGGTTAATGAATATTATTTTGATTTGTTTAATTTAATAAATTTATTGAAAATTTTATTTTTCTCAATCACATTAAAGTAAATGATCATTTTAATTAAATTTCCAAACGTGACAAAAACCGATGAAATCTACTATATAACTCGAGCATATAGACATATTATTCAATCTTTTTCACAGTTAATTAAATATTTTTAAAAATATATTTTTCGAAATGAATTAAGATATTTTTCAATATATTCTGGTTAGAATTTTTAATTTATGAAATTCGTTTTTTTTAATAAAAGAAGCATTATTTGAAAACAAACATTTCAATTGTAATTCAAAATTTTCAGAAACATTCAATTCAACATCACAAATACTATCATTCTGCCAACAATATTTATTTCCCAACTTTTCTTCATATACATGAAAATCTCACAAACCGGATGTCATTTTCCACAGATAAAATTTACCTTCGTATTTAATTTATAGCGAAATGGATCATTATTTAACGAATTAGGTTTATTAAATATTTAAATATATATTTAAAAAAAATAATAAAAAAGAAATAATAAAATAGTTAAAATAATAACAAAAGTAATAATATGGAATTAATTATTAAAGTACAAAATTAGATATGATTGCAATAAAACAAAATATTAAACTCAAATTGTTTCAAATAATTGGATTTAACTATTTGAACAATAACCTAATTGACAATATTTCTTTAACCAATAATAATAATAATAATAATAATAATAATAATAATAATAATAATAATAATAATAATAATAATAATAATAATAATAATAATAATAATAATAATAATAATAATAATAATAATAATAATAATAATAATAATAATAATAATAATAATAATAATAATAATAATAATAATAATAATAATAATAATAATAATAATAATAATAATAATAATAATAATAATAATAATAATAATAATAATAATAATAATAATAATAATAATAAATAATTAAACATACATGGCAATGATTTAATTATAAGATAGCGCCAATCAAACATTCTTTTCACAATATATTTCGACAGTTTTCCTGTCATCATCAGGTGGGATATAATAACTATGTAAATTAAGGATTTTAAACAAATTTATTAATTATATAAAAACTTTTTTTTCAATAAAAACATTTAATTATTTTTGAAAATTATAATTAAATTAATATATTATTTTTAAAAATTTTTAAACATTCAAAATTTAATTTAATAATTTAAAAAATTTTATTAATTATTTAATTTAACACAACAATCAATACATACAATATACAAGAAAATAAATTTTTTAAAAACATTTAAAATACAAGTCTTCACTGCATTCTACACATTAAGTTTTGCATTCAATGATTTTATCAACAACGCCTCACAAATCACACGTTCCCAATAATTATCGAAATTTTATAATAAATTTTAAATCAGACATACCTATTTTAATCTTACAGGCCTTATTGTGCACACCAATATGGGTCAAAGCCTTCGGTCTATAATGCTCTCGAGTTCGAATACAGAGATGACGGGAAGTCTCTCCAATGTATGTGGTATTACACCCATTACATGTAAACTAATAAACGAGATCGGAACACAATTCGACCGGAGTTTTTGACTTATTAATGAACATATTGCGTACTTTCCATGAAGTTGACACTATCCTATAGTTTAAATTCCCAAACTGCTTTCTTATCTTCTTAATCCTTAAAACCTTCTGAGTATGGCAATACTAACGTAAATCATCCTTGCTCACACTATTTAATTTATTTGTCTTATCAGTCTCTTTTTCATTAAATACAATTTTTGCAGCAAAAGGCTTAAATTATCACTTTATTGTTTTAAATAATAAATGCTGCTACGAAGAAATCATTACTTTGAACTACTACTACTACTACTACTACTACTACTACTACTACTACTACTACTACTACTACTACTACTACTACTACTACTACTACTACTACTACTACTACTACTACTACTACTAATAATAATAATAATAATAATAATAATAATAATAATAATAATAATAATAATAATAATAATAATAATAATAATAATAATAATAATAATAATAATAATAATAATAATAATAATAATAATAATAATAATAATAATAATAATAATAATAATAAATATTATAGTAATAAAAAATACCAGTGTATTAAATTATGTTTATTCTAGTGCCGTCAAAATTTTAATTGAAAAAAAGTTTGATTTCAAAAGTTCCAACTGCTACAGAAGCAGGAGTTATTAACAGAATTAATAGAAAACAAAAATGCCTAATTTGACAAAATCGTGGAGGATAGAAATTTGCTAATTATAATTCATCTGTTTTGTAAGAGAATTGCGAAATTATACTAGCAGAGAAAAGTCAACAGGCAAATTAACAATTAGCGATTCAATAGCGAAATAGCTGATTAAAATACGGATAAGTAAAATTGTACTTAATAGAAAATTGAATTTTGTTTAAAAATGAATTTTTTTATCATTTTAAACGGCCAAATAAAATTGAATTCGAAATATTATCCGAATCGTAATCTGAAATATAATTAATTAATTTATTAAATTCATTATTATTTATTTTTTTGTTTCGGTTTTCTTAATTTTAATTAAATAAATTATTTCAATTAATTAAATGTTGTGAATTATATTTGCTGTACTGAGATAGACATATATCTTTTCTATTTATTCTAATGAAAATTTATTTAATTTTAATTCTTTTTTAAAAATGTAAAGAATTATATGAGAATGAAATGAAATAATGTTTTGTTTATAACTTCCACTATTGTATTTAATTTTTCAAATATTTCAATATTTTCAAAGCTTGGTTTTTGAATTAACATCATTTTTACATCAACTCGTCTATAATTTTGAAAGAAAAACTAACATTTAGATAAAAGTTCTTTTTTGGCAGTATTCTGAAATCTGCGTTTATGAAAATATTTTTTTGTTTGTTTGATTAAATATTTGATTGGACTTTAGAAAATTTGAGAATTCGAAAAATCATATCACTTACTGAAATTTTATAATTGAAATTTTATTTATTTATTGAATTCATATTCTAAATATCAGTAAGTCAATGCAACTTTAATGCAAATAACTGGTTGTTTCAGTCTGGATAGCGCAAATATCCCGATTTTCAATGAAATCCTAATTGTTTTTGCGTTTATCCGCACTAAATATTAGCTATCAGACTTTCTGTTTTATGGAGGATTTCTTAATTCTCGAAAATCAAAAATGTTAAATTTCTCAAAAATAAATTTTCGAAAATTATAAAATAATATTAACATATGAATATTTCCGAAGACATTATTTATATAAACAAATTTTCTTTCAATACAGACTAAAAAATTAAGCAAATTTATATTATTATTTCTAATATTATAAAATTTAGCATAAGTATGTTCGGAATAGAAATGAAATGATCAATGCTGCTTTTATACTGTCGTAGAAAATTCCAGAATCACATATATAATTGATGCATTTAAACAAAATCATAGAAATGTAAAAGTTTCCATAAAAAAAGTTTCCAAAAGTTAGTAGACAGTATAAAATAGCAATAAAAATATAGTCTTAAAAATATCATATTGTTTCACAAATAGTACCATTTGAAACAAGGAGAGGATCCTAAGAATTAGTAGAACAAAATTGTTAAAAAAGAAAAAAAATTTCTATCTCATTTCCATACATTTTTTTGCTCACTGTACATGTAAAACTAATTTTACTTGAATTTTGAAAAATATCCATCTTTCAATCGTTTTTTTTGTGACAAGTTAAAACAATTTGCAAATAAAGAAATAATAAAATATAATACTTTCAAATCGATGCCGGGCTTCCAAAGACTTAATTGAAAAAATACAAACCAATTAATTAATTAATTTAAATTTTGTTAATGATCTATTTTGGAAATAGAAATCTAATATCTCTTTATTTAGTGATATCCCAAAAATTGAGAAAGATTGTTGATCAAGCTTGCAGAACCAAAATGGTTAATAATACTGAAATCTGTCCGTTATAGTCAACAGAGAATTATGTGTTAGTACATCAGAGATGAGAATAATCTAAAATATCATCTAATTTTGAAAGACAATTTATCCTTGGTATCCTTTGGTATTTTAGTGTTCATACATTTTTAATTGAAGTTTTATATTGAAATCAGTTGTCAAACTTATTCCTGATTTGTGCATTTGCAAGTGAAATGAAATTTGTTATTTCTTTATTAATGTATTATTAATAAAAGAACGTATGAAGCCAGATAAGAATAACAACCTTAACCAAACACTTTCATTTACAAATTCCTTTATGTTTTTACCTAGACCAATATTTCTGAAAGTTTCTAAATCAAATACGTCATGTATCTGTGTCTAATATTTGATTTCATTGCAATTATTTTTAGGTTTCTTGGTAGCAGAATAAATTCACTGTTAAACAAATAAATAATAAGACAATCCTCTGCTGCAAAATATTTATTTAGAAAATTTTTGTTTAAAAAATATTTTTAACCCTTATTAAAGAATTATTTGTATTATTATTTGAATTATCTAGTTCTAGATTTTTAATAATTTTCTAGATAATGACTTATCAGTTTCGATTAATTTGTATTTCGTAAAAACATAAAAATATAAAAAACATAACGATCATCTATAACAGTGGTTCTCAAAGTGTGGGTCACGACCCACGATGGGGTCGTAGAAATTTCAAGAAAACGGAAGATTGTAACTAAAAAAACATTAGGTTGGCTTCAAAATAAAATATTTTTTGAATATAATAAATATTTTATTTTATATTACTATTTTCATCGGCAAAATATTTGCTAGGGTTAATGAGGTCGCTAAGTAAAAAAAGTTTGAGAAGCTCTGATCTATAACATTGTTTCAAAACTGTTTGGATTTTCTTAATTTTTTAACATTGAAAATATATAATTTTATTTCATTGAAATGTAAAATGTTTCCATATTATATTTAGTTAGAAATTTAGTATGCTTACAAAATAGCAATAAAATATAGTCTTAAAAATATCATATTATTTCACAAATAGTACCATTTGAATGCCCACATAAAATTGTGTTGGTATATAAAAGGAGAGGATAGAACAAAATGGTTAAACATGCAACAAATTTCTATCTCATGTTACGTGTCTCCCTAAAAATGTTAAAATATCATATTTTAATATTATAGATACATCGTGGCAGTTTAGTACGATATCAAACCTTTTAGTACACACTGAAATGTTTTTTCTATATAAAAGCCCCATAAAAATATCTATGACATGTTGTATTCAGACTTTTATTAAAATATTTAAAATACAGCACAAGTTTTATGTATAAGAAACTATTTTAACAATTTAAAATAATTATTTTAATAATTAATGCTTGAATTATTATAATATTATAAATTTTGCGTGACAATAATTTTCTCTTGCTGAAGAAATTTTACCCGACATGAGTTTGGGGTCTCTATTAAAACGATAATATCATCTTATTTCAAATTCCAGAAATAATTTAAATTTAAATCATACAAATATTTTAAATTAAAAAAAACAAATAAACTTTTTTGTGTAATGCTACATAAAACAATAAATGTTCTGTTACATAATCTACATAAGGGAAAATTTAGAAATATTTCCTTAAGTCAGCAAATCCGTGTTGCAAAGTTAGAGTGCATTTCAGTGATGTCAGAAATGTAAGAGCGATTGAAATATATTCTGGAGAACATTTTTAATTACTTGACAGATGTTAGATTTTTTACGATATTTATATAGGATTTTCTTTCGTTGAAAATTATTATGAGCTCTACAGATCCAACACTATTCTCTGTTGTTTGCTATGCAAAAATCTCCGTAAAAATAAAAAAGAAATTATTTTTCTAGTAATATATTATTTCTTTAAATTGAATGTGTGAGTGTAATATGAGATGGAAGAAAATAGGAAGCGATTCTTGGCTTTGATAGGGAATTGTAGGTAATTATAAATCAACCTTTGTTAGTAGTGTTTTTTATTTATAAATAATGTAATTATATTATTTCGAGTAATAAATTATATTAATGAAGAGTAAAATTTTTGCGAGATAATTGATTGATTTTTTTCATTAATCATTCAGATAATTTTATCATTTTATTTAGATTTCCGAAATTTAAAGAAACGGAGAAAATTATTATTATTATTATTATTATTATTATTATTATTATTATTATTATTATTATTATTATTATTATTATTATTATTATTATTATTATTATTATTATTATTATTATTATTATTATTATTATTATTATTATTATTATCATTATTATTATTATTAGTATTATTATCATTATTATTATTATTAGTATTATTATCATTATTATTATTATTATTATTATTATTATTATTATTATTATTATTATTACTATTATTATTATTATTATTATTATTATTATTATTATTATTATTATTATTATTATTATTATTACTATTATTATTATTATTATATTTGGACAAATTATTCGCATTGAATTGAATGTGTAGTAAAAATGGAACATATATAAATTTTAGTTCTTACGATTTTTATGTAGCTTTATATAGTTTGTAGAAAATATTTTATGTAGAAAACTTGATAGACAATGAAATGAATGGTTAAATATTTGGTAATATAGCGAATTTCTACGTGGTATGGTACAAAGTCAAGAGAATTCATAATCTTTTAAATAAAGTACTATAATTATATTATATTATTTATTATTATTTTCATTATCATTTTTATTTATAATTAATATTGTTTATATAATTGTTTATATTATTATTAATATATTTGTTATTATTTGTTCTTAATATTGTCTGATACTATCATATATTTCGAAGTATGTGTGATTTCTACGTGAGGTATTACAAAGTCAATAGAAGTCATTACTTTTTTTAAATAATAAACTATAATTAATCTCATAATACTACTTTTTTGTAGATAATGAACTCCCGCAACCAAAACTAGAATTAGTATAAAGTCATGCTGGTTAAAGTACATTGAGAAATATTTAAATAAGATCACTGAAAATTTTACTTTTAAAACAACTTTGTTTAAATAAATAAACGCAAAATTAATGTTTGATTCGGATGTAAAACGGAAAAGTGTTCAGTCTTATGTTAGATCTTTAAGTCAACTTGGACATACTTAGACAATATAGAAAACATTCTTTCGTGTATAAATAAGTTAACTAATTTAAAAAAAAACAATTTCTTTATATAATAATCAGCTTACTAAAAATGACATTACAATGCTTTGTTATAGCTGTATAGGTTGTCGAGAATTAACATTTAAAAATACGAAAAATTAATTACATAGCAATTTGAAAAAAATCAAAATTAAAAAGTAATTAATTTAAGTTAATTAAAAATTTGAAAAATTTGAAATTTAATTTAATATGGCTAAGTGGCAAATACAAAGATAATTACGAATATTAAAATTTTGAATCTATGGGCGTCCCTATGCGTTGTTATATATCAATCATGTCATAAAGGAAATAGAATTCCCGAGCGTAAGTAAAACGTATTTTAATTTTAAGGGAATTTAAATAGCAAATTAAATTGGCTTGTTTATCTTTTAAATAATTTATTTGATAAAAGTTTCAAGCGAGCATTATTAAACGTAAATTAGGACGTCTAGCATATTAATAAAAAGGATTGATAGAGTCTCTATTGATTAGAGCAAAATCAGATTGAGACGTACACTTTTAGATGTCTTGTCTGTAGATCAGACTGTTAATCATATTGGTGAAATTGCATTGATTGCAATTATTACGGTACTTGTTCATTATCGGGAACCCCAGTAAAAAAAATAATAATTAAACTTTGAAAATAACTTGAGTGTGACCAGTACCCTTGTGAGCAATACCCATAGGGGGGGGGGGGGGGGCAAAATATCTTGTCGAATAAACTCACAGTATACCTTTTGTTTGATATACATATTATAAGGTTTGAAAATTTCGAAGGTTTTTAACCCTTTGAAGGTTATTGACCCACCATAAACCTTCGATGGTCTGGACTAAAAATTGCCTCTAAATTACCTTTTGTATGAACCATCGTTCAATAAAATCCATTGGCGGGAACTTTTCTAACTTTATTTTCAAATTTTTCAAACATTATAATATGTATATCAAACAAAAGATATAAAGATATTTTGTCCCCCTATGGGTATTGCTCACAAGTGTACTGGTCACACCCAACATGTCGTAAGTAATTTTCAAAGTTTAATTATTATTATTTTTTTATTGGGGGTCCCGATAATGAACAAGTACCTTTTTTATTACTGGGGGTCCCGATAATGAACAAGTACCATTATTACTAATTGAGACACTGAACATTTTGTTATTGATGTTTTGTCAAAATTTTATGTTGTATTTTATTGTTTTAATATAGAGAATGCGGAATCAGAAATAATTATTTACTTATCAAAACTCTTAAAAAATCCAACATACCGAAATCACAGTGCCACAAATATTTTCCTTCTACAATTGATCTAGTACAGTTGAAAAAGTATATTATTATAAAATAAAAAAGATAAGAATTAATAAGGAATTGTATGTTTCCAGTAGATAATAATGTCATACTTGAATCACTCTCTGGTAACCCCCCTCACTATTTCATAAATAATAGTAATCGATAAATTTTAAATTGTGTAATTACTTATTACTTTAATTATATAATTAATTTATTATTTAATTATTTAAATTCTTTTTAAATATTTTAATTTAATTAGTTATTTACTTTATTTTATTATTTTATTTAATATAAATTTAATTAATTAATTATTTTATTTAGTAATTTGTATTTTAATAAATTAGTATTTTATTTAATTAATTTTTTTGTCACATTTATTAATTACGAATATTATTTATATTTTCATTTATTTTTTTATTTAATTCAATAATCACGTTTTCTTAATTAATTATTCTTATTATTTTATTTAATTAATTAAGTAATTTAATTTAATTTATTTATTTATTACATAAATTAATTAATAACATTACTCCAATTTTCATTTATTTTTTTTATTTAATTTAATTATATAACCTCACTGTAGATTGAGTACCAAAAGTATGTTTAGTAAAAAAAAAGGTTTAGTAATTTGGATTCAGAAAATGATTCCAAGACTTTTATCTCAGCAATTAGTTTTTCATAGGATGCTTTGTTTGACTGCAAATGGGCTTTGGAAATATTTTCCCTTGTCATAAGTAAATTTATTGAAATCTTTTCCATCTTTTTGTCAAAAATCTGTGAGCTTTATTACTTTTCAATAGAAAAATCTATAGTCAAGTTTAGATATTCATATGAAAGAGCAAAGATAAGCCTATGGGTAGATTGTTCAGAAATTTTTAAGTAAGCTTATTGAATTCAAATAGAACCTTTAAAATATGTAAAAAAAAATTTAACTGCAATGAAAGAAATGCTGAAACTAATTGAAAGCACGTAATAATTTAAACTCAGAAATTAAAAAATGCTTCAAATTTTCTGAGCAATTAAATGACGTCAGAAACTTAAGATTAGTAATTAAATTTTGCCGCAAATACTTTTCAATGTAAGTCATTTGAAACAAAAACAAATTTTTGGATAATTTCAAAATTATACCATTTAAAACAAACAATTTGAAAACTATTTTTAAACGAAAGAAATTAACATAACTATTAAATTATTAATTAAATTATTATTAAATTATATATTATTATAAGAACTTTTGATTTTCACCTCTGATTTCTTTTTATTTTCAAGTAACATTATATTTATGAAAAATTTGACTTAAAATTGATAAACAAAAACATCGATATCTTTAATGATTCATAGTCAAAAGTAAAAGAAAATGCAAATTTAATTGTTATTTATGGCACATTTTAATAATTAATAATTATTTATCAATTTTAAATGTAGATTTTGCTTGGATTTTATTAAGTATCTGTACATAAATTCAAAGTTATATCAGTTACGAAGAAAGAAGTTATTTTTTTTAAAAATACATAGGACACATAAATGATATTAAAATATATTTTTTTAATAATTTTTAGAAAGTCGATAAATATTATGTAAATTAGTGAATAACGAAATAATATTTAGATATACTTATTTATTTAAATATTATTAACCACTTGCACTGGATTGATATGCTATGATTGTCAACTGTTATCTGTACGAAATGCCGATCTGAAGTGCATAGAACTTTGTGTTGTAAAAGTTGGCAGTTCTATCAACAAGGTATTAATTGTATACTGTCCGACTTACTTATATAAGTTTACATAACATGTCAACTCGCTACAGATTGCTTTGAACATGTTAATTATTTGACAGCAAAAATGATTAAATTAAATTATTACATAAATAAGAATACTTCAATATTTTAGGTGATATGGATTTTTAAATTTAAAAATATTTAAAAACGGTCACTTACACACATCAAACATCAAATTTATCTAAAATTGCGCATGGCTTTTCTTTAAAATACCTTGTTGTAATGACATCTAGTCAGGGCCGGATTAAACCGTCTTAGTGCCCAAGTCACAAACCCACATTTGTACCCCTTTTTGCCCGGGCCTCTGATCTTTCACTGACCGTGACCGCTGGTATCTTCAATACACCAAACACCACTGAGATGCGTTCTCTATAGTGGTGGTTGGCGTGTACAGCAATTTCTGACTCACCAATTCATTTAGAATTCATGTACTGAATTGCTCATCATTTATGTATTTTGGAAGGTTATTTTAGCAATTTTACAAATGGCTTTCAAGTAATTTTTTTAATTTAAAGTAAATTTTAAGACTTGAATTTTAATCCATATGAGATATGAGATCATTATTCAAGTTCTTAAATGTTACTTTTAATCAACATTATAATTATAAATTATTTTTAATTAATTTTCAGGGATTTTTAGGAATTTTATGACATTTATTTTTAAGTATTTTGGAATTATTTCGAAAAAATGTGAGTCAGATATATTTTTAATTATAATTAAATAAATCAATCACCAAAATTATGTATTTTTCTAAAAAATTATGCAAAAATACGCCAAATATGAATAAAATGATTTTTTTAATTTTTTTTTCTGAACTCATTATGAAGGGCTTCTTTCAGGAAATCAAATCTGGATTGAAAAGACATTGAACCAAATTCATCTTCTCTTGATATTTTCATTAAAAATATATTTTTAAAAATTTTCATCCATCTTTTTTTTCTAAAAATTGTCTAAAATAAAGTTATTATAGAAACGTATCTCAGCGGTGCATTTCTACGAATCAAAAGTTTGTATGTGTTTTTTAGTTTGTGTTGCGTTTGTGTGCAGTTTTTAATTTTTCTTCCACTTTTCAGATTTCTATAGTATAACATGTATTTCACTGAACTATAAATGAGAACATCAACGTGAAATCAAAGTATGTATGTTTCTATAATGTAAGATTATGGATTTTTTTGTTATATTATATAAAACGGTTCTCAGTGGTGTTTGGCGTATTATTGCGTTAGGCTCAGGATTAAGATTAGAGTCAGGGTTAAGGTTAAACACGTATGAATCGTGAGTCAACATGGTCCGCATTTTAGTCATTTAGGAGTTGTTTAATTTTTCTTGCGCTTAATTTTTAAGCATTTAAGATTGTACCAAACTTGAATGGGAATTTTTATTATAATGTATTTCTTCATTTTCATAGCATTTGTTCAATTTTCAGTTGTTTCTGGACTTAAATTTGTTCAAAAAATATTTTCTTGAGGACTTTTGGTGCCCAAGGCACGTGTCTTGTTTGCCTAATGGTTAATCCAGACTTTCTTTTAGTGATTAAGAGCAAAATATGAACAGGCAAAGTATTTATAGCCCTGGAAATGTTATGGTGACAAATTCCACCGATATAGCCGAAAGGGTTAAGGGTTTAGCGTATTTATTACAATTGATTATATCATATCTATTTAATTATTTCAATTGTTTTAAAACATTGAAAGTTATTTAATTTTAAAATAAAATTTGTCATTAATAGATTTTCATTTTGATAAATAAATAAATCAATAAATCAATAAACCAATAAAAATTATTGAAAAATAATTAGAAAATAAAAAATAATTTGATTAGCAAATGTTTTTTTATTGAATGATGTTTTGGATTCGAAATTTATTTAAAAATTTATTTCAATAAATGTAAGACTATAAATGAAAGAACTTTAGGGTATAAAGCTGTCAGAATAGTTTGAAATAAATGCACGTTATGTGTAACTCTTTTCGAAATTATTCTTATTTTAATAAATAGTCTCTCACCTGTAAAACTATTGTTAATGAGGTCTTTATAAAATTCCATTCCATCAATATTATTTAAAGCTTTCACACATTTTTCCAAGACAAAGGGTTTGCATAGTTTGGCTTGAAATCTATCCAATGTATAGGCCACGGCGTATACGGCATCATAAACAGACTGGATTTTAGATTCTTGTTTGAAACTCGGCCGTTTACTTGACAAATTGAACATTGTGCACAACTGTTTTCTAGATTTCATGGAATTTGACCGTGGAAATCTGTAATCTCTGTAAATTGAATTTCGGTTTTGTTTGTTCAGATCGGTCAGATTTGTGTGAAAGTAATAATAGTTTTCTTTTCCACTCGTCATTGACTTAACAGATGATCGAGCGACGCGTATTTTCTGATCAGTGGGAATGCAATCAAACAATTCTTCCCAATATTCATTGAACCATGGATTGTAGGGATTTTTGTTGTACTTAAGTTGATTGAAATAGATAGTGAAGTCTTTGATTTCCACGGTTTTCACTTCGAATGTAATCGCTCCATTTGCTACATTACTGTTATTTGTAACGGGCCCATTTTCTTGGCCCCAACCATCACTGGCTATCCATAAGAAATAATTAGAATAATTCATTATTTTCACAGCGTTTAATAAAAGCTTCGTGTGATCTAATCTAGTAAATAAAACGACTACTCTTGTTTTACTAAATTCCTGATAAAGAGTTTTAACAATTGCTAATAAATCCGAGTGCAAAGGATTTGATTTTATCATTTCTTTTGCAGCTATACAAACTCCTAGTTTTTTGCTTTCTTTCCAAAACGCATCAATTCCACTGTCTCCATAATCTCCACTGCTGCGAACGGTAGAAACATAGGTCCAATTGAATGAAGCTACCAATTCTGCCATGGCTTTAGCTTGCTGTTGATCTGATGGAAGAGTTCTTGCAAAAATGGGATGATCTTTTTTATTACTTAACACAGCGCTTGTTGATGCGTAGCTGATTTGAGGAATATTGAAAAGTCGCAAAAGATTAGCGACTACTATAGAAACTGAAGAGTATGAGCCTCCGACGACAGTTCGAATTTTTTGTGTAGCTTTCGTATGCCTCAATACCTCGCTTTTATCTTTACAATAATAATCTGAAGCGTCATTATTGTCAGACAATGAGGATTTGATAAAATCTAGAGATTGTTGCAGAGCATAAGTGTCTTTTGAGCACGTGTCCAATATTCTAGCACCAATGTTCATATTTGGTAAAATATCCGGCCGGTTGTTAATTTCCTGAATCGTGAACAACATAGCTTCCAATCGCTGGATTCCTCGATCGGGGTTGATCTTTTTGCAGAGTTCTGTTTCGGAATCATGAACTGGAAATAGTCCGCCGAGAATAATGTCCCCATTGTAAATTGCAGACTGATATTTGTTGTCGATTTCAGAAGCGATTAAATTCACAGTGACAAAAAATGAATAATAAATAACAATAGGTAACTGATTACAGCCAAAAATTCGAAAATACATTAAAAAAATTGAAATCTATTAAATGCAATTGGCGAGTAAATATTGTTTCCTATCTTGATATGAAAGTTCTTCCAGATCTGATATAAAATAGGGAGAAATTTGATGCAATTGGTTGAGAGAGTGGACGAATAACGGATAAAATCTAAACAGAAAGGTCTATGATTTCTGGTAAATAGAATTTACTTTAGAAAATTAATATGGTTTAGTCAGAGAAAAATATACATTAATAAAATAAACTATTAAATAATGCATACTTTTTCATTCAACGTCAGATGTAGTGACTCAGGTATACATTTTGCATGTCTGTCTCAATTTCAATTTATTTTCCTCTATTGCTTTTTTATACATATACATATATATTATGAGTTTATTAAACAGGTTTACAAATAATGTTTGTTGTTAAATTTTAAGTTTTCTCTACATCATCAACATCATCATCATATTATTATTATTCATATTATTACTTTTATTATTATTATTATTATTATTATTATTATTATTATTATTATTATTATTATTATTATTATTATTATTATTATTATTATTATTATTATTATTATTATTATTATTATTATTATTATTATTATTATTATTATTATTATTATTATTATTATTAATATTATTATTATTATTATTATTATTATTATTATTATTATTATTAATAATAATAATAATAATAATAATAATAATAATAATAATAATAATAATAATAATTTTTTTTTAAAAGATAAAAATTACAAAACCTATTACTTTAAAATTATAAAATATTTAGTAAAAGTATATTGATACTTACTGCAATATAGCTGTGACCAAAATATAAGAAACACGAAAAATTATAATTTAATATTATTATTGCCAAAAAATAGGTTCTAAAAACTGGACTTTGGACAGTCAGATGATATTTTATAAAACTATCTTTTTACTTTATTTTTACTTTATCTCTGTTTTTATATTTCACATGCAACACTCAAAATATCTGTTAAATTTTCAATGAAAATTGGTTTCGCTTATTTTAACATTTATCATTATTTATTGGTTCTTGTTGAAGGGGTATTCTTTAGATTACTTTTTACTATATTATAACAAAATTCATATTTAATCCTTAGAAATTTGACTAATTTAATTTATCGTCATTTCTAAGAAATATATGAATAAACCCTACCAACATTTTTTTTTGATTTAAAAATTTCTGCACAATGAAATGGATTATTCGTGATCATTTTGTGTGGTATTTGTTTAATTTCGTGATCTTTGATCAACGTTTTACAAATCGTAGAGCAGTTATGTCAAACACAGTCCCTACAAAGTTACATGTGGCGATCGGATTATGTTTTTATGCGTTTTTCTAATTATATGTTTATATATGTGTGTGTGTGTGTGCGTTTTACAGTTAAAGTATACATTTCTAGGTCAGTGCTTCTGATCTGGGGCCCTAGGGCCCCAGTTTTGCCAATTTGACTTTTCGTTTGGGCAATTTCGAAATTAATGGATTTTTAAAATTTGATAAATCATAATTTTCCTCAAGTATATACGTCTTATTTTAAGTATATTATGATAGAAACAATTTCTTAACAATGAAGATATAGTTCTAACCAAGATCGATAAGCAAAATTGAAATTTTTAAGTAAAGGCTTGTAAAATAATTTGTTAATTAATTCAAAAACTGGGGCAATTTGACTTTTAAACTCTATTGTTGGGGACATAAAGCATAACATGATGAGAATCACTGATTTAGTTGATGTATGCTTCCACTAACTGTTTCAGTGAAAGTATACATGATTTTAAAAAGTACATGCTTTATCTAGTTAATGTATTTATTGGCTAGTGCGTGTATTTTGAGGGTAATTAAGCATGTGTCTCAAAAATCTTAACTTTTACTAATCCTAATCAGTGGGAGTCAATGATTTTAATTTTTTTTTCCTATTTTTTTAAAATGTCTTTTAATGTGGTGATTGAAAGTTTCCAAAATGACGATTGCGGCTTTAATTGAATTTCTATTGGAAATCTTAGAATAGCAAACAATGCAATAGTGAAACCATCAGACATAAAAGGTAAAGAAATTAAAACTCCGCTTCAAGAGTTTATTCCAATATTGGAACAAGTGTATTTTTCAAAATAAGCCATTTTTGTATATTTTTAGGTTAATCACCCTTTTACTTATAGTGTAAACAAACTTGTCTGCTTTTGCACTTTTTTTATGAAAATAATAAATAAAAATAAATTTGAGAAAACTTTTTAAAAAAATTAGTTAACAAAAATTGAGTTACAAAAACAGAGAAAATATTTATCCGACGAAAGTTACTAAAATAAAATTGTTTTTCAGATTCATTTTTACAACATTTTTCTTTCTTTCTCTCTCTATCACTCCAGTCTTGCTGGTGTTACTCGTACAAAGCGCTGGAATTAAAAGATAATGATAATTTGTTTATAAATTTTGGAAGGAAAATGAAGCTTCTGCAAATAAAAAATCATTCTCTGTGTTCTGATATCATTGACGAAACACGGTTGATACCACCGGTTTATATGGCCTCATTTACAATAAATAGTGAAAATTTAGGAACGGCATTTCTAAATATCACTAGGTGTCAGAAGTAGTACGCGTGGATAATTTCAATAATTACGCGAGAAAATAAATTTTTCAGGACAAAGTGGTTACGTAACAAGGACCAAAAAGCCTTGTATTGTATGGTATTTTTTCCATTTGTTATGATAAATGAGTAGCGAAGAACGACTGTCTCATACTACCATGCTATAGAATTAATCCTTATCGTTATATTAAAGTGTTTTAAAAAGTCTTTTACCCCTTGATATCTTCGCGCTCTTCAACAGAATTCCTTGAATGACGAGGAGCCTCGATGATCACATAACATCAAATTATATTCACTTATATGTACTTCGTACAAATCATCGCTAAAAGGAAAACTCATCAAAGAAGACCAAAATTTATTAAGATATTATTCGAAATGAATAAGAACTACTTGATTCGGGTTCTGTTTTGAAAGAACTCATTGACACTTAAAGTCTTTATACCTGAAAAACCATTAAATTAATTAAGAATGTATACAAGTTTTCATGAAAACATATTTGGTTTGGTAAATTTTATTCGAATAATCTACAAGATATTTTTGTTCAACCAACAATTCGTGAAAGCAAACAACGACCATTAAAACAAAAAATTGTAAATTGGGTTTTTTATATTGCCATTTTTGCAATGAATTAATAATTTACTAATCCTTATTCAACTGTCATTGAGACAAACCAAATAAAATACTTTCTACATTATATATATATATGATTAAACTTCATAAATATAATTATTTTATTCGCATTTGAATAGAATAAAACAAAACAAATATGTATGTAAATTTTAAGGAAATTTTCTCTATCCTAAATGATACAATGAAGAAAACTTGACCAACATTAAAAGCAATTGAATGTTTAAGTGTCTAACGTTTCGAGTGTGTGACTGTCAAAAACCTGTAGATTTAAACAAAATAATTACTACGCAGTCGGATTTATAACTATGTAACTTGATGAAAATATTTGCACGTCAACTCAATTTTGCAACAGTAATATAAAATTTTAAATAAACTAGAAATTCACAATTTTATTTAAATTTTCAATTTAGAATATAATTTTAATAATCTTTATTCGATAGTTTTTTTATATGAAAATTTTTCCATTAATTTTCCATTTTAAAATCAAATTTCCCATCTTGGTGGTAATCAATAAGGAAAAATTTTAATGATTTTTTTAGAAATTATCCAGATAATAGATATTGGCAGCGCACAATTACGGTAAATGAATTTTAATTGGTTAACTTTTATGATGGCATGCATCACATGTTTTAAAATAATATTCTACGAGTTTTAGAAGCAACTTTCGAACACATTTAATGATTCCCAATTCGAATAAACAAATGTTAAATAATTCGAAACGATACAACTATGTTTACTTAGATAAATATCAAGTAGTCGTAAAATTAATTTTGATTTGTGAAAATACCTCCACATGTAATGGAATAAACAAAATGAATTTTGTAATAAAATTTTCGAAAAATAAAAAATTAATTTTAATAAGAGTTAAATATCATTTAACTATAAATAAAAATAAGAAATATTTACACGTCTAAATTATATTAAAGAGAACCCTCGATTAACGCGGGTTCGACTAACGCGGAATTCGATTTAACCACTTGCGCTATATTGACGGGCCAGGCACGTCTTGATGATTTTTTTCAGAACTGCAAGTGACGTGTATACCACGTCGATAGTATTTTTCGCAAAAACAAAAACGACGTGTTTGCAACGTCGGCTGACAGGCGGAACGTCATTGTTGTTGTGAATAATTATTTATATTCGTGTAAATCTTTTATGTAAGACCCTACCCTCGCGCTAAGCACTGGTCAGACCTCTGAGCTCGCTGACGCGGTGAGGCGTCGATGCCTTACGATACTTTATATAGTAGAGCGCGGCTCAGCTACCGAAAATGAAATCATAGCGCAAGTGGTTAACGCGGTTTATAGTTCGCTACCAAGTATCAATTAGAGCGAATCAAAGTTTCAATTAGCGTGGCAATCTGGCAAAAATTTCGATAAAAACTAGAACACTAAATCTTGCATAGTTTAAAAATAGCTCTAGAAACACACACAACTGGTGCGTTCATATAATTTCATTATGGTAACTTTAAATGCTTGTTTATGTACCTACTGAGTATATTTTTTTTCATTTTTTTATTCTGCATTAATAGCAACGCAACTGGTGTGTTCATAATAACTTTTTTTTTCAAAATGTGTACAGTGCACATATATGCATATTGTATGTACTAGAAATTCTATCTTTTGCAAGGAAATGGTATTTATTTGTGTATTTTAATAAAACTTTGCCGCAAATATATATTATTATCCTTTGTTTTTAATCTATGGTACGCTAAATAGCGATAAAAATTGTACTTAAAGAAATGTTGGTTGCTATTCTGAAGGACTTGGAACGAATTATAATTTTTCACATTGCTTATTAACTTCAAATAACGCGGTTTTGATTAGCACGCCGTTTTTCGGGAACCAATTAACCGCGTTAATCGAGAGCTCACTGTATAATTAAAAATCGTTTTCTATTTTGAATAATGATGCATTTATTTATGTTAGTATTATCATTAAACTTTAACAGAATTGATGATAAACATAGAATGGAACCCAGTGCCCACGGAATTTAGTTTGACCCCTACAAAATTTTTTGGTTTCTCAGCAACACTCATAAAAAATCTACAATAATAATGATATTTTTATCACTTATTATAAAAATACAAATAAATAAACAAGTAATTTAAAATACTCGAGCATTTACAGTTGCATATTTGCAGTTCTAATAAATTTTAAATAAAATCTAACTATTTTATTGTATTAAATATATACAGGACCGCTTCTAACTGAAATTGGCCGCTCTCATTAAAGCAAATGTTTTATACAAAATACATTTATGTAGCTTTTATGCAATATAAATAATGAATACTGAAGTAACAATTTTCATTTGACAAATTTTCCTAATATTTATAACATTATCAATAGGATTGTATTATATAATACATCAATAAAACTACAGACAAAAATCACAAAATCTGACCTATGATAAAGGTTATTAGTTATTAGGTAATATTATGTCATCGAAATATGTTAATTAATTAATATGTTAAGTAATTTATTTCGTTAGTGAAATCAACTATTTATTCAAATTTATTTAATATGCATATAATCTAGTTATATATATATATATATACATGGGCGTCTGCAAGGGGAGGGGGAAGGCACTTGCTCCCTGAATTTCAAAAACCAATCTAATTTCGATTAATTTAAACACATTTTAATAGATGAGCTCAAACAATGTTGGAAAATCCCAAGACAAAAAAAATAAAAAAATTTAATTTAAAGAGGCTTCCTGTTTTTTAATGTTATTAATTATATCTGTAAATCAATGATTTCAAATCATCTTATTTGTGTAAAAACTTTCAATATTAACTGATGTTCAGGTTATAAAAAAGTGTTCTATTTTGTAAATTACTGAAAAAAAAGTTATATTTTGTAAAAAAAGTCCCATTTTGTATAATGCCCCAAATATTTATTATAAACATGCATTTTTTTTCAACTCTCTTCCCCTAGAAAAAATGTCTACTTAGTAAAAATAATATTTTTGCCCCCCCCCTCCTTGGAAAAATTCCTGTGGACGCCGTTGTACATACATATATTACAGATTGCAAAGAAAACCAAATAATATGTAATACTTTAGTAGCAGAATAAATCTTTCCTGAAATGGTGATAGACATAAGACCTTAATTATATAATAGTTAATTTTGTAATTTTCTTTTGCATCAAGTATTGGGCGTTATGATATTTCTAATTAAAACGGTTTTAATCTTCCTTGGGCGAAGAATTGTAATTTCTGGGAAAGGATAATTAGCATCATATTTTTGGTAATTTAGTATTGTCAATTAATTTGTAAAAAAATACATCATTTTAAATTTCATTAAAAGTCAAACTTTTCAAATTTTTGGCAGTTGTTATTAATTTTATTTTACAGAATTTTATTATTTATCTACATTTTTTAAAAACTACTTTTAATTATAAATGCTGTTTTTTAATTATTTAATGAAAAGACATGCATGCAAATCTAAACTTGACTATTGCATATAATACATAAACAAATATTATGCATTAAACAACAACGTAATACATTCGTTGAAAAAACAATTTTCAGCAATTAAGCCACAAATATTATTATTATGACCTAAAATTAAAAATTAAATTATAAATTATTATGACCTAATAGCTTTGATTCTACCTTTTTATTTTGTCTGGTTTTTATTTGACTGTTGAGATAAATTTAGAATATGAATTTTAAGTACTTGCCAACGATATTCTGAAGCATAAAAATATAGATATATTTATTAAATATTAACCTTCTAACCGAGTATCTCGCGATTTACGCATGCAGCATATACTGGTTTAATTATACGCATCCCGCGATTTTGACGTGTTAGCATTTATTTATGTTTTCTCACGTTGCTATTTCGTGATTTCCCAGTTCAAGTTCTCTTTCTGTGTTGATAATTTTATGCATCCCGATTTTGATGTAGTAACAAATACTATAAAATACATTTTTTTAATCAAATTAGAAATAAAACGCGGTCAGGGGGTTAAACTTTGACCAATTTAATTTATGAGGAAAACCTGGATTTAACCTGGGCCCTGGGTTATTACTCAAAGCACTATAATATTCCTCTTTATAAAAGAACCATTATTATAATCTTATCCTCTGCATTTGAAATATATGCTGAATGAAACCAAAAGGAGAAATATTCAGATGAAAAAAGTACAGCATTAACTATTTTTCTGATTAGATTAAAAAAATTATTTCATAATAGTAATTGACAATTGCAGCTTAAAATTGATACTCATATAATACATGTTTATTATTATTATTATTATTATTATTATTATTATTATTATTATTATTATTATTATTATTATTATTATTATTATTATTATTATTATTATTATTATTATTATTATTATTATTATTATTATTATTATTATTATTATTATTATTATTATTATTATTATTATTATTATTATTAATGATTCTAATAATGTAACTGATTTATTTTTACTGAATATTGTGAAGTTAGAGTTGAAAATCGGTATTCTTCCTTTATGTAATTGGATTTTATGCTAATATTTGTTTAAATATTATCAAGAATAGCTAATCATTGAAGAAACTTAATAAAGACCACAATTTTGAATAAAATATAAATTAAAAGAATCTATGAATTCTTTTAAAAAATAAAATTAAACACCATAAAAAAAGAATTTTAAAAATAATGTTTTTATTTTTCATGTTTTGTGATGATTTATTTTTTGAAAGTAATTTTAATAATTTAAATATGCAAATAAATGAGTCTGTTTATAAATAGCCGTAAGAATCTTTCAGTGTATTTATAATTAAATAATTTACTTTCGTCTAAATGGAGATATTTACCCATTTGTATTAAGAGAATCTGCATGTCATTTCCAATGCCAATACTTTTCCCTATTGACATTTGATTGCCAAACAATTTTCCACTTATTTTTTGACTAGTTTTCACTATTTTTTTAGCAAACATCATAAATTTATACTTTTGAAAAGTTTTAAATAAATTTTAAAATATAAAAATTACTTTTTAAAATATGTTAAATTTGCTTGAGTCATTTTAAAAAGGTTCTTTATTTTATTTTAAATTATTGAATTTCAATTTACTTTTCGAATTGAATGAAAATACGTTTTTTGTGATAAATACTGAGATATCTATCGTAATATGAATTATCAATGAGTTCTCCCAGCATTCTGTGTCTGACAGATGGGAAATCAGTAAACAATGAATCAACACCAGATCATCTCAAATTTCCAATTCTTCTATTTCATATTTCATTTCTTAGATTTTATTTGTTTTATTAATTCAATCCATTTGTTTTATTATGAACCATAATAAATCTTCACAGATATAATATTGACTGCTGTTTGTGTCAATAATTAGTAATAATATTAATAATAATAATAATAATAATAATAATAATAATAATAATAATAATAATAATAATAATAATAATAATAATAATAATAATAATTATAATAATAATAAGTCAACAAATATCGAGAATTGTTTATCATTTATTATCATTTATATTATTTTTATTTTATTTTTAAAAATAATTACATTGAAAATTGTCTTGCAGATTTTGCCGAAGATAATTCACTCTGCTCTTATTTGTAATAAGAAAATTATAAAAGGTGTTGACGAATAATTGCACATAGATCAATCTGAAATTATATGTAATTGGTAAATTAAATTACAATAAATATAATAAATTTTAATATTATGTTTAGAATATATTTATAAAAGTAATATTAGATTATTAAATCGAATTGTGAATTTATATAAATATAAAGTTTCATTTTATAAAAATTTCTTCCCAACAAAAAATGAGTAAAATTGGATGAAGCAAAAATATTTCTTATTGACTCTTTCAAATTTAGATTTTCTTTCAGAACATCTTTCCATTCTCAGCTTTGAAATTAGATTATAGAGGATATCTTTAGAATTTTGGATGTTTAATGCAATCAACAAATTTATTGGAAATGTCGATAATTGTCAGTGGAAAAACTCAAAATTTCTCGTAATTTGATTTTATCAATATCTCATTATTTCAAGTAATTTATATTTTAAAGAAATTTCGCCTATTCTAAAATACCTAATAAAAATAATCATTTATTACATTTAAAAATTTTAACAAAAAATCATATAAATTGCAAAGTTATTCATATATTTTACATTAATAGTTACAAGAAATATATATATATATATATATATATATATATATATATATATATATATATACTATCTATTTTCATCTATTTAAAAAGTTTTTTGCATACAACTTTAGTTATCTTTCGTTGGGAATTTTTTTAATTTTTTTAACGCGGAAAACCCAAAAAAAAATTAAATGCGATTAAATTTTAATTAATAATTAAAATTAATTAAATTAATTAAAAGCAACAATTTAATTAGAAAATGAAACATTTTCAATAATTAACTTTGACAAGATTAAAATATAATAAAAATAGAAAATTTCGAAATAATTTTATGACAAGCTGATTATAGTATGTATCGAATGATATATAATTCGTTATATGATGACAACTGACATTTTCTATGTTTCTTTTACTGTTTACTGCCGAGGAGAAAATTAAAAAAGTGACATTTTATAATTTATATGTAAATCTAGTACGACAACTGGTTCATGGACATTATATATTATATAGGCAAAGCATTTCAGTTTGCATAACTTTTTTGCTATTGAATGTTCATAGAATAATGTTTTTTAATTATATGTCAAATATAACAATGTTGGTTAATGAAACCTTAGTGGACTTTTTATTTGATCCTTAGAACTTATTTATGTAATAGTGATTCAAAGTTCAATAGACATGATATATTGTGACTATGTTCACAAGTGAGCGTTTTAGATACACTAATACCCAGCTTATCGTAAAGGATGCATTTCAAATTTTTTAACGTTAAAAGATCTACGAATCCTTTGTTGATTTTATGAAATTCTTCGAAATACAAAAATAATACAAAAATAATACAAAGGTTTGAAAATAAAATAACATAAATATAAATAAATTTTAATCACAAGTTTGTTTTCATTGATGAAAATAATTTTAAACAAAAATTCTTTTTTTTACCTTTTTAGTTTCTTCCTTTACAAATTTGTCGTAGATAGATAACACATCACTAGTTTTGCACTTTATTGTCATAGTTTATTGAAATTACCTCTTTTTTAATTACTTAATTGCTAATTTGAGCTCATGCTTTTCTTTAATGTCATCTTCACATTTTTTAATTGGCTGGTCACATTTTCAATTAATATTTTTTTTTATTTTTGAGTAAAGTTACAGTGAAATAGTGTTAAATGGGATATTACTGTATTTGATTCGCAGTTAATTTATTTGTCAGAAAATTCTAGTGATTCAAGACCTCAACTTTTAATTTTTGGAATGCTTAAAAATTAGTTTTCAGTCGCCAATTACTTCCACCGACATTGGAAGGCAATTAGAAAATATTCAAAGATGAAAAAAAGATAAATGATAGATAACTTTGATGACCAAATATTTATAACTTTTTCACTAACACTGCTACATAAATGAGAACAAAATTAATTCAAATGAAAAGATAATAGTAGTACTTTAATTAGTAGTTTTACCCGGATTGTTACAATAATAATGCAACAGTTCTGGTTCCTTAATTCTAAATTGGTAGTAAAATACATAAATTATTTAGCTTCTAACGACGGAGAGTAGTGCAAATAGATTCAAACAAATAAAGGTCAATGATACTGACATTTTTTTAAATCATTTTTTGAATAAATCTAAAAATTTCTTTATTTAATTGTTTATTTCTTTATAAGTTTTTAAGTTTTTGTATACCATTTATTTCTATAATATTGTAGAAATGCTAGTAATAATAATATTTTATTGTTAACAATGTTATTGTTTGTAATAAGTCATTTAACATTATTAACTAATTAACTATATATATATATATATATATATATATATATATATATATATATATATATATATAATTATTTTATTACTTTATATTTATAATATATTAAATAAAACCTTTATTCTTTTGTATTTATTAATAAATATTAAAAACGGTTGTATTAAATTATCATTAGTATTTTTCAGCTTGAAATGAAGTAGGTTTTTAAATAAAATCTTTGCAAATATAATCAAAGAATTAAATAATAATTGAAGAAAATGTAAAGAGAAAACTACTTCCGTTTTGTCTAGCATTTTTATCAAATTTTCAACAAGCAAGTCTTTATATTTTTGCTAATTTAAATGCAAGCTGCTGTTTGAAACTGAAATTTTATAATTATATTTACTATCCCACTGTTTAAAGAGGAATAAATCTGAATCAATAAAACTAAATTGAATATTTTGTAAATTTATATTTTTGTCAACGACGCCATGACATTGGATAATAAAATTTAACATATTTATTTTGTTTTAAAATTATAGCATTCTGAATAAATTCAGTTTCCTTATTTTCAAGTCTAATAAAACAAAGTGCTGACTGAATCTTAACAAGAAAAAATGAAATAAAATTTAAAAATAATTAAATATGAATAAGAAAGAAGCTAAAAGGTAAAATAGTATGTGAAATAAATAAAAAATATCTAATTATTTATTATAGCGTTTTTTCCCAAAATTAAACATTGATTAACATATTGTTAATATATCATTATTTTTAATATATTAAGAAATGATGGGGGAAAATATTTTTATCTAGAATCGGACAACTCTACTTTGATCTGTAGAAAAAAAGACGATAAAACATTGAGAAATATATTTATAAAAATATTTTTGAAGTTAATATTTCTTAAGATTTTCAGATATTTCTCTACCTTTCGCTACCTTTTTGCCAAGGTGAAGATCTGACAATGTAAGATTTATTCATTAAAATACAAAACATTAAATTAAAAAGGAATTAATATTTTCATAGAATTACAGAAAATGACAAAATTCAGCTTTAATTAAAAAAACTATTTTATCTATGTACTATTTCTTTCCTGTTTGTATTAAAACAAATATATGTCTTCAGTGATTACTTTATTTGTTTATAGTTAAAACTATATATATATATATATATATATATATATATATATATATTTGACTTACCTCATATCGAAATAATTCTAATTAATTTCATAAAATTCCTAAAAAACACCTGAAATTTAATTAAAAATAATTTATATTATAAATGCTGCCTAAAAGTAATATTTAAGAGCTTGAATAATGATCTCATAATTTATAAAATCAAAATTCAAGTCTTAAAAGTTACTTAAAATTCAAAAACTTACTTTAAAAGGATTTTTAAAAATTGACAAAATGAAGTTAAGTAATCATTGTCACATAAATGGTGAGTCAACTCAACTGGTGTGCACATCAACGTATATTATAGACCAGTGATGTCCAACACAGTCGCCACTCGCCACATGTGGCGAGTGGGCTATGTGCTTGTGGCGAATGTAGCATTTTTTTTAATGTTTTATCTAATACTTCAATAGGATGTTTTAAGTATCTGCACTCTCATTCATATTTATTATTGTTTAAGTTAATTCCTAATTTATTATAATTTTGTTACAAGTAGTAAACAGAAGAAAACAAAAAAAAATTTTTATGCCAAAATGTGCTTCTTATCTATTTGTGATTACACTTTATCTATTTGTGAAAACGCTTTTTTAAAATTTAAAAACAAATGACATTTTCATCAAAGTAGGCGTTTTTTTGGTTTGTTTTCCCGTTGTATGAATCCCATGTATTAGTCTCATGTTTGTTTTTGTTAAATAAACAACTAACGCGCGACTTTAAATATTACATATTATTCTTTTGAAATTATATTAAAATTATTTCACCGTAAAAAATGGATAAATATTTAAAACGACATTCCGATACTGATAGTTCAGCTAGGCAAGAAGAAGCAACTGGTTCAACTCAATTAGAACCCAAAAAAAGAGATTGGAAAAAGGTTTGCCGCAAATTTAATGGTAAATGGCAACTAGAATTTGCTGTAATGGAACAAAACCAAAAAACTGTATGTATATTGTGTAACAAAACTTTTAATGACAATAAAGTGGACAGCATAAAAAAGCATTATCAACAAATGCATAGTGAATTTGATTGTAAGTTTCCTGTCGGCAAGCAAGTTAGAACGAATGAAATAACTCGCTTAAAGTCAAAATTAGAAGGACAGCAATCTTTTTTTAAACGGTTTTTAACTACATCCGAACTTATTACTTTGGCTAGCTACAAAATGGCTTGGATTTTAGCTCAAAAAAGAAAACCTTTTTCGGATGGAGAACTAATCAAAGAGATTGTCCTGTCTATTATGGAAATTTTACTTGAAAATTATGAAGAACCTTTGAAGAAAGATATAATGCAAAAAATAGAAAACATGCAATTGAGTCACCAAACTATTGCTCGTAGAATGCAAGACTTGATGAAAAACATCAATAAGCAATTGCTCCAACATTTGAAAAGTTGTATATGTTTTTCTTTAGCATTAGACGAGTCATGTGACATCCGAGACACTGCTCAGTTAATTTTTTGGATACGCCTGGTTTCAAAAGACTTGGAAATATATGAAGAAATGTTGACAATCCGTGGAATGAAAGACCGTACTAGAGGCGTAGATATTTTTGAAATTTTCAAAAGTGTCGCTGAAGACTTTCAATTAGATATGACGAAATTAGTTTCTGTCACAACAGATGGTGCTCCAGCGATGCTTGGACAAAAATCTGGATTTGTCGGTATTTTGAAACAACAAACACACGTATGCTTGGTCGCTTCTTTCCACTGCATGATACATGTGGAAAATATATGTGCTCAATTATCTGGAACAGACATTTTGAAAAATATGATGGATTTAGTTGTTAAAGTTGTTAATTATATTCGTAGTAGTGCTACAAACCATCGTCAGTTTCTGGAGCTTTTAAAGGAAATTGAGGGCACTGAATTTAAAGATCTGCTATTTTTTACAAATGTTCGGTGGTTAAGTCGTGGTAAAGTTTTGGAACGATTTGTATCATTATTAAATCCCATCCGAAATTTCCTTCAAGAAAAAGAAATGCTTATCAATTTTTCTGAAATAGAAAATAAGGAATGGCAATGCGATTTAATTTTTCTCACTGATATAACGTTACATATTAATGAATTAAATTTAAAACTTCAAGGAAAAGGAAAGCTAATATGTGATTTGGCACAGTATATACGAGAATTTGTCTCTAAATTAAAACTTTTTGTGACACAGTTAAAAGATTATGATTTCACGCATTTCGATAATATGGAAAAATATAAAGAAGATACCAATTTTAATATACAGCGTTATGTCGGATGGTTACAGAAACTACAAGAAAAATTTGAAGAACGTTTTATTGATGTTGAGAAATTTAGACCTGCTTTTCAACTGATGCAAGATCCTTTCCATTTTGACATCACCAATTCTGAGTTGTCTAAAGATATCGCGAATTTGCTAAGTTTGGACCGACGTGATTTTGAAGCAGATATGCTTTTACTTCAAAGTCAGATCAATTATTCTAGAAACGATGAATCTATTTTAATGATGTGGACACGCCTCTTAAAGTCAAATGAGTTTGTGGTTCTCAACTCAGCTATTGCGAAGCTATTGAGTATGTTTGGAACAACTTGGGTTTGCGAATCTACTTTTTCAGCTGTAACTTTCATAAAATCAAAATACCGATCCAATATTAGTGATGAAAATTTGGAGGCAGAATTAAAATGTGCAGTTAGCGTGAGGTTTACACCAGATTTCAAGGGTATTGTGCAAGAAAAAAATTGCCAAGCATCACATTAAATAATTTTTGTATTTTGTGTTTAATGTTATTAAAAAAACTTGTGTAATTCCTAAAATTGATTAAAATAAAAAACTATTATAAAACATTTTATTTTAAATTTATTTTAATGTGGCGAATGAAAATTTCTAAATTGACGATTGTGGCTACAATCAAATTTCTGTTGGACACCGCTGTTATAGACAATGTTCAATTTCGGATTTAGGTGTATGTCTACTATTTAAGTGATAACTATTCCACTTGTGTTATGATTATTTAGCCATGGTTCAATACGTTGATGTTGGCAAGCTACCCCATATAAGGTTTCACGTTGCCAAATTCCTTTTATTGGGTTAATATTTTAAGCAGAGAAATAAGAATAGCAATTTGAAGATAAGTTTGAAATATGAGTATCACTTAATTTTATTAAAATATTTAACTATATCTTTGATATTTTTTTATTTATGCTAATTCTTTCAGACAACTTAAAATGTTAAACAGAAAATGTTGACGAATTATTGGATTGTTATAGTTAATACTCTATTAAGTGAATTTTTGACATCAGAAATCTGGTTATACATCTCAATATTTGAAAGTAGCAGAGTAGGATTAGTGTTTATTCTTACTTAACACAAATTTTTGGTAATTTGTCAAATAACACTGTAAATGGCATCAGTGATTTTATATCAAATTAAAAGATATATTAAACTATAGTCGAAATCTAAATAAAAATAAATGAAATTCAAAAGACAAAAACAAGTAAAAGATGACAAAAAACGACAAAAGATTTTACTGATAGAAATAGCAAGATTAATTTAGTAGTAAAATATTTATAAAATTTAAGCAAATTAATTAATATCATTAGCATAAAGTCGATTATTATATGAATATGGTTAGATCATAATGAAAAAATATTCATATTATAAATTTTTCATGATGTACAGTTTTGTAATACATTATACATCATTTGTAAGTACAATATAACTTTTCACTATTATTATTATTATTATTATTATTATTATTATTATTATGTTCACTTTTTATTTACTATTTTATTACTGCTCAAGTAACAGCGAAAGAAGACATTAATAAATTTACAATGCTAAGTCATTAAATAGTGACGCAGATTGCATAGCAGGTTTTAATTGAAATTGACAAGTAATTAATAATACCTGTTTTATGTACTTTGACCCACACAATTACCTAACTATGGTTTCCAGAGGATAAGACGTCTTTATTGCATTGTCTACACACTTTTGCAGACATATATGTTGTTGGGGATAATATAAAATCTCACAAAAACTAAATAGAATAACGGTAAAAATCAATAAAATACTAAAATTAAAATTGAAAATTAATATTGAATAGGTATGGTTGAACTCCAAATCACGAGACAAACCCAAAAATAATAATAATTTAGTGAGCCGTTTCAAGAGATGGTTATAATGAATAACAAAGTAATTAAAATTAATTAAATCGCTAATGGGAAAACCTTTCGTTGATTTTATATTATTATATCTGTATTTGTCTTATTATTTACCATTCATACATACCCATGTCCCTCAGACTACGTTAATTTATTAATTTTGACTTTAGATATGTTTTGCATTTTACTAATATATATACAAAGATCAATTTTCTCATTATAATAAAAATAGAAATTTAAATTCAATGTTTTAAGAAATGAGTTCAATTTGAATTTCCGATTTGAAATTTAATAAAATTTTAAATATGATTTTTGAAATATTGCTTTTGATGTTTATTGGTAATTTATCTTTAATTTATAAGTATTGGATAATTAATCCATGCCAACAAAAATAATAATAATAATAATAATAATAATAATAATAATAATAATAATAATAATAATAATAATAATAATAATAATAATAATAATAATAATTTTAATAATTATAAATACAATGTCAATTGTAATGAAATCAAAGTTGAAAATTGAAAAACAGTTCTTAGGATATTATTATTTATTATTATAATGATTAAAAATTGAATGTAAAATACCATTTATAAATAACTAGAATATATTCTAGAAATAATATTAATAATTTCAAATTTCCTATTCTACTGATTACTGAAAATAAACTAAATTATTGGTTATTTAAAAAAATGATTAAATTTACTGCAAGTTGCAATGATATTTCATTTTATTCGATTTTGTATTTTATTAATTGAAATTTTTTATTTTCTAATGATAAAAATAATTATTCTTGAAATTGCATTTAATTATTCAGAATAGATATGAAAAATCTTGTAGATATAATTTTCATGTTTTTGAAAAGTCCCAAAATTCTATTTAATTTTTCCGTATATTGTATAATTTACAAAAATATTTTGCAATTATATTTTGAAAGATTAATTTTTTTCTTGGTAATATTAAGCATTATAAAAAGTTTATATACAAAATAAACCAATGATTGTGTAATTTTAAGTGACAAATTAAAATCCTTACTGTAATAAAAAATAATACAATAAAAAGAAATCAGTGAAAATTAATTAAAAGTCAGCAAAATACTCAAAGGAGAACATTTTGAAATTTTTTTTTAATATCTTAGGAATTTATTATCAATGTCTTACAAATAAATTTTTTAAAACTTATTAAAAGTTTTGAGTAGATTTTAAAATGAACCATACATAACTTTATTTGAAAACTAAAAGTTTAGAAAAGTTCTTAAACTCACGGATAACAGCCATCGTCCCAACGTATGTATATTACACTCATTACAAAGAAATCTTTGAGCGAGAAGTTCTTCTCCTAGCTGGCAGTTAAAATAAACCTTCATTTTAAGGATTCAAAAACATAAGATCTTACTTAATCGAATTTTTTGTTTGAAAATAATTGTCGTTCAATTCATGTCAAATTTGAACGATTGATCAGCTGGAAAAAACAAACACAAAAAAGACACATAAAATCTAATAAATTTAAATATAAATATCTGTAAAAACTGCAAGAAAAATCTATTAGTAAACTAAGCCTAATATTGATTTAATATTTATAATATTTTTCATTTAAAATAATTTCTTTCCAAAATCAAAATAGGTGTGAAAATAAATTAAGTATAAAATAATCATTTCTCAAATAAATTAAATTCTGTCCTGTTTCCATTATGTTAAAAGCATTTTCAAACAGACTCACTGTCAGACATATTAAAACAAATTCTGTTAAAAATAAATTTTGAAATAAATATATTTTATTCATGTAGTCTATTTAAAATGTGAGAATAATAATTAAACAATTAAATTTCAATTATTGTGATTTTTTATCTAACATTGCGGTCTGTAGAGTAATAATTAATTTTAATGTTAATTTTTCATTTAATATTGTTACGCCACTTTGCAACAAATAAGATACATCTGCAACATTTTATCTTTTACTAATAATTTCATCGACTTCAAAATAATGTACTATATAATTCTTTGGTAATTATTAGGGCAGAGAGAGGAATGTAATATTCAACCCAAATAAATTAAGATCTAATTAATTTATATATAGAAAAAACACTTATTTCAAATAAGGATAGATATTAGACTCGACCGGCATGAATTATGTAATACGCCAATCCCTCGAATTGCGCGATACCCATTTTATGCGGTCATTAAAAATAATATTTTTTTAATAAAATCAAACATATTTGTTGGCAAGTGTCTCTCAAATAATAATGATGAACCAAATAAATTTACGTGTTAAGACATTTCTGAAATTATACAATTGACCAGTAACTTAAAAAATAAGGTTTTGGCCACTGATCCTGATATCGACCGCGCTGTTAAATTTCAGCGAGACATTAAAAGCCTTTGCGCGCAATACAGTGAAATTTACAAAGATTAAAAAAAACAAAACACAAAAATTGGTTATAGACTATTTAATAAGACGAGAAGAAGAGCACGCTGCTGGATTTGAATCCGATGATAGTAGCGATTTCGAGCCAACCAAAAAGAAAAAATTGGTTGAATTAGAAAAGGAGTGGTGAGGAGGCGGAATAATTAAATTACAATTATTCTTTTTAATATACCTTTTAACTATGAGCATATTATAAATTTTACAATTTAAAATTTAAATGTCGATTTTTTAAAAAATTGATCGAACTCACGGAATGTATAGAAAATTATTACAATCACTATGGTTTCACGGATGAGAAACAAAAGTCCGAAGGTTATTAAACTTTTTAAATCGAGAAGCTGTCGGCCGTTTTCCTTGGCGTTTTTCTTAGCTTTGGACTTGTTTTGCTGATTTCTGACTTCCGTTACCAGAACGTATAAGGTGGTCTTTCCGTTTGTATTTTTATTTTTGATTTAAGAATTTTTAGAAGAATTTGTTGATCTTTGCCAAAAGGAAGTCATTTATTTTACTATCAGATGAAATTAGATATTTTAGAAATTGGTTTCTTAACATAATCTAATCTATACATTTCAATGAAATGAGTAATTGAAGACGGTATTGTGTTATAAGATAAACTTATGTATGATGAATCTATTGAATTTTCAAAAAGATGAAACGTTAATTTCAGATATCGGTTGAATTTATCTCACCTTGGTAAAATGGTATCGATGTTGTAAATGAAGATGTAAAGAAAGTTTTAGCAAACAGAGAGCCCAACGATAATATTCATACAAAATATAAATTAGAGGATGAGCAAAGTAGATGAAAATTATTCAAAAATAGCTAAAAGAAATCGAAAGTTTAAATTTATGAAGTGAAAATGATTTACATTACAGAAGTGTTACTGGGGTTTTAACTTCTAATCGTGAAACAGGAAGTGTTCAGTTTTTTTAATGTTTACATCATATTTTATGATCAAGAAAATGTACTTGACCCAAATTTGGTATAAATTGAAGTTTGAATTAGCCATTATATAATAATAATAATAATAATAATAATAATAATTCTTATTCTTATTATTATTATTATTATTATTATTATTATTATTATTATTATTATTATTATTATTATTATTATTATTATTATTATTATTATTATTATTATTATTATTATTATTATTATTATTATTATTATTATTATTATTATTATTATTATTATAAGTGAGATAATAGTTTATTATAAATAAATTACCTAAACAAGTCACTATAACCTTGATATTTGATGACTGATGCTGGAATGTTTGGGTGTGGAATGAATTGAAGTAAGAAAACTGGGATGTTTAGTTGATTAATAATATTCCAATTTTAGGTCCTGGAATAGGAAGCAATATAAATAATGTTGCAATTAGAGTTTCTGGACTTGACTCGACCTGAACTTGAATCCACTGGGTAATGATCTCAAAACCCGGATCCTGGATCCGGGTTCTAAATGCACAACTTCGGTTAACTAAAATTTCAAGTTTTAAAATAAAACAACTTTTGTAAAAATCAAAATGCATTATTATATCTAAATTGTTTTAACTGTAATTAAAGAATAAAATTAATTAAAATAGGATTTTACTTGTTTTCATGCATGACCTTTGATAGGGAAATGTGGTTTTGCATACCTCAGTGAAGTGCACCACGACAACGCTATAATTAGACTCTAGAATAGATTGATTCCAGACTAAAAGATGGGAAACACATCGGTACCAGTCGAAATCGAGTGTGTGTTGGTAAATCCAACATCTGACCGAAATCGGAAATCGGAGTGCGAAAAAATCCCTCCAAGTTTATTTTTCTGCATGACGAGTGGAGATTCGCTATTTGCCCTTCCACTGAGCAAAATTTCATAAATTCGTTCATATGCTTGTATATTTGACTCAGTTTTTAGATAATTGGTTTTCAATATTATAAAATTTTTTTTTAACATTATTGCATAAAATTAATTAAAATTAATTTTTAAAATTCGGATTTTTTTAATATAATAATTTTGGATTAGAATCCGCTGGCTTTCTAAAATATTGGACCCAGTATCAACGAGTTTCAAAAGATCGAATTTATCAGAAACCCTAATTTTATTTTGAATTTTAATAAATAAATATTTTAATATAATTAATCTTCTAACAATAACAATAATAATAATTACTTTAAAATTTTATTTATATTTAGAAAAATATTATTTAAATTCTGTCAAATATTTAAGTGACATCATATAATTTCAGAATGGTTTTAATTAATAATGTTAAATACAAATATTTTACAATTTAACTAACGAGAATAATCTCGATCAACTGTTTTATGGTAATTTAATAATTATTTAGAAAAATATTATTTTAGAAAAAATTATTTTTGTCATTTCGATTTAACAAACAGCAAAATAAAATTATTAACCTATTTGATGTAATATTTGTAATATCCAAAATAAGACTTTTCAATAATAATTTTTACCTGACTTGAAAGTTAATTAAACATAAAATATTTTATTTGTGTACTAGAAAGCCAACAATACAAATAATAATATTTATTAAATTTCGCTACGAGCAATATCGCACTTCTAATTAGAAATTGACACAAAATTTATAAATGATGACAATAAAATTTATTTCTACCAACAGAAAGTTTTTGACTCACAAACAAAAATTAAAAATATGAATTTCCTTTACAATATAATAATTTTGCAACAATTTTTATATCCATTTTCTACAGCATGTCAACAAATGAATAAATGTTTTTCTGAACGTTCTGTTACAGAGTGCATAAAGCATCGGGTTAACCGTTGAATTTATGTAGCACAACCAATATCCTTAATAATAAATAAATTAGTAAATTTAAAGAAAAATAATTAAGCTTTTTATAAATTTTTAGAAATATATTTTTGCATAATTAGTTAAAATGGTCAAATAAAGAATAAAACGCGAATGGAGTTTGAATGATGTAAAAAAACATGAACAGTCAAATATAGAAACACTTTTAGATAACAGAAATTGTATAATTTTAAAAATAATTTTTAGCAGTTTCATTTTCAAGTAATTTTTGTTAGTTATACTTTTATGTGGTAATTATTATTATTGGTAGCAGCATAAGTTAAATGTTAAACAAGTAATGGATAAGATAAGCCTTTTGCGGCAAAGTTGATATTGATTGAAAAGATTTTCAATTATTAGATAATCCTTTTCAATTAAAAAAAATTGAAAAGAATTATTTAATAATCGATATTTATTTCCTTTAATGAAAACTTTGCAACATACTTTGCACGTTTATATTTATTTAATATATTTATTATGATAATTATTATTAATAGAAGTTGTTAATGTATGATAACTTCTATAATATGACCTTATAAACTTATTAAATAGTTAATTTGTTTTTATCAGAAATTTGTTTAGCCCAACCGAATCACCTGTAAAAATACTGTCTCGGGACAGTTGGGGTGATTGTATGTATGATAAATAATACAAAGGAAAATAACAATTACAATATCAAATTACTTAATCAACAGAAATTGAAAAAATTACTTACAATGATTCAAATTCAGTTTATAAGCATAATACATGATAAAAGTTCCGAATAGATGTGGGGTATAAGATGATATCCTTTAAATTCTTTTTAATTTCGCTAGCGATTATTAATTGTTCTATTTCCTTTTGAAGTTTCTTGGTACTTTACTGATTCTTTCTTATTTGCTTTGTATTGACTTTTTTTAATTCAATTTTTTATTTTATGAATATTTCTATAGCGATAGTAAATAATCGCTATATAGTTTTTATAAAAATATGAACTCGCTACAAATTCTAATCTTAAACAAAAAAAATTAATATAATACTACTCTACAGAAATCTATACTTGTAAAGTTAATAGTCCAAAAATTTCATCTTAATTAAAATATTTTTTCTTCATTCAATTAAAATGTTTTTTTTTATTATGCCATTAGTGTAATTTCATTCTTTTAAAAATTAGAAATTGATCACTTTTAAAATTCTGACTAAATTATGTCATTTTTACTCTTCATGCTTTTTTATCCATCTAAAATTTAAATTCTAAATTATATTTAAAGTTCTTTGGTTCAAGTACATTATTCAAACTCTGTCTGTACTTTATTGTTGAATCGAATATGAGCCCTTTCAATTCTATGATCAAATTTACATGTTGAAAGTATCATGACCAAATTAATCCAAACATATATATCAAATTCATTAAATAAATTTTTATTATTGTCACAAATACCGATTTAGTCATTGCATGTTTTTTCTTTTGAATTTCACATTTAAAATCTTTTTGCTCTTTTGACCTGCTGAATTTTGACAGGTCACTGTTACAAAAAATAAACAGATGTAGCTGTAAAATTCCAAATTGCAAAATTTCATATTTCAGCAAATATAAGGAAAATATTTTACTTTTATACGCATTGATTTATTATCATTTTCTTTTTCCCAATTCTTTTTTTTCAGAAAAGAAATTAATACTTGCTTTATATTTATTAAATGCAGTTGTTTTAATGATGATATTTAATATTTTTTTATTCTAATAAAAGATCAAAACTTTAATTTTAAGCATCTCAAATTTCCGGCCTTACCTTTATCAAGTGTAATATTTTGTGTTGCGTAGAATTAAATTTTTGATCTTTTATCAGAATGAAAATAAATGAAATATAGAAAAATAAAATAAATCAAAGCTGGCTCAAAAGATAAAAAAATAATGGAAACTTTTTAAAATCCTAAATAAATTTTTGGTATAATTATTAATTATTCACGCAAATATATATATATATATATATATAGGCAATCAAAAGTACTTAGAAGATATTTGAATTTTAATCATTTTTAACAATTTTATTAAATTTAGTTTGATCTAAAAATTTCAATAATTAAAATTATAATAAATATTATTAAAATCCCAGGAAAATTTTTAGATATAAATAATATATTTAAAAAATCGGAAATCTTTATTATTTTGGGGTTTTACTATATTAAAATTCAACACACAGATAAGTTTGAATTTTTATAATATAGGTTTATTGAATTTTTTATATTATAAATTTTATTATTCCACGTAAACAGGCGTAGAATCGGATGTATTCTCCATTTGTGCTGTGGTTCTGACTATTTGCCACTAAAATTTATGTGTGTATCTTCTGGCAGTGTTCACATTTGTTTGCCTATTGCGGAATTAATATGGAAATGGTGTATACACTAATTTCACTGGTCATATGTGACTTGATGAAGACAGACCAAAATAAACGAATAAGAAAATTGTTACTAAGTAGGTCATAATAAAATCTTTAAATTGAAATTTAGACAAGGTAAAGCTAGATGAAAAGAAATATAACAATTGATCTCAAAACATTATTATTATTTTTATTATCTCACCGATATTGTACAATGTTTTCCCTATTGGTTTTTTTAATGGTGGATAGAAGGCATTGATAATTGTAAAGACGTTGTACGGAGTCCAAGTGATAATGAACACAAGTAAAATTGCACTGAGTATCTTAGCAGCTTTTTTGTCTGGTTTGTGTATTCTTTTCCGATGGACGCAATTGTTCACCAAAATGACCGAATATGAATCACTCCTGTTAGAAATAATTGAGGGTTTATGTATTTTTCGGTGGCAGTCGATTTCATTGATGTCCGATGCAAATGACTGTGAAACCGAATTTATCATTTGAGATTTCAAGTTTTTTTCATCAGGAAGAAATGTAATTGATACGCTTTCTTTATCAGAAATTCTTTCCACGGAATTTGAAACAGTTTTCATTAACTTTGTATTTGTCCTCAAAAAACGAGAGCTATCTTTAGAAAATCTGTGATTTGTAAACCTTATAACCGAAGGTCTTTGAAATAAGGAAGCCAACGATATTGACCTAAAATATTCTCTAGAATGATTCATTTTATTTAAATCTTCAGTTGACGGACATGTGACCCTTTGCCAAAATTTTATATGTTCAGATTTCTCACATAACTGTATATTTGAAGATCTACTAAAATTTGTTTTAATCAAAGTTCTTGTTTGTGTAGTGCGATAGATTTGAATGTACAAAACTGCTATAATAATCGTTGGTATAAAATATACCAATGACGATACCAACACAGTAAGTATTGGAAGGAAGAATAAAAATTGAACATAACATTCACCGAAGGGTATGGAATGACTTTTAAACATGACTGGAATCACATTGATTAATGGCACCCATATCAATGCTGATACGATCCAGGCGCTAACGATCCATTTGATTACTTTTTTGTTCGTTCTTTTTATTCTATAAGATATTGGACTCTTTACTGACAAATATCTGTCCAAAGAAATTATAAATAGATTAGCGACAGATGCGTTTGAAACTGTGTAATCAACTGTTAGCCAAATATTACAAATTGTGTTTGAAAATGGCCATTTGTCGAGAATCAGAAATGTTGTATAAAGAGGCATTGAAATAACTCCAATGAATAAATCGGAAACAGCAAGAGATATGAGAAAGTAGTTACTGAGAAATCGCAGACTCTTTTTGTAACAAAATCCAACAATGACCAAAATGTTTCCAGCAACAGTTATGAAAATTACAATAAAACTTAGGAAAGAATAAATAATTATCTCTGTCAGATTTAATTTCTGTGGAGACGAAATCATTGATGAACTATTGAGCATGTCTTTAAAAATAAATTAATTAATTAATAGTAAAATTAATAAAAATAATAAAATAAAAAAAAAATAAATAATAATAATAATAATAATAATAATAATAATAATAATAATAATAATAATAATAATAATAATAATAATAATAGTAATAATAATAATAATCTAAATTGACAAATTATTAATAATTACTACTTTTATATCGGCTTCCTGTCACCTAAAGCGAATATTATATTTTTACTTAACAAAATTTTTATAATTTAGTTTTATTATGAAAAAATATACGTAGGTGGCGTTTTAAATCCTAAAATATTATTTCAAGTAAATTTAATTATTTTAAACTATTTATAATAGTGTGTTTTTGTTTTCTAGTTTCAAAATATAGAATGGGTATACTAGCTTTTTATTAATGCTTAAAAAATTATTATTCTTTTTATGTTTTATTTTTCATAATAAATAATATTTTTAACATTCGTGCTATTGGATTGCATCTATATTTTATTATTCCAGTTACAGCATCCTCTGAAGGATTACTCAAACCGTTTACATTTATTTTGGAAACTTATTTTAAATAACTTCAATGGTTTAAATAAATTTTAAAATTAAGTACAGGGTACTATCCAAAATCTATGGTTTTGTACTGAGCTCTAAATAATATGTCCAAGATACACATAGGATATTGCAGAAAAGTAAAGAGTCTTGAACTTTAAAGATTCCATCGATCCCTAGGTAGGACAATTTATCTTTCACAAATTTTAATTTCTATGGATTCTCAGATTTTCTAATAAACCAAAGTTTCACATTTGATATAAGAAGCAGGATTCTAATAAAACTGGAAATTATAGAATACTTCCTTACCTTCCTTTCTTTTTCAACATTTCCGGTAGTCTAACATCTAATTTTTTTTTCTTCAATGTCTTTAATTTTAAAAAATCGCATTATCAAAATAAATATTTAAATTATTTTATCTATTCAATTACAGAGTAAAATAAAAAGTAATCCGATAAATTTAAACAAAAATAATAAATTTATTTGTGTATTTAAACAACGAATATTAATTGAAAAAAATCGGATATTAGCTTACATTTTATCTTATATGCAGTAATAAATATAAACGTTGAATTTGAGAAATTTGATAATTTATTTTAATTACAAAAATAAAATTCCTAAAAATGCGCCTGTAATTAAATGTTGTCTAATAATCGATATAAACTAATTCGTCTCAGAAAATTCATTAAAATAATATTGACTATTCTAATTCCAATGATATATTAATTGAATCTTGACAGAGTTTATTTTTTCTTCATAATCTTTAAATAGACGACTTTCACTATTTTTCAAATAGAAATTCCTTTAAAAGAATCTATGAAAAATTCCATTTGTCTCTTTTCTATTCAGAGAAATATTTTCTGTGAAAAAAGGAAGATTAGAATTGTTTTTTTATGATTTAATGTTAATTTTACTTTGAAATATTTTTTGGTATGATTTTAATTTCATTTTTAATACAATTCTAATATTTGATGATATTTTTTGTAATTTATTTTTGAAATTAAGATTTTCAACTCGGAGGATAATCGCAGGATTATTTAATTAATGCAAAGAGGGATGTCAAAAGTTCTTTTAAATTGACATTAAAACAATATATTTGTTGGATTATAATATAATTTCTTCAGGAAATAAATTTCAATCTGACTCAACTTGTCTTTTTTATTTAATTTTCAATATAGTATTCATAAAGATTCATTTGTTTAACAATAATAGTTTAGACTAAAGAAAAATGCTTCCAAGGAAGTCAGCTTGAAACTGTGTTATTTTTTTATGAATCTTATCAACAATATTTCCTTTGTATGAACGTAACTGACATTAATCAATTAAATTTCAGGTCATCTCGCCAGGCCCGACTCAGAGGTCGAGACTTCGGGGATTTTTCCCTAGGCCCTGCGCTTTTATATTTCTAACAATTATTAGTAGCTAAAGCAAGTTTTTGACACCTAATGCAACTCAGATTTTCCAAATTAAAGTTAATTAAAAATAATCTATGATCAACCAATCAACAAGATATTTTAGAGGGGGTGGCTATGTTGTCAATAGAGCAGGTAATAAAACAAATAAATTTTGATGACATTATTGAGGAATCAGCAGCAAAAAACGTTTGTACGAAATAAGAATAAAAAATATGATGTTTTTGTATGTATATTATTTAATTTATTGAAGAAATAGATATTTCGATAAATAAATGGATAAAATTATGTTCATTATAACAATCGCTAAATAATGGCATTGATTTAAATCTAACAAAATGCACAAAATCCAATATATATTTTTTACTACAATATATTTCGACAAAATCACTGTCATCTTCAGGTAGAATTGAAAATCAAACTAAATCAATATAATTTGCTCTTTTTTAAACAAACTAATTAACTAATTCATCAATTTTTTTTAAATTAATTTCGCTAAAAATTTACAAAATTCGGTTTTTTCAATTCAAACTTTAAAAATTATAAAACTTTTAAAACTTTTAAAACTCACAAAAGTTGAAATCAAACAAGATTTTAATAAATTTTCCACAAAATTGTGTTTACTAATATTAATCAATTGCTTCAGTCGATAGTGATCAGGAACTTGAAAACGGAGATGACGGACAGTCATTCCAATGTATTGCACCCATGACATAAATATTCATAACCAAGATCCGAAAACCATCTAAGTAAGAATTGAAATCCACTAATAAACACGAAGTTAAAAAAACAGGAATTAGATACCACCTTCCAACGTTGAAATGTAATTTTTGTGAGTTTTAAACGTTTTAAAAGTTTTATAATTTTTAAAGTTTGAATTGAAAAAACCGAATTTTGTAAATTTTTAGCGAAATTAATTAAAAAAAAATTGATGAATTAGTTAATTAGTTTGTTTTAAAAAAGAGCAATTTATATTGATTTAGTTTGATTTTCAATTCTACCTGAAGATGACAGTGATTCTGTCGAAATATATTGTAGTAAAAAATATATATTGGATTTGGTGCTTTTCGTTAAAATTATGTTCATGTATAATTTCTTCTTTTTTAGATAATACTTTCCCGAGGCACTGCAAAACCCACAGCCGCCCTTGCATATCGCTACTTACCTAAATCTTCATTTAAAATAAAAAAATTATTAAATTTAATTAAATTGCGTCTGCCAAACTTGGAATTGTGTTTTTCTAATGAAATGATTATTGTTGTCAAAATTTTGAAAAATTAATCATTCAGTGTGTATTTTTTATTATAAATCTCTTATTTGCTTTTTCACTCGCTCATATTTTTTTCTCTAAGTAATATTGATTTTTCCATTTTCCAATTTTCAAATTTTATAATTAATTTTTCCACTTAAATTTATTTTTCGAATTTTAATTTCTTTGCATTCGAATTTGCGCACTTGAATTGTTACTTGTGCTCATCCATATTATGTCAACAGAATATTCCGTGAAATTCGGACTTTAAATCACTCAATAAATCCAAAATGACTAATATTTACAAACATATTATTTACTCATGAATTGAAGGAACTAATAAAGGCTTAGAATTAATTTTCGAAACAAGTTTAAAACATGGATGAGACTAATAATATACTGTCACCATAAAGCTCTTTGATTAATACATATGAAACTTTAAAGATTTAAAAGTTCCTTATTCTCAAACACAAATGGAAGTCACAAATTACCGCTTTCGGTCCTTGGTAAATGAAACATGCCAATTGCTGTAGAAAAATTTTCAAATCAAAATGCAGTACCTCTTTATATATTATAAAATGAAATTTTTTAAACGGTTTATATTAACTTAGGATAATCCGGGAAATCCGGTTTTTAGTGAAAACATTCTTATTTTACAGCTATGATATGTTATATTGAGTTGAGATTTTACTGTGTATTAGTTATTAATAACTAAATAAAAATATTGGCAATTTAAAACCAATTTTATTTGCCAATTAAAACAAATAATTAAAAAAGATTTTTATTAGTGATTTTTTATATTCTTTGTTCACTTTTAATCTGCTTTTATTTTCTACAACATTTTTAATGGTTTTGTATTTTGTTAAATAGGGAGAAAAAATTGATCTATAATTTTTGTGAAAATATAGAAATTTTATTAATAACACTGAAACAAAAAATTGACCAAAAATTAATCAAACAATGCTTAACCTTACTGTAAATATTAAAATAATTCGTTACTAATTGCTTAAAAGAACGAATATCATCATTTCAATGGAAATCAAAGAGTTGACAATATCTTTGATCAGGGGTATTGAGGAAACTAATGAAAATGCTAATAGGAAACTGAAAGTTAAAATGGAAAATAGCATAATGATGACGACGTGTGGAAAATTTACTATTGAAATCAGTTTTACATTGCAATAACAGTTATTCGAATCAGTGAAATAAATTAATGTGAAATTGTTTGAAATAACCCAATAAATGCGGCAATTTAATGGATAAAAAATAGAAAGGCAATTTCATGATAGCTGATACCTAATGTTAATGCTTTTTATAATGCTTTTTATAATGCTTTTTATAATCTTTCGAGTATAGTACAGATGCTAGTCAAAAATAAAAAGATTTAATTTCAAAAAATATATAGTATCGAAAGCTATAGGAGCTTCTAATTTAGCCTTGATAAGCTTTTTCATGCTTGATAGATTAACAGATTATCATTTACTAGTAGATTATGTCACTTTCTCATTCATGCCTAATGGGCATATTATACTATTATGATTATCATTCACACAACTCAGAAACTGTTCTCTCAATTATACCATAAATAATCACTAGAATATAATGTCCTATAAGTTAACCCTCGTAATCTTATCATTTTTTAATATCCTAATACATAATAGTTAAACTAGTAAAAAAGGAGCTTGGTTGAGTCGTAATAATATTAAACAAATCGATCCCATCTGAACTAGACTTTTGCGCATTCAATATATATTTATATTAACAACTACTTACTAAATTAATATCGGCAGCACAAAAATTGGTACTACTTTACTAATTTATGATGGTGATAGTAACCTGTGGGGTCAGAATGTTATAAAACAGGACGTCCTTACCCAATATTCACTAAGCATGCTTAATTAAAATTAATCTTTATAAAGCTATAGTCAGAAGAACTCCGATGAACTAAACCCATTATATACAGCCTTAACCTAGGTCACGGTTGACGCCGCAAAAGATGCTAATTTTTGAATATTTTACATTTTTTCGCCTATTTTTCAAATATCCATTATTATCGCTGGTAATTCTATATATACTGAAATATTTTAAATATGTCATAGATTCAACAATCTTTTAATAAAAAAATCTTAATGAAACCAATGTTAAATTCAACCCTTTCCAATTTTTCTCTTAGTTATTTATGAAATTCAGTGAATTAATTTATATAATCTACTTCTTGGTAATAATCTTCATAGTTTCTGTTAATAAGTGTATTTTAACCTTATTAGAACTTTAATAATGAAATTCTTTCTTCCATTTTATAGGGATTTTTTCTATACGAGAGTTTGCTTTAACTCTAGTCTGATGGCCAACGGCCGTGACAAGAAAGTATTTGACCGAGGTATTAATCTCACCCACGATTCTTTATTTTGAAATGTTAATGTCAACAAAAATTACGTCTTTTTGTAATATAGTTAAGATATGAAAAAACTATATATATATATATATATATATTATTATTATTATTATTATTATTATTATTATTATTATTATTATTATTTTAAAAAAATTTCAATTTAACTTAAATAATTAAATTAAACTATTTTCAACAAAATATTTAAAAGATTTTGAAATGATACAAATTCACATAAAAAAATAATTTTAATTTTAACAATTAATATATAAATTTTTAAATATTTTTAAAAATAAAATTATTTTAACTTAATAATTTGACCATTTAATACATTTGAAAATTTTATATAAACACGTATTCACATTACATTTCGTACTCAATTATCTTATTAACAACGCTCTACATATTACACGTTCCTAATAATTAGTAATAAATTTTAATAAAACTTTAAAATCAAGCGTACCTATTTTATTTACCAATTAGGTGTACAGTGTTCACGAACTCGAATACATATATGACAGTAAGTTTCTTCAATATCCTACTATATAATTACGCTCATCACTGATTCACTGACTGATTCTATAACGCTCGCTGATTGGTTGATCCTAACAATATCATAAAAAATTCTCTCTCTCACTAATACTATCATAGAATTTTTACACGAATAACGAGTTTTGAAAAAGCGCTTTCTAAGTTTATTTTGCAAAATAAAAATTAATTCGATTTTTCTATGTAAGTATAAATTAAATTAATCGACGCAATCAAAAATAACTTGAATTTACTTTTAGGCATTCTTTACAACAATATTTATGACGAGCGTAATTATTTTATGATTTGTCAACGGGCGCCTTGCAATTAACTAGTATGTAAATACTTGCTATTTTCGGTATAGACTTAATTAATGAAATATATTCATCGAAAATGCAACTTGTTTATTATCAGCAAATTAAATCCAATAAATTATTTAAAAAATCATTTCAAGTTATTTAATAATGGCCATATTGTGAATGTCTCCAAATAATCTCTATAATAGTAACTGGAATATATCATAATTTATCATTAAACAGCTGCTTAGAAATTATAATTTTCATTTATATAAAATATGCATCGTATTTATATATTTTTTGAATTATAAGAACTTTCGATTTTTACCTCTGATTTCTTTTCAATTGACATTGTATTTATAAAGCATTGACTATGAATCAGTAAATATATCGATGTTTTTTGACATTTACAAATTTTCGGCACAGGCTTTTTCAAGTGATTTTGATCCTAAATCACTGTAAAAAGGCTGCGCCGGAAATTCGTGAATATAAAAAAAATCGATATCTTAAAGTTAATTTTTTTATAAATACAATATTTTTTGAAAAAAATAATTGTGAACTCTATTGCTGATTATTTTATTCTGCAGTCGAATTAATCATATTGTCAGATTATATATTCACATATTTACTAATGATGATTTATTAATTAACATTATTAATATTTAATATTATTTTTATTTTTATTAATTTTTTTATAAATATTTTTTACAAAATTCAAACAAAGAAATTCCAACTTTTTCAAAAAGAGTTTTAAATTTCCTTACAAAGACTAGCCTCATTTACCTCTTTAATTAAACCTCCGTGAAAAATATTTTCTATCAGTATTATACTATGAAGTTGTTTTGTTACTGTGTTAGAGAATTGAGTTAATGATACATTTCTAAATGTTTAAATTGTACTTCGTATTTATATATCTATGTTTGCCACAAAAGAGTTTGGTGAACGCTTGTTTTCTTTCTTATATCGTGTTAAGGACGTTATACATTCAACAATGACGGATGAGAAAATAAACTCTTTGATATTTTAATGCATTGAAAAGAATTCACCCGTTCACTACTGTTAGGCGATGATAGTAGGAATATTGAAACATTTGTTCAAACCAAATACTATAAGACGGAGTCAGGAAAAGTTTCGGGTCAACATCTTTTTAGAGAACAACAAATGAAAGTCAATAGTTAATCACAAACCGAAAGACATTAAGATCAACTCAACAAATCTCAAATATCCAAATTAATACAATATCTGAACAATATTCGAACAATATACTATGTATTTTAATTTAACATTTTATCCTTTATATCTTTCAACTTTATTCTATTTTTATCATTGTATAATTCGGTTGTTTATGTAATTTTTAGTTTTTATTTTATTGCTGGTAAAGTTTATTTCAATCTTTATTATTACAAACAAAATGTATATAACCCTTAAATACCCCTCGTATCTTGAAAGATACAAACGCAAAATCTATATTTCTAGGTAAATACTCAAAATTTCACGCGAAAACCAATTTTATTATCTATTTTGAAATGTCATGTATGACAGTGCTTCTCAAACTTTTTTTCTGTCGCAGACCGGTTATTTTTTCCTAATCCAAAAAAATAAATTTTAATTAGTAATATTTATTAAAAAAGTAGCAAATAAACAATATAAAAAAATTATTAACGAATACACTAATGTGACGGATATGCCTGTTTGTGCTATTGTAAATATTTTAACGCTGGTCTGCGCATCACCACTTTGAGAAGAACTGATATATGATATAATCATAGTTTCAGTATTCGAAGAAATTAATGTTGAAAGGGTATATTCTAACTTTTAATAAAATAGTCTTGGACATTTAATGGATAAGGGAAATTTACATATAATTACAAATTTAGAAAAATAATTGTAACAATAACTTTTAAATAATATATGATAAACGACAATTTAAAATTAAAGCAAATCTAAAATGGAAAAGATAAAAAAACTGAAATAGATTTTGAAAAATAAATTTAATATATTTGACATTTACTATTTCGAGCTTGTACTGTCACAAGTGACATCAGTTGAAATTAATTTTAGCATCGATATTTTCTTTTGTTGTTTCTTCAATTTGAATTTGATCAACAACAAATTTGGTTAAATAAACAAAATTTAAACATTTTTTTTTCTTATTAACAAACAATGGATTTGAGTTCAAAGGGACGATTTCATTTATAAATCCCAATTTTAACATTGTTTTATATGACTAATAATATATCCAAAAACAATCAATAAATTGTGAATAATTCTTTTGAAATGCTAAATTTTTAGACAAATAAACTTAACTTTAACATAAATCAAATAAAATAAAAGTGTATTTATTTATTATTTTTATTTTTGAATATATCAGTATAATAGTAAATCGATTTCAAATTATTTCATTTCCGACGGAACAGAATTTAATTTCCAAGAAAAACATTAACAGTCCTTTTCCATTTTGGAATTATTAATTTTCTATTGTAAAACTCATTAAAAATATTTAATTAAAATTTCAAAGAAGTATTTCAAATAAAAAATAAAAATTTAAATAAATATATTTTATTATAGAAATATTTTAAAATACATTTGAAATATTAAAAATTGAACTTTAGAAAAAATATTTGAAAGTTTCAGAAAATTATATTAAAATAATATTAAATATTAATTTTTATTAATCAGTTATGAAACTCACTTTTAATAACTGAATTCTGAGTTAGAATAAAAGATGAAATTACCTGTTTTAATTTTGTACACCAAAATAATATTATTATTTTCATTGGTAGATTTAATCTTTTCTTGAAACTCAATCAAATTTTCTCAACGAACTGAAAGTTTTTCTTCATAAAAATAAATTAAAATTTTTACTAATTATTTAATAAGGATAAATAGAGAAAGTAACAATTTATTGTAATATTTTGTATTTTGAGTTTTATTAGAATAAAAATTTCAAAAATCAAATACTACGTAGCATAAAAGATGGAATATGTCCAGTCACAGCAGGGTGGGTGAATGAAAGGCACGTGGGTCCATGTCTGTATAGGTGTTCTAGAAATAAACTAGATAAAATAGTTATAAGCCTTTTAAAAAACATCAGAGAATTAGAGAAAGCATGAATCCACCGGAGACCGAACAAGAATATTTTACAATAGAACTCGAGTATCTAATATTGTCTGCGCTGGTGCACTTTTTGAGCCCCTTTTCTAACAGGTAAAGATTCCACTCCATGCAGATGGCTAAGTAAATTTTAAATACGTGTAATTGATAATTACTTTTATTTAACTATTTATTTAAATTCTTTTTTTAATTTTAATAATAAATTATATTACTTAATATTTAATTTAATTTTTATTAATTACTTTTAATTATTTGTTTTCATTTTAATTCATTTTATTTTTATTAATGTTAATAATTTTAATTGTATTAATTTATTACTTTATTATTTATTTTTATTTACAAACAAATTTTAAATTCCCTTTAATATTATTAAAAGGTTATTGTCCTTTTCATTATTATTAAAATTTTTATTATTTTACTATTATCATTGTATACGTTATAAATATATAAATATATGAAAGAATGAAAGTACAACAAGTGAAGACTTTTATATAAGGACGCTCATTCATTGATAATTAAGAATTCCAAAACAACCTCGTTGGTAATTGTAATGTAACGTTAATTGTTTATGTACAATTTTTTCAATGTAATTACAAATTACATTATTTAACTTAATTCGAGTCACGGCCTCCGCAACCCAACAAAAGGATCTATATAGTAATTCTCTATAGCAATAATTTACTATAGAGAATTGAAAGAATTAAAAATCGAAAAAAGAAGCAATAAAAAAACAAAATTTTAGAAAAGAAGAAAAGAAGAATTCATTACATACCAATCCCAACTAGAATTCCAAAATATAATTAGTCTATTTAAATACTACCGGACATATAGAAAAGATTTTTGTGCAATTCCACAATCAATTAATTCCCAATACCAATCCCGAATCGAACTAAAATTTCAATACGGCAGATAACCAACACAATTAAACGTATTGGAAAATAAAAAGATCGGAACCCCATTCTCCTGAATTTGAAAGACAAATAAATTTTGAAAGAAAATAAACGTTAAATTATCTAAGAAATTTCTTATTCATTCTATTCCGCAAACTCGAAATTATCTCAAACTGAATTGTGATTGTCAATTCCCTAAACAACTAAGGTTTTATAATTTTTTGTGTTAGTAAAAATTAAAAGAAAATTTTGTTGGTTATATTTTACTCGTTTATTATTTTATTATTATTATTATTGTTTGGGTTGTAGCGCACCCTACACACAGGCATCCCGACTGTCCCGTCACATATTTTACTGGAGATGCTGTCGGGCTCTACAGATTTTTCCTACACGTCAAGTTATAAAGACAATTATAGAAACAAATAATAAAACAAGCGCAACCGATAATAATATCACTATAATTAACCAGTAAATAATTAATAACAAGATCACAATAGTAATTGATTGTAAAGATTTGCATTCTTCGAATTTCTATGACGAAGATGTTTTTTTTTAAATAACATAATTAATTCATGATTTTACACTGAATTTTCATGCTTGATGAGCATTTAATTGTTTTGTTCTGCAATAACCAATTACGCAAAATAACTGACATTGCTTAGTTCGTGAAATTGATACTTGTCTAATTCCCGAAATAGGAAAGACATAATAAATAAAAGTATTAATTTCTCACGGGCAATATTACAATTATATGAAATTGAAATGTTTTTATTTGCTTATTTCATAATTAGACAAAAACCACATGATTTCAATAATAACCTAAAAAGTATTTTTTCTTAGAGAAATTGCAATATTTATTAATTGTAAATTCAATGATATACGTGAAATTACAAAAAATGTTTTTATTGAGCTTTAAGTAAGAGTGTCTAGGAATGGTCGAGGAAGCTACCGAATAATAAGATTCAGTGTGGATCAGAAAAAACTGTAGTTTCCTTCCTTCGTGACTATATTAGAACAGATTTTGATACCAACAGCCTTGTTTATAGGGCGAGAGTTTAAAAAACTCATTCAAATCCTATGATGAGTGAGGTTTGGGAGTGAGCTATATTAATAACATTTAAACACAGATTTTGATGGCCTTAATATTTTACTGTTGGTATTGTGCTTGCAGCAGTTAAAATTTGTTTAACTTAATATTGACGTTCTATGATATATATTATATTTTGTATTGACAACTCACCTGTTTTCAGTTATAGTGAGGAGGCGCAAAATTTACATCTTGGCCCGGGTGTTGGACACCTTCTTTATACCACTAATGCCTTTTATCAAACAAAAATCATATAATTGTATGTCACAGTTTTTGGATAAAACATTTATTTAAAATTTAATTTAAATTCAAATTTTGTTAACGTATTAATTATTTAAATTGACTAATTGCATTAATAAAATAGATGGGCATTTTTATCTACAGAGGGGATAACCAATAATAATGAACACAATTTAATTTAACCTTAAAATGATGTATACTTTTTTGCAACACTAATAACAATGAGGAGTCCTCATGGGACTCCAAGTTAAAAATTAATTACAAAAAATTAATACATCAACATTTTTAACAATAGAATATAGTCTTCATTCGTAATGGTTCAAACAACGTACAGCTTTCTTCACTATTATTTCTACTCTATGATTTTTGTAGATGAGCATACGACATTTATCAGAAAGAATATTTACTTTTCTATCGCTAGATCTTGGACAAAGTCTTTATCTTCTTCGTTTCCCAGTATCATGTGCTGTTCTGTGCTGCTTCTTGAGTCTGAACTGTATTTACATCAATTCCACAGGCTTGGAAAACTTATGAAAAATGTCGAAGGAAAGCATCGAAAAACGTAATTTATAAAGTAAATATTAAATTTAAAGGTTATTATTTTTAGGTATTGAGAAAATGATTAAAAATATTGATTAATGTCACGGAACAGAGAGAATATTAATGCGATCACATAAAACAAAACTATCGAAATTAATTACGAATGAAAATTTTAGAATTGCTTTTTTGAAAATTAATAAAAATGCCTTTTCATAATAATTACAGAAAAAATTAAAAATATTTAAGAAAACTTTAAAATGTAAATTTATTGAAATAACTTTTAATTTATCACCCATAATATTTGTAATTGTTGCACATAATTTATACACTTTAACAATATACAACAGTATTTGCATAATCAAATAGTGATTGTCCCATCAAGTTGTGTAAGTGCTGTGTAAATATATACACTAAAAAGAGTTTGGTTTGAAAATTGCAGTGAGGTCATTAGAATAGCAAAAATTCATAAGTAACTTTAAACATCTATATTAAATAAATTAATATATTATGTATGGCGAAATGCTGTAAAATTTCATTTTTAAATTTATAAACGTTTAAATCGTGATCCTTTTACAATATGAAACATGTATGAAAAATTAAATTTTTGTAATATGAATCATATTTCTTACAGATTTTTAAAATAATAATAACCGTTTCCGTTGAATTTTTAATTATAAAAAAAAGGAATCAATCAATTTTATTTACTGCATTCAGAAAGCAACTGCTTAGCAGTATATGTACATTTATTAATATTACATGAAATTATACAAAAACAACAAATACGTAAAAAAATGCACGGATATGATTACGCACATATAATCACAGTGATGAGAGGATCACCCAATTCAACAGTTTATAAAATTTTCTACATAACTTTCTATTATCTTTCAGCGTTTAACTGATTTTTTTTTCAATTGTACAATTGAACAATGCTACTCCATCTCGATACAATTTTCTCTAACTTTCTAACAATTTCACTTAAATTGGGACTTTATATTCAGTTCTGCGATTTATCATTTAACTTGAATTTTATACAAGTATTCCAATTACCAAATATTTTCTCAAGATTATTATTAAACTGCCCAAACAAGTTGCTTTGATAACCAATTCTGGCTTACCAGTTTATAATTCCTAAATATTTCAAGGATCATCGTAGCTGTTCATCAATGCATTAGTCTAATGAATAATTTTCATATGCAAAGTCATAAAATCTTTTGAACAAATATCACATACAGTTCACAGCAATTTTTCATAAAACTTCAATCAAAGTGCTAATTATATAATGAAAGCAGCTTCCAAATACAATCATCAAAACCAACGAGACTGATAAAATTTTAGATAACTTTATTTGAAAGAAAACCAAAATATACATTAAAAATCTAAAATAAATTTACATAATGGCAAATTGTGATTGAATAAAAATTATTTTGCACATAGCGCAACACAATGCTGATAAAGAGATTCGGTTAACTGGGGAGGTAAGTGAAGAGAGTAAACTATAACTGATCTCTCAACCTTCCGATCGATGTATATCAATATTGTATGAAGAATAAATTGATAACACAAGCTCTCCAAACTATCAACATGTTCCTGCAAAATTATTTCTATTTAATTGAATAGATTATTTATTAAAAGTAGAAAATAATCAAATAATTAATGAAATATTATATAATTATATATTTGTGGTTAAGGTTGTTTTAGATCTTTAGAAGGTTATCATCTTATAAATTTTTTAATTAATTGTTAAAAAATGTTTACGAAACAATAGAATAAAAATAACAGATGAAAAAGCATATTTGTAAAATTGAGTTCCTCGAATCATTATTTCAATTAAAGACAGAATTCATTCATCGAATTGTGGAAAAATTCAAATCAAAGCCATCTGATCTTTAATTGCAGTGAAATTATTCAGTTTTTGTAGTCAAGGTAGGAATAAAGTAATGAATTAGCATAAGTAATGTTGAATATTGATGATTAATGATTTTAATAGACTCTATAATATAGAGGATGAATGTATGTATGAAGAGAAACCGAAAATGATTAAATTTGTAATGATGAATATGGCATTTATCAGATTTATAACAATGATATGTCATCTCAATGATTTTGGTGTATCATGATGATGATATTTCAACACTTATTTTTTTCGTAATTACTTTTATTAATGAAAAAATATTGATTTTATATATTATATATTGTATATTATATTGTATATTATATACATAAATCATACATCATATATAGATTATATTCAAATAAAAATAAAAGAAATCAATAGATTAAATTGGGTTTTAATTAAAAAAGGAAATAAAAAACTATTGCAGATGACGAAATATTACATTTCTATGTGACTTTATAATATAAGAATACATTATTTAGCATTAAAATGATTTATCAGATGTTTAGATTTCATTTTGTTAAATATAGTATACTAAATTTATTAACCTCTAACGTATATGACGTATATATTCGTTTTGGCAAATTCGCTTTTAGAAACACATTTGGACTGATTAGTTGAATAAATAAAAATTTATTAATAAAATAATAATAATGGATATGATCTATCAATTTTTTTCTTTAGTGGCTATGGCGTTAATAGCGACAAAGGTGTCGTGCCAGCAATCAGCATACTTTTCAAACCGGTGTGTACCGTTTAAAAGGTTAAGAAATAGGATTAAAATAAAATAAATAATTATTTCATTAATTATTACTTTTATTTTTAATTTTGTTGATCATTTTTGAAATATAAGAATTTTTGTTTTTGTTGACACCTTGTTGAGTCACTATATCCCAGAAACGATTATTTGGTCAGAAGTGGTTTGATAAAGTGAACACAGTTTATGAAGGAAATTTATCTTGCACAATTCCTTAATTTTTGCATTATAGCAATTGAAGTTAACTTTTAGTTTTCTCTCAATTCATCAATGGCGATATTCAATCATTTGCCTCGGACAATCTAATCAGGTGAGTGCCTTGATTAGAAATATATTTTATTGAATTAATTCAAATCAATTAACAAGATATTCGTTATACATATTTATCGTAAAAAGATTTTTAAATTGGAATATGTTGTGGCATTTGCCATTAAGAATTATTACAATAACTATGACATTGTAAAGAACTTTAGATAATGAAAATGTATATTGTTGTAATATACTGCATTTTGAAATAACTATTTTTAAAAGATTGTAATGGAATAGATGGTGCACTTCCCTCAGTGTGTGTCCAATGAGGGAGGTGTTTATTTTATGTGTGAATGTATGTTTTTTTAATTTTGATTATACTTCTCTTGAGGTATATTGGAATTGTTCTTTGGTATATTTACTTAGATTGTAATATCAGAATTTCTTGAATTTTTCGGAAAAAATTACCCTTTATTTGAAATTGCAATCAATTTTGAACTTTTAATAAATCGTTTTTATGTGGAAGCAATTTAATATTGATTACATTCGTTTATTGGAATTGATTTATTATACTAAAGAAATATATTGATAGATTTCCACTTCAAGATCAGGAAGAAGTAATTAGTGTAATTCAAATTAATGATAGTTCCTTGAGTTAAAATCAAAAAGATAAAAATGCAATTCAGAAACATTGCCGATGTAATGACTGCAAATGCTAATTCCGTTGATATTTCAAATAAAAGTGAAATAAATGCTACTTCAAATAAATTCGCACAGGACATTTATACATTCGAAAATTATCAAAAATATTGTATGAAATAAAAATGCTTCAATAAAACTATTACACGTTCATATCCTTCAAAGATGTAATCAAGACAAAACTACCAATTATTATTAATGAACCATGAAAAATGATTAATGAGATATTATATATATTCCGAATAAAATTATTAATGCAAATTAAAATTTTAAAATTTTATTGTTTTTTGATTTTAGAAAAGTTTGATAAACTCGGATGTAGCATATCCATGCAAGCTTATGAACCTGGGATTCATGACCACATGATCACTACCACTATGTTACTGATAGTGATTTCGTTACTACTCTCTTATCAAGTAGGGTTTCATGATTTTATCAAATAACATCAAGCAATAAATGTTAGTCATTTCATTATCATCTAACTCAGAAGGTGCTTTCTACTCGACTGTCGTTAGAGAAATCTAGTTGTGCTATGCAATTATAACTCAAGAAATTGAAATAATAAATAATTCAAAATCTACCAGTTTGAGCAAAAAGTTATTTATGTTTTTTAGTTATTTAAAGCTATTGTTTTACCAGATCATTTAAGCATAACATTTATATGCAACATTTGGTATCATTTTAAAGCCATTGAAAAGGTAAATCTAACTACACTTTAAAAGCTTGAATTTTAAAACTCCATTTAATTATTTTTTACATTTTAGAATGAATGAAGAAAAAGCAGTAATTTGTGTCTTATTACGACATTATTAGAAAAAAAACCTAGCAGCTGCGACTTGAGAAATCTGCAACGTGAAGGCAAGGATGTGTTCAAGGAAAATACAGCTAAGTGGTGGTTTTGTCGCTTTAATCAGTGAGATATCAGTCTTGACCATCAGGAACGTTCAGTTCGACCATCAGGGAAAATCGGTGGAATCTATTAATATATTAATTTTAAAATAAATTTTTGAATTTTATTAATTTAATCATACTGATTAGACAGTGATTAAATAGATTAAATAGACACCCAAAACGATTTAAATATTAAATTTGTATAATTAAAAAATGTGAATAAATTGATTTTTAAATTTCATTTCTTAATTATGTCGAACCATAACATTAGCAATCACAAGGCGATAGAACAGGCATCAAAAGACGTTATTTTGTGATCTACAATCGAACTTCTACAGAAATATTCCAGTTATATGGTTCAGAAAACTAGAACCCCAAATCAAATGGGCCAAAATATCAAGCGACTAAGCGGAATTTTATCACGTAATGGTTCATCTTCCAGAAGATGCCATGATCAACTTTATAAGACAGCTTATGAATTTGTTCAATGAAACAAAAAAATTATTATGAGGAATTTTCCCATGCTATTACCGAAGTGCATTGATTATGCACTTTGCGAATTTAGTCATGATCATTTAAAACCCACGCAAATTTTCCAGGAAATTAGTACCGCGTTCACATAAGCACAAATATCAAGCCAACGATTATTGCAACACAAGTATATTAAAGCGATCTCATAATTACAAGTTAATAAGAAAAATCTACGGCAGAATTGGCTGCAATAGCTATTGGGACTATGACAGTCATGTAAAATGAAGTCAGATATTCGAGTGACCATTTTATAATTCAGACTATAATGGGTACACTCAATTCTTTTTTTATATGGTTCTTATGGAGATCCCCGTAGTTAATAGTTTTAATTTATTTATTGCAGAATATACCACCAATGCTCATTATTATTTTCTCTGTGGTCATTTTAAGTCTTCGTGAATTTTATATAAAAAGTTATCTTTTTTCTTTCTTTATAAAAGGAAGTTTATAATAGTGAAGTAATATGAGTAGATGTTTGACTGTTTTATTATTATGTTATTTTTCCATTGTTTATTTTCAGTTTTAAAATAAAAATTTGATATTATCCCATAGAAAAAAAAGGAGCAGTAACGAAAAACAATTTCTTTGGAAATAAAAATATCAATTTTAGACCATTTTGCGAAAGGAGAAAGATCTAGAAATGTTGACAAGCATTTCTCTTCGGCGACTCTACTATAAAAGCCATTAAAAAGACGAATGTCAATAAGACAGTTTGTCATTTCCGGTACAAAATTAAATTAGAAATTATCATCATATTCAAGGTGTTTTTAAAGAAAAACCCAAAAAGTGTTTGTAGTTTAAATAGGATATATTTCAGCCTATTCCTATTGCAAATTTTCTGGAAGCTAATCCCACTTTAACCGATTACAAGTTGAAAATAGTTATAATTAATTCGCTAGTTGTCAATAACTTGATGGGTTGCTGCAATAAACCAGAATGCTGCTTTAAGATTCAACGCAACACAAAATTATTATAAATGGTATCTTCAAATCATGTCCAGGGAGACATTTATATAAAGACAAATTAAAAGCATCAAAAGATTGATTTAATAAAATAGTAGGCACTGGTAAATATCAGTTATCAAAATCGCTAATTTCTTCGCCATTAGTTGTGGTGAATTAAAGAACGGAAAATAGTGATTTTGAAGTGATTACAGACATTAGAACACTGTAAACATTACTGACCTATATCTATTTGTAAGAATCAAGAATATATTGTAGATTGTAAGAAATAAAAATATTTTTCTACCATCGATCTTAAGATGGTCTATATCAGCCATGCACAACCTTTTCAACGCTGTGGGCCGCATTATCAAATTAATAATTAAATGGGGGCGACAGGACAATTACAAAAACTAAAACTGCATTTTGTAGAACATTGTTTTTCGATGCCACGATAAAGTTTTTTTTTACAAAATCACCATCAGTATACGGTCGTGACGATTTAGCTATTAAATGAGCAATATCAAAGCAAAAATATTTTGTTGTGCTTGTAGTGATTGGACCATTGAAGTAATTTGTTTTTTTCTTAAAACACCAGAATACTTTTCATCAAAATCAAAATGTTTAGTTTGAAAATGTCTTTTTAAGTTATAATCTTTCGCCACAGCAATTGTTGCTTTACAAATTAAACATATAATGTTACCTTTATGCTCGACAAAACAAAACTTTTCTGTACATTGCTCTTGGAATACTCGTCTTTCATCTTCTAACTTCCGTTTCTTAAGTTGTTTTGATACCGACATAATATTTTTTATGACCAAATTAAACAAAAAACTGAATAAAGCTACGCAAAGTACAAACTGAAACAGAATAGTAAAAATAATTTCTTCCGTTAAGTTAACATTTTTATCACACCATTTAAAAAATGTTGAGTTTGCATATCATACTGAGATTCATTTTTTAAGTAATAACATAAAATATATCAAGCGATTAGAATTCATTTTTTATATATGCGGACATAAAAAAATCTCAACCAGTAATTGAGAGTACTTTTTTAGTGTCGTATCATTTCATATCGGATTATTTTCTTATGTATTTCAATGTAATTGCATAATTTCACAATTAGTATACAACAATTTTTTTTTATTTAAATATACAAATTATAAATAAATTAGGGCCGCAGCAAATATAAAATCGGGCCGCGGGTTGTGCATGGCTGGTCTGTATGGTCTATATGTTTCAATGAACGAAAGTGGCATTTGAAAAACAGCTGTTACTACTTCATTTGTAAAGTACGAATTCTTCTACGCCATTTGGAATACGGATTGCGTCATCGACCTTTCAAAGAACAATTGACACAATATTACAAAATTTTCTGTTCTCAATAGCATACTTAGATGATACAATTTTTGCATCGAATACATAATTATGTCGACCCATAAAAATATATAAATTATATGATGTCTTAGTTAATATCTTAGTCAAACTAACTTCAACTTCATAGAAAAATTATCAGGTGTTTTATTAAGAAATGTTATGAATAAATAATTTTACAAAAACAGAACTGTCACACTTAACTTGTTATTATTTTATATTTATTACTTGGGTTTGATTCTTAAAAAATCAAACGTATACTGACACCTATCAATTATCTTAAAAAGCTTGATTACATCGAATAATTTCTAACGTTAGATGCAGCGAAGCTCATGTGAATAAGTAAAAATAAGTTTGACTCTAATAAGACTAGAATTTACGCGAAGGTGACATTTTAGGTCATTTTCGTCGTATGACGAAATATTGCGTCAGATCTGTCAATAGTTATTCATTTAAATGAAAGATTTAAGAGGCGGTTTAAACTTAAACTTAGAAGTGTATATTTTATAAATATCTCAATTATGAGCAGGAAATTCAAAATATAAACCTAAAATTACGGTTTGCCTTAAAAAATGTATAACAGACATTTCAGCGTTATATTGATCAGACATAACCAAATGCTAATAATAAAAGATATTTATTAACTATAATTGACAGGTACACTTCATGACCAGAAGAAATTCCTGTAGCTGAAATCATTGCCGAAATCATCACGGTGGTGCTTGAAAAGGAATAAATAACTCGATTCAGATCTCCAAAAATTCTTATGGCTGATTGTGGTCATCTTTATCAACCGATAACTCTTATATTATAAAAAAATAAAAAGGTTATATCACATTTTTTTATTGTATAATTATTGTGTAATTAATGTATTGTATTGTATTGAATATTTAGTAAAAAAATATACATTTTTTAAATAATTAAATAAAAAGAAATTTGTATATGAATTAAAAAAATTTGTTTCACTATTGTGATTTGATTTTGATTCATTTGCTTTTTTATTTGTAAAATTATTAAAACCTAATTTCAGCTGCACGGTAGAACAAAGAAAGACAATTTAAATCAACCAAATATCAACGCTTTTGTAGTCCCGATTTGCACTGATCAAAGGCAAACAACAGCATACATCTTCAGTGTTATTAGAAGGTAGATCGTTTCATTTAACTCTGAAAAAACGCATTAGGATATTAGCAGCCTTGTGATAAAGAGACTCACGAATGACTCGCCAATGACCTACCCATTAGTGTGGCATGACCCACGTTGATTCATATTATGAGTAATATATTATGAGGAATATTTTGATGTATTACGACAATGGTAGGGAAGCGGTAATGGTTCTCAAGCAACTTTAGTTCTCGAGTGGTTTAGCCCAGCAACTTTAGGAACTTTCAGTTATCGCTTAAATCTGATGCTAATCAGATCTCAACGAAGTCGAAATTTTGGATAGAATAAAAAGCTATAGAAACGACTTGACACTTCACAAAGCGACCCAAGAGTGTTGAAATACATTTTCATGTCAAAAGTGTCGAAGTATCCCACCTCTAGATAGCGCTTAGCATACTACCAAAGTTTACCTTAACGGTCGTTAGAAACATTTCAAAGTTAAAAATAAGAAATTCGTATTTGAGATCACAAATGTATCAAGATTGGTTTATTTGAGCGTAGCTTTAATGGACGATTTGATTAAAGATTTCGGAAAGTTAAAAGATTTTTTTTTCTGTTTAAATTGGAATTTTTGATTTTATATATATAATATTTTTGTATAATTTTTTCTCATTAAAATAAAAATATTAAATTTAGATTTTCAATTTAAAACTAATATTAGGTTTTATAATTTTATATTTTTGTTTCCAATAAAATATTTAGAAACCTATAACACAACTCTGTTATGGTAAAAACTCGCTTAACAAATATGTAATTTAAGCTCCGTCTGAACTTAATGATTTTATTGATTCTATGAACGAAATAATATAGAATTAATTAAACATGAAAATAGCTGGATCTCATTGACTCCAAAATTTGATAAGACAACTGGGGATTGCTATAACTTCATACTTTTTTGACATCGTCGAACAAATAAATATTGTAGAATGATCGTTTTTCAAGGTGAAGTCCAATCGCATTATGCAATTTCTTGAGTTTATTGAAAAGATGAGGCCGACAAAACAATTATTTTTATGTGACATAAGGATTAGACATCCAGTAAAGCACATTAATCTTTATTAATAAACTCACGAAAGAAGTTGATATGACAATTTCAATTTTGATTTTTCCGATTTTGATATTGAAGACAAGTGGAGCAGTTGAGGCCTATATTGAGATAATGAAGTATGATGAAGAAAATATAGAAGCTGCTGTACATATAAAATTGTGCAGGAAATAGAACAAACAATATAAGAGTCGGACATGGGGTATTATATTATATTATAAAGCGTCTCATACTGTTCTTACTGTCCACGATTTGAATACAAAAGAATTTATTTAAATCTTATTATTTAGCAATTTGAGTTTAGAAGATGCGTGTTGACATCTACTACTATTTAACAATCGTTATCATAAACGGACATGTCTGGTGATATTTTAACAATTAAATTTTTAGAAATCTTTTGAGTCATTTCATCAGACAACTGAATACGATTGAACATTACTTCTTTAAAGTTACTTTGATTGTTAACCAAATATTTTTGAATACAATACCACAAACTTCATTTCTTATTTTCGCGAACTCTTCATATCTTCAAAATTGTCGTTTTGCGATTCTTGGATCTCGTTTAGTACTCCTCCAAAGTATCGTCGCAATTAGCTAATTTCCACAATTTATTATCTTCTCTTCCACCTAAACTTCAACATTCTTCCTATTATCTTGGAAGCCATTTGGATCGAAATAAATATTTATGAATATCCAGTGGTTCAATTTCGTTGTCGAAAATTTAAACTATTTTTGTATTTTTGAAAAATAAATTGTTTTAAAAGAAATGCACACACATTAACTAAATTTTATGCAGACAGAAATCCAGTTTTGCCAACGACCACCAGACACATACAATATAAGCATGTAGCAGTTGGTAGATTTTCGCGAACAATCTGTATCAACAAATAACTCTTCAAGATCACCATTATTTGATTAAATCTATAATTATTTCATTATTTTGAATATCGAATTTATTAAAGTGTCCTGCTGCTAGCAGATTTCTCTATCCGATGTGTTTCTTACTGACTGGGTTCCGACTGAAATTCAAAACGTCATCCAAGCTGTGGTGTAACACTCAATCAATTCAGTTTCATAACCGAACTGAAATCGAAACACAATTCTTGTCGTAATGTATTTGAATTTTTAGCAAGGAGTCATCCTCATCGTCCTCCCATCACAACTCGAATTATAATTACCTCCCAAAAATGTTAAT
>CAUHTR010007735.1:120401-163850 GCA_959609185.1 Schmidtea polychroa
TCCCATCACAACTCGGGTTATAATTACCTCCCAAAAATGTTAATGGTGATATGCTATTCTTTTATTCATACCTCTTCTTAAATTTCGAGTAGAAATCACCTTTGGAATTATCGCCCGGTGCCTGACCTCAATTTAACTCCTACCTTTCCTTAAACTGAAAGTTAGAAAAAAAATTAGATTGGTTGAAAAAAAATCTGACCTTATTTGGTTAATATCTATTTAAATAACACAATTATTAATTTAATTTTTGCATTCAATATTATATATCACAACATAACAGAATATGATATACGGTAATATAGTATAACGCAGGGATGGCAAATAGGTTTTTATCAAAGTGCCAAAATAAACTAAATTTAAATTCAATTTTTTTCGCGTGCCCTCGTAACTTTTATTTGTTATATGTACCTATATATACATTTTTTATTCATTTTTTTATTCATTTTTTTATTCACAAGAAAACAGAAATAAATTTCAATATTTGAGTTCATGTGATAATATTTATTCAATATAAAGAAATAGTAAAAAAAATTATAAAGTTTAATAATAAATTTAATAAAAAATTCTTAAATTTTGTTAGAAGTTTTTTGCTTCATATTACTTGCAAGGTTTTTAATATCAGGATGGTATGTTGTCGATTGTAAGGTAATACAAGCTGCTGAGTCTTCTTCTGTTAATCTGTTTCTTGTCTTTGATAGTACATGATTAAGTACAGAAAAAAGACTCTCACAGTAATAAGTGGATGCGAAAATGGTTAACATTGCGATTGCTAATTTTTTTACAGAAGCAAATGCTTCTGGCATACTATTCCACACTTCCAATATCAAGTTTTCAATGCGGCATTCCGACTCTCCATCCTGTGACAATCGATGATATTCCAATTCTTCTATATTTTTTCGCATATTCACAAATTTTTGTGTCCAAATAGGATTAGATTGCAAATCTACTGTCTGCATTTCTAAATTTTCTAATTTCATCCAATTAATAAGGTTGTTATCGAAATCCTGTATATCGAATAAGTCCGGATAATTTACAATTTTCAACAGCCTATCAATTCTTTTAAAATCTTTAAATCGATTTGAAAATTGTTCTTTTATAGTTTCAAGAACTTTAGAAAATTCGTAATTAAAATTCCAATTAGTTTTTTTGAAAATTGTAGATTCATTTAAAAAACTTTTAAGTTTCGGAAAATTATTATGTTTTCCAGATGCGATATCTCTAGCAAAAATATCTAATTTAATTTCAAACTCCTTTATCAATCCAAACATAACTTCAATTGTTTTTCCTCGTCCTTGCAATTTTTTATTAAGAACGTTTAAATGTAATGTTACGTCGGTAAAAAACATTAATTTTGTTAACCATTCTGTATCATATAATTCTTTAAAACGATCCCTGTCGAATTCGTGTAAAAAAAGTCGAATTTCTTCCAAGCAATTCACAAATCGTTCTAAGGATGTCGCTCGACTTAGCCAACGTACACTATTGCACATTAAGAGAGTATCGTATTCGCAATCCATATCATTTAAAAGTTTTTTAAATTGTCTTTTATGCATGTCGCGTGCAACTACAAAATTTATGATTTTATTAACTTGTTCTGATATTTCTTTGAAATCGCTAGTTCCGAATTTTGCACAAAGAACTTGCTGATGAATAATGCAATGAAAGCCTATTATTGGATGATCAACTAGGTTTTGAAATAAATTAACAAAACCTATCTCTGGTCCAGTCATATTAGGAGCTCCATCTGTCGTTACAGAAATGATTTTTTTAATATTTATTTTAAGTTTGTTTAATTCATTGAATACAACTTCACAAATATCACTACCTCTTGTTCTTTCTGGGATATTTGCTAATTTTAAAAGTTCTTCGTGCATTTCATTATCTTTCGGATAACGTGCAATGATTGCTAATCGGGCAGATGACTTAATATCTGTTGATTCATCGAGGCAAATTGAAATGTAGTCACAGCTATTAACATCGTTGTAAAGTTGATCAGAAATATTCGCACTTATTTTTAAAATTCTATCTTTAACTGAATTTCGGCTTAGCTGGACTTCTCGAATTCTTTGAATAATCTTTTCTTTATTATTAAAATCTTGAAACAAACTTTCGGCCGCTTTTAACATAACCGTTTTTTACAAACTCTCCATCAGAAAATGGTTTTGATTGCTTAGCAATCAAATAAGAAATTTCAAAACTAGCTTCTGTAACATTGCTGTTGGTTTTTACAAATTTTGATAATGAATTCGATTGATTTTCAGCTATCTTTAATCGTTGAGAAATTAGTTCTTTTCTTTCTTCAATATTTTTTTCGGCAATTTCTTTATGGTTGTTTTCAAAATGTCGCTTAATAGAAGACGTTCGACATACAATAATTTCAGAGCACAGACCGCACCGACTTTTATCTCCATGTTTAACAAAACCGTAATCAGCAGTCCAAGAGAGTACAAAGCTACGAATATCTTGTAGTTTTGGTTTTTTTGGTACCATTTTAATTCAGCAAAAAATAAATTTTATTTAAAATTAAACACAAATTTTATTGAACTGCACAAGTTAAAACAAAACTTAAAACTGATGTAAGAATATACAAGAATTATAACACAACCATATACGTATGTACAAAATAACCGTTATTTTGGCAAATAGGTTTTTATCAAAGTGCCAAAATAAAATAAATTTAATAATTAATTGCGTTATTTAATAACGCAAAGCCAACTAGAGAAAAAAATATAGAATTCAATTCAAAGCCGTTGATTAAAATTTTGGGTCCAAATTTTTTTTTAAAAAGCAGTAATTATTTTATAATAAGAATTTTTTCTACTTCTTTTTTTAAATTTCTTAGAGTGCCAGAAGTTTTTTGTCTGCGTGCCATGTAATTGCCATCCCTGGTATAACGTAATATAAAATGTTCGAATTTGTTGGATTATTTATAGATCGGGAACTTGAACTAGCTAGTAAAACATCTCTTTCTTGGAAGCTTACAGTGGATATTTCTGTTATTAGTAGCAGCCACTTTCAGTTCCGGTAGGTCCTTAAATCTTTGAAAGAATTCAATACTTTCCTATTGTTAGTTATTACAAAAATGCAGAGTTAGCTATTTTACTATTTAAATACATTGTTTTAGTGTTGTTGAGTTACGTGTTACCGATGTTTTTTTTTTATTTTATCGTTATTTATTTCTATTGTTTATCAATTCCCCAAAATTTTAGTGATGTTGAGATGGGATTTTGCAGGAATACTATGAACTGTAGGTAAAAAAAGATCATGATTTATCAGAATTGATATCTTTGCAATGGATTTCTTCGTCACAGATTCCTGTGTAATTGATTTTTGCTAATTTAGAATTCTTTTGTGATTTTTAGGCTTATTTAAACCGGTAAATTTCGGTAATAAGGTTTTTAAATAAATATAAAGAAATTCATGGTTTAATTGAAAAAAAACATTAAAATCTGTTTATATCCTAGTTTATTTATACTTTGGCGAATGAAAGACGAATTTGTCACGCCATAATAAGAGAAACCATCTAAAGCAATTATTCTAGACACAATCTCTTCTAAAGTTTCACGCTGTAAATAACTCGATATTAATAATTTTTTTTAATCTAGAAGTTCTAGGACCTGCATCATCATCAACTGCTTTTTTGATCAAAATTTTATGTACAAGTTTAAGTTGCGAAATCATTCTACTTGTTGAACCACCATCACATTTAATAGATTTTTTACATAATTTGCATATAGTTTCTTAAATGTTTGGGAGCATTTTGAAAAACGAAAAGACAGTAATAAAGAAGGCTTTTGAAGAACCTATATTCTATTTATTATAAAATATTTATTTTCTGTTAATATAATTTTATTTTAATAATCTTATATTACTTACGAAATTTTGTATGTTTCTATGTATTTATTACAATGTATTATTAATGTAATGTATGTATTATGTATTTAAAAAATTAGAAAAACAAACAAATTTTTCAGTTATAAAAAAACAAAATTGAGAGACTAACCCTAGTTTTTTTATTTTAAATAAAAAGAGTAGGCTAGTAGCACACACTTGTCATCGTCGCACTGTTTTGGTTTACACATTTTATTTCTTTTTTCGCTCTTTTTTATAGTTCACAATAACCGCATTACCGGTAGTGGTAAATATTTTTACCGGTAGAGGAACTATACTAGAAAATGAAAATCGAGAATTTCAAAATCGAAATTCAATATTAGAAGACTTCAATATTAGAATTTTTAATAACAATTAAAATGTATTTTTGCCAAAAAATGAAGTATGTAGTCACGATAGGTCGATTACATTATATGAAAAAAGGAAATTGTCCATTACACATGCCCCATTGAACTCCGGCGTGATTAACCCTAAGTGTTATATGTTCAGACCTTCGAACTATAAACAAACCAAAAGTTTGTTGTAGTTCCCGATCTGCTTATATACATTTTAATCGCCGTGGCATTCCGTGATACTGGACTTACTTATTGCCAGTAGAGCACAGAAATAATCCAACCTACATCATGTAGACAACGCCAGTGATTAGTCGTCGTCAACCCGGGTCACGGGAAGTATACCGATAAACAGCTCCGTAAAACTACTCCGGTAAACGAAATATTACAACTGTTACTTCCACTTGTAGGCACAATTTTAGTTTCTTGTAAGTTGAGGTGGCTATAAGCCGAAAAAATGCATTATAATGTTAATGATTCATTGCAGGAAGTGAGTTCGGGTTTTGAAATAAAAAGATCAAAGACAAAACTACCCAACAATTCATTAATTAAACGAAACGTACAAAATATGAAAATCTACTTACTAGTAGCTTCAATTTCAAAGAACTTACATACAGTTTTAAACAAAAGTTTGCATAAGTTAAGTTTAGTTTTTGGTTTATTTGTGACTGAAAATGCGTTGGTTTATAAACTTAACTTATGCCAACTTTTGTTTAAAACTGTATAAGTAAATTTCAATTTTATCAATTTTGATGGCGATTTTTTGTTAATTATTATTTATTTTATTTTCTAATTTTTATATTTTATTTGTTTTTAATTAAATTTGCCGCCATGATGGATATGAGTGGTATCTAGAATATTTTATGTTGTTTTAGCGATTTTAATATATAATTCTCATTTCTTTTAATAAAGCCAAAGGCCAAAAGCAATCATGGAAACATTGATGAGTAAGCAATACCAGGTTCCAAACATTGTACAACTCAGAATAGAGGCGGTTTTAGCAGGGGTCAAACGCGTGCGGGACACGTGGGCTTTCAGGATACGCTTTCAGTGTGTTACAGTCGTTTACAAAATTAATTAATGAAATCTCAATTTGAAAGACGATAATACTGCTTAAAAAGAATTTATACTGTATACTTTAGTACCAAAATTGCCTCGTACAATATTATAAAATATTTGTAATCAAAGACAAGAGGCAAATGATGCCGACGTAGACGGCTCGCCAAAGACGAGGGAAACATTTTTGATTTTAAGATAAGGTAATTGGGAACAAGTTGTCAAGAGGGCGAATGCTTTTAGTTTTAGTAAACCAAAACAGATTGTGAAAATAATTTACATCGGAATGTTTAAATATTGTATATATTTCATTACGTCTTTCCACACGATGCGGTAATGTGTAATTTTGTGTCAGTTGAAAAAAAATTTCTACAATTATAACTTTAAGCCAAGATTTTTTGTAGAGAATGTATATATTTATTTGTGTTGGGAATAATTCAGTTTGTTTTGGTCTCCTTTTAAAACAAAAAACTGCTCAAAAATTTAATAACCATAAATTCGAAATAAAAAATTCCAAGACCAATTCGACAATTAAAATTAACAGATTCCAAAAACAACTAAAAACTCAAAGCACTTAAAAATTAACATTACCTTGTTCGCGCCTGTGTGCGCACAAAAAAAATCCAAATTCAAAACAAAATGCACAGACGCGACAATCAAACTCAGGATTGATCACATGACATAGACGATGGGGAAGTCTTATAAATTGAGCACATGTCAGCGTCTTTTCGATTGTTGAATAAATAAGGAGAGAAGAAGGCTGTGGAGACCCAAGTTGAGGCGAACCGAATACTAGAAGACAAACAATTGCACGCGATGATCGAACCAATCGTACTCTTATGAACTTTCTGCGTGGTATTGCACATAAACTTTCAATATGATAAGTAAAAGAAAAAATGAGTAGTTTTTTTCATTTATTAATGTAATTAAGTACAAGAATAATGATGAGAATATGTTTTTAAAATATTATCAATTATAAATTTTTATTAAGTCTTTAACATATAATTTTCGCCAAACTGAATTTGAAATCAACTATAAAATGATTTTTATAATCAATTATTCGAAATTGATTTTTTAATTTTCTGCATCAGCGTTGTCGAAATTATTATTTTAATAATACATTTCTCATAGAAAGGAAAAATTAAAAATAATAAAATTTTAAATAAATAAAAGGCTAACTTTCTCTATATTTGGACTAAAAATAGGAGTAAAAAATAAATTACAAAATGTAATTACGAAAATATTAAAAAAAAAGAAATAATCTGAAAAATTAAAATATACAAAACGATAAAAAAATTATATTTAATCAAATATTTGAAAAAGAATTATTGAGAGTTCTTTTCAATTTGTTCGAATAAATTTTGGTTACTATTGATTGTTGTGTTTTCTCAACAATCTCTTTTTCTATGCATATTTTGAGCGTTGTTGTAAATCAATTAGGATCTAGCATTCTTTTAAATTTCTGAGGACGGTTAAAATAACAGATTTCTTTGTTGAGATAGTTTGTGGCATATTGTATTAATTTGTTTTTGATTAAAATCTTATTGTATAAAACATAATTGTATATTTACTTTTAATAAATATTTTGAAATTACTAAACGATTAAATCTTTGGAGTCAGATTTAAAACTGAATTAGACGTATAATACACATACGATCCTCACATATATATCAATGGAATATTAAAAAAACACATTTGAAATTTAAGTCTAAAAAGTAGACGTCAAAAATAGACGTTAGTAAAATGCCCAAAATTAAGCTTGGTCGAATGTATTCATGCTATGCAAAATCTCAAAAGGTTTATCGTTAGAAAACAAAAAAAATGATTGTTTCAATATTATTGTAATTGATGCCATTTAAACAAGCTAATGAAATTTAGACAAAGCTCGAAATCCCGATAATTCACTAAATTAAAAAACATGAAAAAATACAACTGATTTAAATCGCCACTTTCATCCATTTCAAATGGCTGTTTGTATCAATGAAGGAAAAAAATGATTCCAAATCAAAGTTTGATTTATTTAGTTAAAAAAACAAATCAAGTTCTAGTCGATGGTTCACCAAATGCAATCCGAAATTTTTTCAGTATCGAAATACCGCTATTAAAAATTATACCGGTAATGGAAACACTAATGACAATATTTTCTATTTTTCTATTCGCTCACACTCATTATTATTATTATTATTATTATTATTATTATTATTATTATTATTATTATTATTATTATTATTATTATTATTATTATTATTATTAAATAAATTTGTTTTAAAAGGCTTTTTTTGAAATAGAAATAGAATTTATAAAAACATGTATTTTTATCTTGTTCAATAAAACTACAAGCTTTTATCATGGACAATATTATTAACTACTTTTAAGAACGAAGGTGAGGTTAGGGTTAGGAACTAGAATCAATAATTCCTTTATAACTAGATAGACCAGCTATCGCAGTATCTCAGCATTTGATTATGGAAGACAAGGGCAACGCATTGAAGATCGGACATGTCCCTATCGATGTCTATTTGAATGATCTCATAAATGATCTTTGGTCAAATAGATAACGAGGTTATACTTAAAAGCGCATTCATCATGGGTTTGCTAACAGTGTCGTCACAACAGTTACAATCCAATGCCAAGATTCAACAGATGCCTCTTGTTGATGTTCCCGCTTTCTAGTAAACTGTAACTAGAAAACAAGACAAGGAAAAGAAATGATCGTATTGCGGAAAGAATGGTCATCTAGAAGAAGGTTGTTTGAACTGTGGATTCAAGAAGGATGGCTAATTCCAACTAAAGACGTCGTGTATGGAAAAATCCTGTTATTGGCAATAGAGCAAGTAAACAAAGGAAAAGTTCGTCCGGTAATAGATTTTCAGGAACTAAATAAATATGTAAGTAGTTATACTGGACAAAGTGACGTATGTTGCGAATCATTAAGGCGATGGCGAACAGTGGCGTATCTAGGGTTCACGGCGCCCGGGGCAAAACTTAAAATTGCGCCCCTCTCCACGTGAATTTTTTCTTTTCCTTATTATTGGTATATTATTTTTGCACTAAAGTGACATTTCTTTTTTAAGAAAAAAAAATTATTATTTAAAAAAAATCAAAAATTTTCACTCTTTAAAATTGATTTGAAGCAGTTTTAAAAAAATTAATTTAATTTTGCAACAAGAATTTTATGCATGAAAGAAATCTTTTTAAAATTTCTCTCCATCGATCTTTTTCCAACAATATTTGAGCTTGAACTTCCATATCGATTCCAGCACCTTGAGACAATCTTCGTTCAGTTTCTTTCCATGTTGTAAAATTCTGACGGTGTATAATATTATTTTCATGATCATTTACTCTTTCTGAATGCTTAAAATCTCTAAAACCAGCCGGTGAAGAAAATGCAGTTTTACAAAAATCATTATAAAATAACAAACAACAAAAGCAGAAAAGTGTTTCTTTATGAGGCGAATAAATTAACCAAGATCGATTAACATATATACCGTTTGCCAACTTCTTCTTAAACCATGATGATGTAATTGAACGTCCATTATGCACTGCAAAGCTTCCTTTATTATTTTGAAATAAACTCGGGCCACGTAAAATGACTTCAGTTCTTAGTTTTTGTGAAACTATTGGACTGAATGAATGAAAACTTTCTTGAAATTCCAAATATCCAAAATCATTGAACAAAAGCAGATTCGGAATATTTTCTGAAATTGTTGAAAGACATGATCTATTGTTGGATTCAGTCATTTTATAATCAAAATCCGACTCTTCATTGTTTTGTGAGGCATCAAAATCAAAAAATTCATAATCTGACTGAGGCATATGTTTGTCTTCTTTAATATCCTCTATCTGGTCATTTTCTTCAACCTTTTCCTTTTTTAAATAATTTTGCAACATTTGACTTGACTTTTTAGCTTCATTTCGGAATATTCTGGCCTTTTTACGATTTTGTGCGCCACTTAATTTCGGTTTCGGCATCTTTGATATTCTAAAGTTTGAAAGTTTTTTCAAATAATTTTGAGCTTAACAAATAATTCTATAAATCTTACGATTGAGTTCTGGATATAACTCAAATTTCATGTATTTTGGAAAGGCTTTGAAATATATAAACAAAGTTCACCATAAAATTTAAATTTAATTTAAATAGTACTAAAATTAAATTTAAATTTTATGGTGAACTTTGTTCATATATTTCAAATAATCAAAATTCGTTATTTTAATGTTGGTTAAATTTCAAAATCGAAAATCTTTAAATAAAGTTTAGGTTTCAAAAATCAATTTGGCGCCCCTAAAATCGTGGCGCCCGGGGCAAAAGCCCCGCTTGCCCGGCCCTAGATACGCTACTGATGGCGAATGATGGGCGAGCAAGTTATTTTAATTGATCTTAAAAATGCTTATCTTCGGAAGTCCTATGGGAGCACCAAAGGGTTAGTTACAAAGGGAACGGATACTTTCTAACGAGACTCGGTTTTGGTTAAAATGTGACTCCGAAAATAATGTCACGAAAGTATTGAGTTTAAGAGAAGACAGGAAAGCAACAGATAGTTATATTGATGACATTATAATGATATTTAGCTTCATAAGGGCTAATTACAAAGCCATCGGAAGAGTATGATGATTCAATAGTGTTAGGTCTCCAGCTTTAAACGACTATCAACGGTCGAATGTGGCACCGTGGAAACATTTTCCCACAGAGTGCGTTTACAGATATGTCAAGAAGGGAGTCAACTCGTTGGGCACTATCCCGTTAATGGATGGTTAAGAGTAGCAAGTAGCTACATTAAACGACACAGTGCTGGAAGTAAATGGGACGACTCGATTGGAAAGATCGCGTAAAATAAAGATTAATGAAATAATGTATCGTGTGAAAGAGAGCGATCCGGTGTTTGGTGAGTGACACGTAAATAAATTGGTTCCAGAACTCTCATCGGCATTGTTAAATTATTCTGTTAGAAATGTATATGAATTCGAAATACAAAATAATACAAATATTATCAGTTTCTACAGTGTTAACTTGGCCGAGAACCTCAGTGGTGAGAACAAAAGTCACAAAACTGTCATTATCAAAACCGTCAACCAGTCTTGCAATAGTTATTTTATTGAGTTCCAAGAAAAAAGAATTGCCAAAGAATTGTATTATCTAAATTTCATCAATGATTCGACCATATGTCCTAAAGTATTAGATTACTTTGAAAATGATGAATATTTCCATGTGGCCATGGAGCATTTGAATAATAATTGGATCAATCTCTGTATAACTATAAGATCAATCTGTATAACTTATTTTAGTTCAAGAAATGTAGTTGCAAGCAATCCTTTGAGTTCGGATAACCCTGTAGACATCTTTGTGTGGTGATCTTATTTTTAAGGCTTGAACCCAAATTATTTATTGAGCAATATTTTACTGGTAGAAATTATAATATTTCATATGCTGATTATATAATGCCTTTAACTACTTTAAATTTGATTCAAGATGAACTTTTACCACCTGAAATGAGAAGATCAAGAGGAAGACCAAGAATTTCACGATTTAGATCAATTACAGAGCATTAAAAATTTGGTCTCATTTCTTATATATCAATTGTTTGGTTTAAAAATATATTTTTTATATTGCTGAAATTTGGATTCTATTTTTTATATTAATCCTTTGTATAAACATGTTAAAGCAACAGAGAGAAAATTGATATTGATAAAAAATCAATTTGAAGAAGGAAATTTATTTCATTTTCCAGCTTGTAAGATCCTTTCAGATGAGATTTATGAAGCTAAAATTATTTTAAAGTCAAAAAAGTATAGTGATACTTTTCAAATATTGCTAAACTAATTTTAAAGCCGTTTCCAAGATTTTAAAAGATATGAAAACGACTTATTTGTGTTTGATGATCCTTTTTCTTTCGAACCTGCATCAGCAAGACCAAATATGCAATTAGAGTTGATTGATCTGCAAGAGAACAGTGAGTTAAAAAGATTTTACTTAGATAATGGGCTTAATGAGTTTTATAAAAAATTGGCAATCGAGAAAAAATATCCAGAAATATTAAATCATGCTTATCGTATGGGTTCTTTATTCGGAAGCACATATATTTGCGAAAAAACATTTTCAATTTTGCACTTAAATAAATCGAAGACAAGATCTAAAATAAGTGACAGTCATTTGTTGTCTGTGATCCGTATTAACACAACATCGTTTGAGCCAAATTTTGATGATATAATATCAAATAAGAAGCAGTTGCATAAATCCAACTCGAATTTGCAGTAATTTTTATTAAAACGTTTAAAAATTAAAAATATTTTCTGTTGGTTATTTTAAAATAATATATGCAACTTAAATTATAAATTACTTATTTTATTATAAAGATTTTATGCCCAATGTCTTATTCCGTTTTGAAACCCGGTGTGTAGCCCGAAAATTATAATTTTGATTAATTCTTGAAGAATTTGGCCCTAAAGAGAAAAAGTTTGATAACCCCTGGTCTAAAATATCAAATTATTCGACGAAGTTTCATCTCGTTATGGCTTATCTTCCAGAAGATGTCGTCGTCAATATTCCAGATCATGGACAAGATGATAAATATTTTCAAGGGAGAAGGTGAAAATGAAACACCATATTCGAATGACAATTTTAAAATCCAGGCATTAATGGATGAAATCTCAGAATTAAAAGAAGAAATATTCTATTTAAAGGAAACTTCAAAGAAATCGAAAAGCTTTTGTTTCTATCACACTAAATATGAAAAAAAAACTCCAGGAAATGTGACAAACTGAAAGATGGATCCCGATGTAAATTTTAACTATATTAGTAAATTTATTTTTTTTAAAACCATATTTTTAGTTTTTAAAAGTACTGTAGCCATGTCAAAACGGCCTGAAGTTTTAAAAAAATGACAAAAATAAAGATGTTAGTTTATGTAAGCATTGCAGTAAAGAAATAGGATGTAAAGGATCATCAACGACGCCACTTTTAAATCATTTAAAAGTTCATAAAATAATCATAAATTCAGCTTCACCTTCAATCGATAAAATTCATGAACCATCGACATCAAAAAAACTTAAAAGTGATTCCAGTAATGGTGGAAATACAAAATTTCTTAAAAATGAAACTATGAATGAAATTTTGTCTCGATGTGTGGCAGGCTTTGAATGAATACTATAGTGAAATCATGAGTCATCAACGGAAGATGACGCTGTCGAACAGTAAAGATGTGACTATAAATAGTTTTGAAGATGCCAACATAGTCTTCGAACAACACAGTGGAGATGTTTTTCTAGATTTGACCGAATAAGTTGATGAAGTTGTAAAAACCATCAGAAAAATTATAAGAATCATAAAATCCTCTTCAGTGAAAAACAATATTTTACAAGGATAAAACGATGATAAAACGCTTCCTGAAAATTAAAGATCCTGTAGATAAAACTTTAACAACAAAAAATTTCGGACAGGCATATAGCTATTTTAAAAGAGTTGTTAGATGTTTTGTTGCCATTGGAAACAGATGTACAAGAATTAAGCAAAAAAATCAGCGACGCTTTACAAATTCGCTTTCGAAAAGTTAGAAGAATGTGGAATGGATCTTATAAAAAAATTATTGAAACAGATAAAAAATTGAATAAATGAACGTGATAAAATCCTAATGACTCTATTAATATTGTTAGAAACAAGTAATATTCCGCATTCCAATAAATATATATGGTAGAAAAGGTGCCTCTATTGCATTGGCGGTAGAAATTTTTAGAAAATTGTCACTTCAGAAACAACTTGAGAATGCAATCTTTTCAATAAATCATGTTGAGAAGCAAAATGAAGAAAGTTCCACATTGCTGAAAAATGATTTCATTTATTTAAATAATTATAAAAAAGACAGATATTCTATATTGCGTATCATTAACAATAAAACCTACATCGACTGCAACTGAGCTAGTGTTACTTGTGTCACTATTGTGACCAGGACAAAAATTCGAACTTGACTTCGGTGAAAATTAGAATGGTTTTCATTTTCAGAATTTATTATGTTGTGCTATTATTTTGATAGAGAACAAGATGAGTTAGATTTTTAGATCTACCCTGTCGAACAATATTTACTTTTCAACAATTGGCAAATTGAACCATTCGTGTTTAAGAATGCTATCTAATCCAATTCTGAGATTCGGTTGAGGATTTGTGCACTTCTTTATTAGATCTGTAACTGAAGGGGAACAACGGTATGATCGGGAATATATAGGTTCTTCAGTGATGTCATCGAGCCGATAAAATCTCTTACGTTCTATACAACTGAAAAGAGTTGTTCCAATTGTATAACTTATAATGTTTCTTACTAAACATTTCCTTCTAGGCATTGTTTCAGGGTCACAATATCCGAGGGTTCCGATTGGAAAAACTGACGGGGGACATTCTTCATCGGGAATGTATTCAACATCTTCAAAGTCAATTAATTTGACTTCACTAGTTTTTCTATTTACCATTATATTTTCCGGTTTCAGATCTAAATAGTAAATGTCCCGAGAACAGAGTTTGTTCAAACATTTGATTATATTTCGAAATATTCTCTTCAAACATTTCTCTCTTCTTTTCTTAAGTACATAGTTATACAGATTGATCCAATTATTATTCAAATGCTCCATGACCACATGGAAATATTCATCATTTTCAAAGTAATCTAATACTTTAGGACATATGGTCGAATCATTGATGAAATTTAGATGATACAATTCTTTGGCAATTCTTTTTTCTTGGAACTCAATGAAATAACTATTGCAAGATTGGTTGACGGTTTTGATAATGACTAGTTTTGTGACTTTTGTTCTCACCGCTGAGGTTCTCGGCCAAGCTAACACAGCCTACTGTAGATACTGATATGATTTGTATTATTTTGTATTTCGAATTCATATACATTTCTAACAGAATAATTTAACAATGCCGATGAGAGTTCTGGAACCAATTTATATAGGAACGGATTGTGTAATAGGTTTATATTTCATGAAATATTTGCGGATAAATTGAAAATATTTACCAAATCGTCGACTGTGGACATGTTGTCCGTAATTCTTTGATCTTTGGAATCTCGATTAGATTAAGATTTCTTGAAAATTTAATTATTCCAAATATTGAAATTATATAAAATTGTGTCTGTCTTTCAAATTTAACAAAACCTTTACTTACATGGAGTAAAAATGTATCTGTTGTTAAAGAATGATGTCTATATATCTATTTTAAATAGTCTCGTAAGATATAATTCATAGGATCCGAAGATCCCTCAACCTAACAATAATTTTATTCAAACAAATTTTTAATTTCACCAATTATCAGTCCACATTACATTATTAATGAGATAAAATAATATACATTGTTTAAAGGTGCATCTTATTTATTGTGCAGCAGCAAATCTTTTTCTTATAAGAAGAACTCATTCATATTTGAATTAAGAATATATTATTTTGTCATTTCTTTATAAAATATATAAAATTTATAGGAAATATAATGTTTACAAAAGTATTTTAATTAATTTTTTTAAATAAATGTTTTAAAGAACGCTGTTTGCTAAGAGCGAACATGTATAACAAAAACTTTAAATTTAATCTCATTTTATTAGTTTTTAAGAGATTTTTAATTTTATAAGGTATTTTAATATTTTTCTGTCTTTAAATTTGAAAAAATAATCGAATTGTGTCAAAATATTAACTAGTTACTGGTGAAGTTATTTGAAAATTTTCTTGAAAAATCAGTGTTATATAAAATATAAATTATAATAATTATAAATTTTTACCTGCTTAAGAGATTTGATTCGAACTTTTTTAGTCATACCATAAACGTCAACAATTGCTCTTAAATTTAGAGGAGATAATGATTCTGAACAAGTTAAAGATCGAAATCTTGATTGAGAAGAACTGTCTTCGACAAGTTGTCCATAGTGATTTTGAATACCAATAATTTCCTGAATCGATACAATAAAATTAATTCCATTTCATTCTTTGTGATCCTAAAATAAAGCAGACTACAAAATTATTTTTTTTATTTATAAATCATAATACTTTCCATCACATCTAAAGTAATGTCTTCTCTGTAATGGAATGTATGTTATTGCTTCGATGTTTAAATAATCATTAGAAAGTTTTTATTTAATATATACTAAATTAGTTTTTATAAGCAATATTGAAATAACATTTTTTGTTTGACTAAACAATTTATTTGAAAAAAAATTTAAATTTTAAACATTGAATAATTTACAAATGCATGTTATCTTAAATTTTAGTTTATTGGACTTAACCCTTCATTTCATGATTTATCTTTTAACAAAAAACAATATACAAACTTGGAAAAATAAAAAAAAATTAAAAGTTCCGTCACTAACGCTTAGAACTGAGTGTGTAGTAAAAATGCAACATCATGAAATGGTAGTTCTCACGATATTTTATAAAGCTTCATATAGTTTTTTGGATATGTAGCAAATTTGATACACAATGAAATGAATGGTTAATTGAAATTCAGCTTCATTGTTATGGAATTATTACTTAATCATTAAATTTGTATGACTATTGTATAACTATGACGTGTCGTGCATGTAATTTTGTTACATTATGATTAATAAAAATAATTTATATCTTTAATATTTTAGCACAAGAGGTATCTACATAAATAAAATTTCAAGATTTAATAATGTACATTTTAATATTCCAAATATCTGAAACTGGATAAAATTTATAACGTTTCATTGCTTAAATAGTTTTCAATAATAATTCATATATTGTAAAAACAGATGGATAACTTAAATGCACCCATATATGTATTTTAAAGATCTTATCAAAAATAAAATATAATCAATAACGAATATAGTACAATTGAATTAATGCTGAGAACGACATCTATTTAACACGCTCACGTCGGCGCCGATTTTCATGCTGCGCATCATCTGGTTGCACAGTTTATGTTATTGAACAAAAGTTATGTTTATAATACGTTATTAATTATAATTGTAATTAAAAATAAATTTTCTAATAATACGTCTAATATACATTTAATAACTCAATCAAATACGTTTCGCGTTTCAAATACACAATAAAATACTGATAATAGATATTGAAAATGCTTCCATTTTAGACAGTTAAAATGAATTAATTAGAAGATACTTAAATTAATAATTTGTCATAAAGGTTTTTGTGGTATCCGAGCATATCTGGATTAAACCCAGTGATTTCAAAATAACATTCGAGAAAATGACCATTCTGTTACCGGTATATGCGTAATAAACACATTTGTATCACTATTAAATGTGTAAAAACATTTGACATCTTGCAAAATAAGTATATGAAAATTTTCTTGTATCAGCAAGTTCAATATTACTAAATTATTTAAATGACTGAGGTATGTTGTTTATTAAAAAATTTGCATTTCAACAAAATTTATATTTAAACATTTTATAAATTTTAAAAGACGCATTTTAATACCAATGTGATTTTATTATATAGAATACTTAGATGAAATTTAAAAAGTTTAAAATAAATTATGTCGAGCATTAATTGCGTGTTTTCATTCACATTTTCAATACTGTCCGTTTTCTAACTTTATATTTATTACAGCTCAATTGTGTCTCATATTAATTTTAAATATAATTTAAAAACTGGTTGCATAATTTGTATCAATATATGCTATAAATACGAATGTCAATTGAAAAGAAATCAGTGGTGAAAATTGAAAAAAATGTTCTTATAATACTATAAATGTGTTACATTTATTGTCGAAATTTACCTTCCTGGCATTTAACGTAATGATGGAATTAATTAATCATATTAATACAGTGGTTCTCAACCCGTGTTCCGCGAAAAAATGACATTTTATCTTTAAATTTGCATTTAGGATACATATCATCAAAAACCTCAATTATTTTTTATAAGATGATTCAATAAGAAAGCCGTTACACAGATATATAAACATACAAATATAAAAGTGTTTTTATTGCTTGTTATTATTGCACGTGGTATTTTCTTTGCTTATAAGAAGGCATTGTTTACGTTTACGACAGATTTATAGTAATTTGTGATTGGTCACTCATTGTGGGCAAGTATTTTTTTGTCAGTGTTCCGCGTAAAAAAAATATGTGAATGGTGTTCCGCGCTTTTATATTAATTGAGAACCACTGCTGTAAATAATTTAATTTTAATGTTTAATTTATTTTTATTAGGACTATAGATCAAATTTTAAAAATATATATATAATATATAATATATAGGAAAAAATGAAATGGTAAAAGAAAACAAATCAAATGTGAACAAAAATTGAAGAAAATAAGAAAAAAAGAAAATGAAATGATTAGAGAAAACAAAACCAGATCAAAGGTGAACAAAAAATAAAGAATTTTACTGATAGTTTAAGGTCTAAGTTTTGAAATAAAAACAATTAAAATTATTTATTTAAACTATAAATTCATTCAGTAAATCAAAAATTAGGCTTAATTATTATCTTTACCAAACCCCGTCGAAAAAAAATCACCGTTTCGCAAATCCTTTTCAAGAAAATTTTCAGCTAATATAAGTGGAGATACACTGATGAATACATTCAAGTCGGCCTTCCCTAGAAGTCTTGGTGTGATTTGGATAAAATGCTACTTTGAAGAAATACTGTTAAAACTAAGATAGTAGAATTATAAATTTATTGCAATTTAATTCCTTGAAGTGCGGTAGTATGAAATATTTGCCACCTTCTAAATATAAAAACATGCATCGTGGAATTGAAACTATCTCATCTATTAAATATGCAAGTAAAACTTATTTCTGTGTTATTTTCAAAGCCAAATTTATGTGCAACTAAGCTTTTCGATTGTTGTGAAATTATGTACCTCCAAGTGTTAATGCTATTTCAAAGACATATTTATTTACAAACTTAGTGTTTCGTAGGGTATGTTGCACTGTAGTAACGTTTAAGTTTGTAAATGTTAGTACTTTATGATCATATGTAACATATGGTATTATAAAAAAGGTCCATCCCATTCACAATTTGTGGATCATCGATGAAACCAAATAATCAAAAATAATATCAAAAACAGAAAAATCCAATACCTCCGAAACCAATTGTTGGAATCCATTGACAAGTAAATGAAATCTTAATTTATATAAACATCGATACCCATTTCCTTTCGAATAGAATCTATCGTTATAATTTGGAGATATTTGCATAAAATGCAAAGAGTCTATGTTCCACGATAAAGCATTGTTATCAAAATTAGTTCCAATAGAATTGATTGGAATAATTTCATAAAAGATGGCTACAACACTACCAGTTTCGAATGGCAGCGGATAAGAAGAATTGCTCTAAAAAAAATTTCAAATATAAATTTAATTATAATGAATATGTTAATATTTTCGCGGGAAATTATATAACTTTATTCACCTAATTTATATCGAGGTATTTAAACAACAGATAAAAGCATGAATTTCGAAAATGCTTATTTTCTCGGATTATTTCAAAATGTCATTAGAGCTTATTTCATCTTTATAATATTATTATTATACCTTTGTAATTGTGAACTATTTTCCTATGATTTTAATTTAAATCAAGGACATTTTATATAACAAATATAGAAATGCATTGTAGAATCGATTATAATCTAATCCTGACAACTCTACGTCCAGATGTAGCTAATATCGTAATTGCTTTCATTTATTTTATTTTTAAAGATTTCTTTTTGTTTAAATTAGTTGTTTTTCTCTAAAATCAAAAATTTTTAAGAATTGGAAAAAACTTATTTTAATTAATTTTTGAGAAATCTATCTGAGAAATCTATCTGAGAAATCTATCTGAGAAATCCATTCATGATGTTAAACAATCTAAAATATTAGACAAATGAAGTTTTTTTAAGAAGGGAAAGTAAATCCTAGAAAAAATATGCCAAGAACTTCAGCAAGACACGCTGAATCACTTCATCTTTCGAAAAAGACTTATCAAAGGTGGAAGTAAAGCAATTAGACATCAGAAAAACAATTACTGACCGCTGTCATGAAGGAAAAAAGATATATTTGGGCCAAAAAATATGTGACCTGGACTGTTGAAGATTGGAGAAATGTTATTTTCTGAATTTTCAGTAATGAATGACAGCGAAAAACTTACAGCAGCTCATATTGATCAAGTCGTTAAACGCCCGTTGAAGACGATGTTTTTTGGCTGCTTTTAGGTATGAAGGTACCGGTTCTACTTGTAACGATCGCGTGCATGAACTCTCAAAAATATAGAGACTTGCTGGAATAAAAACTGAAAGCTGAACCAAGAAAAGTTGATGTCAATGGGCAAGCATTTTTCAAACTAGATTCGGCTCCATTCACGTGTCGAAGGTCATGATGAAATATTTCAAGGTTAAAACAATTTCATGCCTTGAATGACTAGGGAACTCAGCCTATCTAAATCATATCGAAAATCCATGGGCATTGTAAAAATTAGACTTCAAAAAATTGATTGTACAACAAAAACAAAACTTATTGAAGCTGTAATCCATATATGGTTTCGAGAAAAGAAACTATCGAAAAATGTTTAAAAAACCTTGTAGACTCAATGCCAGAGCGTGTTGCAAACGTTATTAAGGCCAAGTGATATTTGTATAAAATCCAAAATCGGAATTAACATAAAAATCCATTTTTTCATAAAAGTAAAATTTTATTCTTTACCTTTAATCTGTTTTCATTTATCTTCATTTAATTTTCTATAGGTCAATATTTTTAATTGAATTTATATTTACTTAAAAGACGCTTCTCTTTAAAAAGGTATAAAACTTTATTAATTAGCACTAAATTACCATGATAGTATTATATCAAATGTAATTTATTTAAGTAAACAATACTCTTCAAAAATTTGGAATTTTCTATATTTTTCAGTGTTTCATTCATTTTATAAAATAATAATCTTTCAATTTCTTGACACAATTCAATTCCCGTGATATTAATCCTTTCTAAGCTTTAGGTCTGTTAACGCGCATTTTTTGTCCGGGTGTATCAGATCAGCCATACAAAATGAGTCCATCAACTCACTTGTCTTTGTACTCATTATACTACCTAATATTAAAAGTTTTGTGTGAGATGCAATGTTTAACAGTGACATCGCTTAAGATTCCCTGTTTATAGTGCAGTGGTATTAATAATTTGCGGCTTTTGAAAAATGTATTTCATTACTTCCTCATTTAATTAAATCATTTAAATATTTGTATTTTGAAATTAACATTTTGACATCTTCAAAGGTTGCATGTCAAGTCTTAGATATAAAATATAAACTTTCAAATTCATTTATCAGATAAATTAAACTTCAATTGAATTTTAGAAATATGAAAATAGAACGATAAAATGATTTTCTTAAAAAACCTATTTCAGATTATTGTTGGAGGCTGAATGACAATCGACATAAAATAATGTATTGTAGATTCAAGTATATATGGTAAATACAATATATTTTTTCTATATTGAAATAATTACAAAATAATGCATTTAATTATAATTTTTCTGCTATTCTCATTTTATTAAAAAATTTTAAAAATCTTCAGAATGAAGAAAAATAATTTCATAAAATTTTACGAATAAATGAAAATTTCTAAAATCATTAGTGTCATTTGATTTGAAATGAAATATTGAAACATGAATATACTTATTGTTATTTAAATTAATAGTATTAATTATGAATAATTACGACAATTTTAATTTATTTATTTTAAAAAAACTTCGCGTAATGAGAAATAGTATGACTGAAACTCCAAACGAAAATCAAAATGTTGTTCGAAATAATGTCAGAAAATTACGAAAAATAATTTCGATATTTTAAATAGAATAAGAAAACATTTAGAAAATGAAGATATCTCTACTTTCTGTTTATCGTATTAAAATTAAATAAGCGAAGAATTAAGTGATTATATAACTTTGAAGATAAAACAAGGAAGAAAAAGACCTTTTTTTGAGGTAAAGAATAGAATCTCAAATTTTATTAAAATATGTCTTTTATATCCAAACTGAGATATCAATAAAGTTAAGTAAATATGGGATAACAAGAACACATAGTGACAGAATAATCCATAATTAAATTTATTCCCAATTGTATGAGATTTACCCGCCTAATGCTTGAAAGTTAATAAATGTGAAAGACATTTTTTCGCAATGTGTAGGAAATTGTAAATTATGCTACTCCATGGAACAGAATAAAACAGAAGACGAATTTTTACCTGAGTTTAAACATCATTTCATTGAAGCCCACAAAATAGAGAATAAAGTGAGAGAAAAATTAACACGGCAAAAATAACAAACATTGAAATGATTATGAGGCTTACTCCAACTCATAGGAATACCAAATGACATGATTAATTGTGTTATTTTAACAAATCTTAAAAAGCTTTTGGACACGTAGAAAGGAAAAGTTTGAAAGTATTTTCTACATAATCGATAAAAGATGGTAGTTGAGCGATGCATCACTGAATTCTTTAACATTTTTAAAATATTATTTTTTGGATCATGACCAAAAAACGAAGGTGGCATCTTTATAAAAATATATAAAATATGGAAATGGCAATAAAAATTTTCTGAAACCAATATATTTTTAATTCTTTTTTTTATTATTTTGAATAAAAAATTTTCATTTTAAGATTTTTAAAAATTTTTTAATGATATTCCCGGGAAACAAAGAATTGATATTTCTATTTCCCGAGAAATAAAGTTTACCGGGAGAACCCACTCTCAAAAAAATTGAGATAAAAGAAAAATTAATTTTCAATCATCTTGTGAAAATAATTCTGTTTAGCAATAATATTAAATTTAATTAATATGCTTTTGAAGCATGACTTTCTATAAGTTCTATAATCCTATAAGTTCAACATTTTAAAATTATATTAACCCTTTCTTGTTGTGTGGCGACAACACTTCTTCAATACAAATTGAGTGTCGCTGTATAACGCAAAACATCATAATAGTGAACGCCAGGTGATTTTCTCTCAGTTTTGTCTATTTTTATCATCGGATGTTTCAATTTCTACAGTGAATAAGATTTTGATAGTAAATAAAATATTTATTTTCTTTAATCTTCATTTATATTTCGACTATAGATAAATGTTTTAAACATAAATTTTTGGCTCTCATTTTCATGTGTTAGGAAATTTTATTTTTTAATAGGAATAAGTGAAATTTTCAACATTTCTGTCAATACGGCCATTTTATGTAAAGTTTGATTTTACAATTTTTGCAGATAACTTGTGACAACATGTTAGAAAATATATTTGTCTCGTCTAGTTTTCTGTGACACTTGTATGCAACTGATTCATAGCAGCGTGCAACTTTTGCCAAGATCAATTGATAAATTTGAACACTTAGAGAACTTTTTAATTATTAATTTTTATATTAGACTAAATGCAACAAATGTTCATTAAAGAAAATGATTTCATCTTATTAAAATAAAAAACAGCAAAAAACTAATCGATATCTAATTAAGGAAATGCATATTTTTATTAAATTAAATGATTAAATCGTGATAATACAAATTAACAGTATTTTCAAAAAATATTTGCTCATTAGAATTATTCTGTTGTATTTTGTGCAATTATGAAAAATTTTTGAATCTTAAAGATGTTATTAAAAATCCCCTTTCATCATAATTTTTAAGACTAAAATTAATGATATTTAAAGTTAAACATTATTTTAATTATCTAAATGAGGTATCAATTTACTTTACCATTTACAATTTGTCCTTTTAACAAAAAGGAAATAATGTAACGAAAGGCATTATAAGTCGTCATTTATAAAGTCTCTATCTGGATAATTATATCATCTTTGTACATAAATTCAGGTTTTTAATACGATCCAATAATTGGCTTTCGCATCACGTTTGTAAATAGAGACGATGCATATCAAATAAAAAAATTATTACGGTTGATATAATCGTTTTTAATTACAATGAACTAATTTATTAAAAAATTTATATATTATTATCAACATGTTTACATCTTATACGTTTTCTTATACTTCTAATTTCATTAATTTAAAATTATATAAAAGTAGATGGCAATACCGATTCCAGGCCCGTTATTGAATCTGTATAAATACGTCAACTCATTATAAATTGAGTATGCTTTCTATTACCAACTCCGTATACAAGGCGAATCAACGTCAATTTCCCTTATTACATTTACCATTTATTCAATAAGAAATGGCTTAATGTGTGTATTGATATGCATTTGGGTGTGTATTTGTGATTTCATCAATGTGTGTATTGTTGTGCTTGTATGTATTAATGTGTGCATTTGTAATTGTATAAAACATGGGTGGGTAAGTGTGGCTCCATTGAGATTTGGTAACAATATGTTGTGGCTCTTTGTAATACAGGGAAAATCTGTATTTGGCTCTCGAGGACCTAATGCTTGCCCACCCCTGGTATAAAACAAGGACTCATGAACTTTTCTATTTTATTAAAGAAATTGATTACAATGTGCAATAATAGTTACATGTTTAAAATATATTTAAACGAATTTTTTGATGGAGTAATAAAAATAAATAAAATATATCGTTAGTGATCCAGCATGAAGTGTAGAATTAACAATTGAATACAGGTATAAGAAAATGGCGTAGAAAGCTTTTCTAATATCCCCCTATTTTATTTAGCATTAAAAATCAGATGATTTTATTGCATAGAATATCAAAATTATATTTTTAAAATAAATTAAATACATCTATAGAAATATTGAGATAACTTATATTGACAAAATGCTTTTTGGATTTCCTCAATAACAGGTAATTTAAATGAAATATACCATTTTAGTTGAGCTTATCAGTTTACCAAATGGAACTGTACCGTATCTTGTTCTTACACAACAATTACAATATGGCGGACATGAAACTCCTGACCTTGATTGAATTTTAACATTGGATTCATTTTTAAATGACTGGCGATTATAGAAATAATTATCTGAAATAGATATTTGAGTTCTATTTGGATATTGATGGTAAAAGTTGCCAAATGATTGTAAATTGATATTATTTTGTCCAACCCCGCATATCCACGAAAATCCTCTGTCTATTAAACCAGGAATTGAATCACTATTATTGATAAATAATGCACTGAAAAGCAATAAATATAATAACCTTGGTAGGGGATTTAACTTGTCATCGTCTAACATTGAGAAACCAATGCGCAAATTCCCGTTCCAACCATTTTCTAATTCCTCAATTTCAACAGCAAATAATTCGCCAGGTTCAATAAGTTGTTCTGATAGCACTATGGCATGGCAATAACTTTCTAATCGTTTGGCACTTTTTCCACATTCAGATAATTCAATGTTTTTACCACATAGAATTGAATTAAATTTTTTGCTTTTCATGTAAATATTGAGTTCTGCTGTCATTCATTTTTAAAATTAGTATACTAGTAACAAACTAGCAAAGTTATGCAAATTTCAACCATTGCATGTTTAATACTTCAAGATTAGGATGTTATAACCTTGACAAATAAATAATTAGAATATCTAAACAACTATCAAGATATTTTTCAGACTTTTACTAATTTATTAACAATTAGCCAAAATTTATTTTATTATTTCATTACGTATTATTAAATTTTAATAAATTGTCTTTTTAAAATAATTAAGTTAGTGGAGAAGAAAATGTTAAAAATAAAGCAAGGTTTGTTTATAGGTATTCTAAATTAGAAATGAAAATAACGAAAACCAAACAATTTTAATTTTGAAGAAACTAAAACAGTTTAGTGATTTTCCACATCGTATTTACTAAGTTCTATTATCAAAAAAAATGTTAACCCTAAATACTGTATTTAAGATTTTACACGTATTCAAATATTATAAAATTAAACATTCATTATTTAATATTCTTTAAGAAAGATTATTTTGTTAATAAATGTGTAATGATATTTGTTTAATTACAATTATAAATTAATAATACAATGTTGAATTTCGGTTGATTTATTTGTATTATGACCTCAATTTCTTACGCAACATATCACCGTGTCTAGAGGATGTTTGTACTGTAAAGCCCTTTTAGGCCTAGTGTAAAGTAAGTGCTGCACGAAAATTATTGATTTCTAGTATCTTAAATATCCTGTTAATTATTTGGATGACTTGTTCGTATAAAGCCTTTGTTATTCTTAGATCGCTTACTTGTCTGTATCCATACTTGCTGTATACATAGAATTGCTCTTAGTAGTAGGTCAAGTACTTCTTTTGACTTTATCCTTTGTCTGGAATCTTGATTATAATTATAGTCTTTAAAGCACTGGGATTTAAGTGTGAAATTGACAGATACATTGCTAGCACTATGTTAATGTAATTTAATATCAATTTTTTTCAAATAGCACATGATAATTTTGATTTAATAAAACAATATTTTGAAAATATAATTTATACTACATATATTAACATTCATCATCTTCAATTTCAGTTTTCAAAGGTATTTTTAAAGTGTAATCTATTTGAAACTGGTCTGAGATCAGGATTGATCCTATTCTTTTTTGGAGTACCTCTAACATGAATCAACATTGACTGGAAATCATCAAAGTTTTCATCATCTAAAATTATAAGAGTTTAAGAACTCATTTTGAAACCAATCAGTAAATTACCAAATTCAAATTTTCGGTCAAATGTTGGAGACGGAGTTTTGGTATCATATGTTACGCTTACGCTGTCTCTGTAGTGAAGAGAAATTTCTGATGGCGTAGGAACAATAACTCTAGAAAAGGAAAAATATCAGTAAATCTAATTGTTCAGTAACTTTGAAAATATTTACTGTTATTATTAATTGACATATTTTTGTTGGTTTGAATACTTAAAATTAGAATTTTTAGAGATAATAGAGATAAAATGTCATCTAAATGTAAACATGTATCAAATCTGTCAAAAGAATTGCTGAAGACTTTTTTACTGAAAGTAGGTAAAAAGAAGATGCATTAACATCAACAAATTATTCTCTATAAAGTTACAAAATATTGAGATAAATTTTTGATGGTATTGGAATTTTTTGGAAAGCACTTTCGACAATGAATAGCTTCATCGTTGACGCCTTCAAAAAGGTTCTTCGTAGGCATATTGTCTCAGAGAATCAGTATTCTTTAGTAGAGAGGACTTGTACCAAAACTGGAGTACCGAAATTTTGGTTGTATATGTATTATTAGTTTGAATATTGAGACTCTAATTCAAAGTGTTCTTTATTTTGTGAAGTCCGCCTAATAGCACTTAATCTTTAGTTAACAATTTAAATTCGACAAAATTTATGATCAAACAGGCACAAAAAGATAAAATCTATCACAAAAGTCTTTTTTTTAAATTCTAAAATACGCTAAATTTTTACGATGTAGATTTTCTTTTCGTTTTTTGCCACCTTTGATTTCTTTTTATCTTGCTTTAGCTTATATTTTTTAGTTCTTGATAGTAGATCAATATTTTGCATTTAACACAAAATGTGATCTAAAATGGAAAGCTAAAATTGAAGATTAAAGAAGGAATACTTTCAGACTAATTTTTTTTGTAGGCTATGCCTTGATTTTTATCCTGTTTCTTTCTTTTTAATTGTTTATAGCAAATACGACTTAAATTCTTACGACTAAAGTTGGTACACACCGAATTTGTCTTCGACTAAAAATCACAAATCTTACTAAAATCTACTGGTTCATATAAAACAACTTTCTTATAAAACTTTCCCTTAGAGTTCTTTATCAAACAAACTTCATTTGATACTATAACCTTCATTGATCCTACAACTAATATTTTGTGGGTGGAGAACAATTTCATTGAACAAATCAAATACTCTTTATCAAAAAGAAATGAAAATTTACGTTATATACTATACTAATCGACAAAACCCATATATGGCTCATAAGATTATAAATATAGATTTTGCATGGTTTACTAACGATTTAAAAAAAATTAAATTAACAATGAATTTATTTTTTAAATAATTTAACTTATTTTATTAATCAGGCGTTGATTTGTGTTACATTGATTCATAATGTAAATTATAATGAAGAAAATAATACAATAATAATATAAATTGACAAAAAATACCATAAATATTCACCTAATATTAGAATGTTTTAAGAATTTTAAGAACTTTTGACATAATCCTGAAATAATATTAAAGTAATTTGTAAGATTCATACAAAGATTATATGATTTTGACTAACATAGAATGACTAATTGGAGTAAAAATCAAAACAAATAACTCTTTAATATAAGAGACCAATAAATTTATTGCACTAAAATATATATCCGTGTCTCGAAAAAGCCTTAAGTAATATGTTAAGTAATACAAGAGAATTTCCTATATAAAACACATATTTAAAATTTTCGCAATAAATAATACTTGGTATAATATTTTGACCAAAAAAGCAGTGGTGGTCAACCTTTATTTCTAATACTTTTGGGAGTTACCACTAATTAATATGTGAAATTATTTATAAAGAGTACCTCGTTGTCTCTTGCCATACTTGATTGTCGTCGATTTTCCAGCAGCTGAAGCTAAATTTATTTCTGTGCATAATTGAGGAATTACCTTCAAAACCGTTTCGTGAAGATTGGAAGTGTCTTTTTTATTTGGAATAACAACTTCGACATCGGATTCTTTTTTTGTAGAATTTTCGATTATTTTGTGTCGATTGAGAACTTTGCTAGATTGTATAAAAATTTAATCAGAGGGATTTTAAAATTCTGTTAAAGACAATTTTAAACCAAAATTTAGACGGAAAATTTTGCAATTATGATGGTTTACTCTTCGAAATTGCAAAGAATAAATTTTTTCAGAATATTAATAAAAATTATATTAAAATAAATGTACATCTAGTATATGAAATGCCAAATAGGTTAGATTATTTATTTTAAATTTCATTAATTTCAATTTTCTTTTCGATTTCATTTAAAAAATTCATTTAAAATCGAATCATCATAATTTATAACAGTAATTTTTTATCTTAACTTGTTAAAACTATTAAAAACAACCAAAACAACTTTTAAAATTTTTAAATCCTTTGAAAATACAATTCAAAACGACAAACTCTAAATAATTTTTAGTCTACCAATGTTAATTGATGTTAAAATATAATTAAAATAAAAATTAATAAAATTTGTTTTTAAAATCTATAATAAGTATAAAGTGATAATTTCTTGGTAGAAGAATTAATTAAATTTTAAACAATTAAATGATAATTTAAGCTTTTTTGCTGTGAATAATATATTTAATACACATGACATTTTTTGTATTAAATATATTATTCTCAGCAAAAAGCCTAAATTATAATTTAATTGTTTAAAATATATAATATCTATAATCTTTCTATCCTGCATGATAATGACAAGAAAGCTGTGGAGATATATCGTAAAACGAATGTTTGAGTGGTTCTTTCTTATAATTAAATACTTCCGTGTTTAATTATTACAAGAACACCAGAGTCAGAATAAAATCAATATTTTCATTTGTTAAAATACAATAAAAGTAACGTCTTTTTTAAATTATCATAAAATGTCAAAACTTTCTAAAACAAACTTACTTAGCCTTCGTTTTCAACAATTCATATGCTGCTGGGTAGTCAGCCATAGCTTCTTCGAAGTCTTGTTTCGATAAACTAAATAGGGTTGAAAATCCTTTAGATCTTACATCAGCTGTTCTTCGATTCCCGCCCGATAAAGCTAAAAGACTGTAAAGCATATTCTCAAATGAGCAAATTAATATTCGAGAAGTGTGATGAAGAAACTCAAGGTTCAATTAAAACTCTTAAACAAAATTTTGTGCGATAATTTTGATAGATAAATTTTATTTTTCAATACATTATAATTAATATAAAACTAATTAAAATTTAATTGGGAATGATTTAATAACTTATGAATATCTATTTTAAATAAAAATTAATTTGTAAAAAAATTTAAATTTTTTAACATATTATTTTTATAAAGGGTAAGGAATAATTTAAATATTTTTTAAAGTAGTACGCGGCATTTCAAAGGTTCGGAACCTCTGGTCCATACAAGCAGGATTCATTTGGGAATCAGTTTCAAAATTATATTCCTTTTAAAACCCTCATATATTATGGAAAACCTTTGCTAAACCTTTCTAAATTTAGATCTAAATACATTGAAATTGCTATTTTTCATTTTTTGGTCTTTTAATAAAAGTTTTGCACGTTGGATAATTTCTAAATTTTTTCCTTAGGTTAGTTAATTAGTTCTGGCGTAAAATTAAAATTAATTTAATTTTACTTGGCACCTCAACATTATTGAATGTGTTCTCACTTTGAGGTTGTTATGGTGGTAGCTTTCTAGAGTCAACTACCTCGGCTTGGTGACTGACACACAATGCCAAATGACCATTTTACTTTCGTATGAAATCCATGGTGTTATCTATTGCCATTTCTCCTGATCACCACGTTGGTACTGTATCATGTGGTCGGTAAACGCGGAGAAGGTCATTAACCATAAGTGGAGGTTTGTAAGAACGTTACATACAGAAGAACTTTATACTTTATCAGCATGGCTCGTCTAATTTACTAGGTTATCATACAAAACATTTATTTTATATACAATCATAATAAACAAGGTTATTCGCGAGAAACAAAAACAAAAAATAATACAAAGGTAAGAGCAAGTTGTGAAGTAGTATTTGATAATCTTTGGTTGATTTTCAGAACTTGTGGGTTGATGATAAGTGTTGATATCGAAATCTAAATCGACCATCCATGAATTTAGTGGGCTGCAGTAGTCACTCGCTTCATGCGCTACGAAGTCTATCGTCACTCCATTGATATTTCCATTTAAAATTCTTTTCCAGCGTGGTCTACGAGCTCCATTTCGCCTGATTTGCTTGGTACTTGAGTTTCCAACTGTTGTGATGTCTTGGATAGTTGTTGCTGAGTAATACTGTCGGCTTCCTGATCTTCTGCGACTGTACGATTTGAGAAACGACTCTTGAGTTCCAGGCCGGTATACGCTTTAATAATTGCTCTACCATGTTCATGGATCAATTTTCATTGGACTCGACTACTTGATTAGATTGTTCCTCCATTTACTTAACTGAAATTGTTGCCCCTTTATTTCTTTTACTTGTTCGGAATCGAACCAAGGTTTTTTTTAAACAGTCGGTTTTAGTACTTAGTTCGTCGTTGGGTTGTTTTAACTTTCCAATTTCGTGGGCGTACTCTCCATATGCTCGATATTTGTGATTCTTAGCAACTAATAGATAAAAAAACATAAATATGAAGAGAATTGGGAATTCTTATTCCTCAGCATTCGCACCAATCAACATCACTCAAAACATTTTATACACAAATAAGTTTCAGGGATATTCTTACACCTTGTTAGACGCAATTAAATTCAAGTCTTCTTCAAGCATTTATTTTTTAACAACTTCAAAATTGAGCCGTTTACTAGTATATTTAAACACCGAGGCGTGATAATTATTAATATTAATGTAATTACTGGTCATACATTTAATTGATTTAATTTAATATAATTTAATATAATATGATATAATTTAATATAGAATTTAAATATAAATATTTAACAGAAATAATTATTTCTACTAACTGATCTCACTTCTACATTTAACCATAATTATTTTATAGAGATTTACTAACTCCTTACACACCTCATGCAAGCAATTTAACGAAAACCAACTAATAAGACTATATATTTAATTGTTAATATACTTTAAAAAACTACTTAATGATTGTTTTAAGTAAACTAAACAATTTCTACTTTTGTTGAATAACAGAAAGAGTAGACGAAACAAAAATACAGTAAACTTTAATACTATATTAACTCTTCATAAATCCAGGATAAGGTCCAGAGCAAAATACATTTAGGGACTCCTTTGCAATTACCTCAAGCCCTATGCTGTCGGGTCGCAGGTTAGATCAATTGCTGGGAAGCTTTTAAGAATAACGGTTTAGTTACCTTTGAGAGATTCATTTTGCTTGCTTCATTCCAATTAGAGACTGAGAATTTACACTCTAATATCTGTCGTCGTACTTTGGACATTCCAAGTAAGAACATCGACGAGGTTTTTACTGGGGCCATGCCTCATGTTTTGTTCTGCTGTCGAATACTTGACTCTGGACCACAGAGAGACCTATATCGAGTTTCCTGCCAAGAACTAGGTTGATTTCTACCGATCGAACAGGAATGAAGCTAATGCCGTGGAACTTACAAATTAGGATTTACAGAACTATGTACTACACTTCGGTTAGAGTTACTTTTGGATAGAACATGATTGATCTTGCCATAGCCATGCTGGTTTTGTCGGGCCTCATCTTTTTTGTTTTGGCTTTTTTACGTTTCATTTTTCTGATCGTTAGTTTTATTTTACCAATATGTCTCACTGTGCGACTATTGTGCGTTTTAATTTCATTATTTTTGTTTTACTTTTTGGTTATGTTTTCTTTTATGTAGTTAATCATTATTTGATGTTTCTGGTATTTTGTAAGTGGTTGCCTGCAGTGTTTGCTGTGTAGCCTGATTTTTGACCTAATTCTTTTAACATGATTTCGCGCACTTTATTTCCTTTTTATTTCTGATCTCAGCCCAACAAATAGAAAAAGTTACTAGCATTATTTCCATATTTTAATTAAAAATAATTTCCTTTGAAGGCCATATTTGGTTATAAAATTGACCTACATTAAGACAGCTATCTTCATCTTTTGAGTTTAATCTCTTGTCACATTACTAATATTAGGATGTGTTCCAGACAGATATAATTGCATAATGAGTTACGTAATAAATATATAAGATGTAGGCTATGTAATAGTTGACTTTGGAAATTGTGGTTGTGGGTACAAGAATGGGAATGAGAGTGTGGGAGTGTAGGGAGTGTAGTGAGAGTGCAAGTTTTACAGTGAAGGTAATTAGTAGTGTTAGTTGTATTATCAGTAGATGTGAATATCAGTGAAAGAAAGAGTGCTAGTGTGTATAAAGCAACCAGTACTCGTGGATGGGCATTGTAGGTAAGCGTGTAAGCAATTGTTACTAGGTAGTGAATGGTCCCATGTCAAATGTCAAATATAACACGAGGGGTCAAATGGCAATTATTAAACATAATACCATATGTCGAAACTTGTATGACGATTTATAGGTAAATTATTATATAATACTACAATGAACAAGGTAAATCATTATGTATTTTCGCAATTATTACTTACCTAATATTGTTTTTTATCTGACGAGGGAACATCCTATTACTCATATTAAACTTGTTGATAAATAATACATTTGTTGTGGTTACTCAAAGGATATGAAATAAAATATTAAAAAAAATTAATTAAAAATTAAAGACAAACATTTAAATATACCAACACATTTGTAATTAAGAAAATCCGAGATCTTGCAAAATGAACCGAATCCTTCGGTGCTACTTAGATCTGTTCTTATTTAGTCTAATTTAGACAAAGCCAATTGAATGCAATTTGCATTTTGAAAAGATATAATTTTTTCTGATTTATCATGTTTTTTAGATAAATAAAATATTTTACATACTAATGTGTTTTTATAAACATTACAAGCTTTGTGATATCCAGTGCAAATCCCAATAGTAGACTAGTTTCGAGCTTTTGGCTCTCATCAGTGCTATGCAGGAGACACGAAGATTTCTCTTCGCGACAGATAAGTATACAATATTGCTGATTCAACTCTATTGCATACTTTCCCTTTCATTATAGGCTTTACTTTCAGTAACTTTTGGTAAAAAAATAAAAAGAGAACATAATTTTTAATTTAATTGAATTTACCTGATTTCACCGAACACGCTTCCTTCTTTTAAAGTTGCGAAAACTATACTATTATTTGGACCACCGACCACTTCTACTTGTCCAGTCATAACAATGTACATTTCTGTTCCAATCTCGCCCTAAATATTTAAAATTATGAATTATGACAATGCAAAATTATCGTAGCGTTTCAAGTTGGTAATAATTTTGAAATTCTTTCGTTTGATAAACGTATAACAATATTTCAATGGGAGTACATGTTAATATATATAATATATATATACCCAACATTATCTGTTTATATGTTTATTCTATGATTCTTGAACGCTCAATTTATTTTTCAGTAATATTTTATTCATTTAGGTTACTTAATGTTATAAGTAACTTAAATGAATAAATAAATAATAATAATTAATTTTTATTATATTATATTATTGTATTCTATATTAAACCCATAACAATATAGGTATATGAGGCCACATTGAACAGTTAAAATCAATAGCTTTTTAACACTGTCAACTTTCTTGACTCTCAATAATTTGTGGGCGAATGCTACCAAACATAGACATGCCAAACAACCCTTAAAAACGCATTTTTTCAGGGAAAATTGGCTTGAAAATATTTCTACATATTTTTTTGTATATGTCGTTAAAACCTTTAATACGAATATCTGTATAATTTGGGTGTATTTTGTTTAAAATTTCGGAAGTTGCTTTTGAGGACCAAATTTTACGATGGGATGCCGACTCCTGATGCAATTTTCAGTAGTGCAATGTATAGATGGAATTTAAATATAAATCCAGTTTAAAATGTTCAAAAAGGTCATACGTGCGTTTTGACCCAGAACATAATTTTTCTCTTAATTTACAACTTATGACGTAATTTTAGTAGTACAATGCATAGATGGAATTTAAAATCAAGTATAATAGCATTTTAAAGCTTTGAAAAATATTAATGCGTTGCGTCATACGCGCGTTTTTGGTTTTCGAACACACTGATTCGAACGCATGCAATAAGATTCACTTGAAGAACTTGCGATTTTTAAAAAAAGGGCGCCGTTGGCGACGGGAGAAAATCTAGTTATATATTAATGTGTCAGTCAATGTAAATGACTGTTGTCATGAATAAGGTTTTATCATACGAATGAAGTCTTTTGATTGATTACTTTACTTATTTCACCTTGTCTTTACACTTTTATCCTTTTACTTCAATTACAAAACCAAATTTTTAAAAATTAATTTCTTAATATTTAATTTCCCGCCTAAAAACGATCAAAATGTGATGTTTAGAGCTGTATGATTTAATAGTAATATTTACATTGCCCTAAACGTTTCACTATTTTACGATAAAAATATTTTACTCTCGCTCTCAACAATTCTCGCCTATGTCTCGCTGGATTAGTCACTAATGATGTGTAACATTTGTTTAAATATTATCATAATAAAAATACAATTCTCAATGCAAAATATACCTTTTTACAAATGAAATCATTTGGCAAAAATAGCACTGGTCTCAGTTTCAGAATCAAATCGGACAGCAAGGTTCTTTCACAATCCTTAATTAAAAATTGGCTAATTTATTTAAAAATTTTTAAATGCTTACTTGAAAAAGGGATACCTTGCTCAATGTATTGAAATGTGTGTGAATAGCAAGATCGGACTTCAACTTGGTGGGCAGACTCTCAATTAGACTATTTTCATCTGAACATATAATAGGAGTAATAATAATAATAATTACTCAAATAAACTCTGTAAAGATTTTATTAATAAAAATCGCCATTCGTCATCTTTTTCACTATATATTTCGATAGCATCACTATCATCATCAGGTTACCTACATTCACGACGGATTGATAATATATAAACAAATTATAAAATATATAAATTTTAAATTATAAATAAAAATAACATAACTATTATTAATATATATATATATATATATATATATATATATATATATATATATATATATATATATATATATATATATATATATATATATATATATATATATATATACATCAACATACAAAATCTTAATTAAAAACATTCAACACACAAGTAGTCACTGCATTCTGCACATTGATTTTAGGATTAAAAGTTCTTATCACTAATGCTTCACATATCATACGCTCAAAACAATTATCAAAATTTTTTGATAAGATTTTAAAATCAGACATTCCTAATTCTCTCATACAGACTTTATTGTCATCCTGAATATTGGACACTCCCTTCGGTCGACAGTGTTCTTGAACTCGAGTACATAGATGACGGGAAGTATCTCCAATGTATGTGGCATTATACCCATTACATGTGAATTGATAAACGAGATCCGAACAGAATCCAACCGGCTTTTGAGATTTACTAACAAACATACTACGTACTTTGCACGATTTTGAAACAGTTCAATAATTCAATGTACCCAACTGTTTAACAATCTTTCTTTTGAAATCTTTATATCCTTTAGAATACGGCAATACCATCGTATATTTTGGCTAATCTTGTTTGTTAGTATAAATATTCATATTCACTACATCATTCGACATATCAGTCAATTTACATCCATTCATACTACGATCCTTAGCATTACTTATACATTTATCAACAGTCTCTTTCAACGTTAACAATAAAAACCGTTTGGAGTAGCCATTCTTCACCAGTAATTCAATTAATTTATCTACACTTTTTACTGAATTTTAAAAGTGGAAGATAAGCACCATGATCGATAAACCAATCGTTTCACCATGTTTCTTTTATATTTAAATTCACAAAAACTCTCTGGGTAGTATAGAGGCCGGTATCTGTTGGTTATCTGTAAATTTCTGTCTCATATTGTTCTCATATTGTCTCATAGTGATGCTATCGAAATATATAGTGAAAAAGATGTACGAATGGCGATTTTTAATAATAATAATAATAATAATAAACAATATTCTATAAATATGGTTAGATCATAATCAACAATATTCATATTATAAATTGTCCATACATTATTTGTAGGTATAATATAAACTTTCACTATTATTTCGTGAGTATCAAAATAACATCGATATATTACTGATATATTCCAGCTCTCTTTTTAATAAATTCAATTGAAAAAATAATCAGTGGTGAAATTGAAAAAAAATTCTTATAATATTATTATTATTATTATTATTATTATTATTATTATTATAAATTCACCTAATGTTTTGTGATGTTCCCAGTTATAATCGAACCACGTTATGACTTTTTTAATCATAGATTCCGATAAATTTAGATTTTTCATATACAAAATTGTCGTATCCATTTTCTTTCTATAATTTGTTTGATTAGCATTTGCTGCGTCGAAAATATCTCTTATCTAAAATTTTAATTAATATTTATTAATTATAAATTTGAATAAAATACACATTTGAAATTGTATTTACAATTTTTTTTTATTTTTTTCTTCAAAATAATTCATAATTAAATTTTTAATTAAAATTTTTATCTAACTTATTCATTATTATTTAATAATTATTTTTTGAATTAAAAATTTTGCTTTTATATTTTTACTCAATTTAAAGAAGTAAATTGAATCTTCTGCATGTTTAATCACAACGCAATTTTTTTATAACAATTGAATTTTTCAGTTTTTTTAATAGTTTTGAAAACATTAACAAAATAAAAGTGAAAATAAAACAAATAACCTGTCCTATTAGTACAGCAAATACAAATATTCCCGACAACCAGTAAACATTCATGAAACAATATTCAGCATAGATAGTTGGAGAGGGGTTGTTCCCAATGGAGGTGGCCGTTTTCATAGCCCAATAAAAACAATAAATGTACCTATTAAATAAAATTTCAAATAAAATCCACCCAGTTATCTTAATTTCAAGATTTTACATTTTGCTTTTGTGGATTTACCTTTGATAAAGATTTTAATTATGAATTTATTTCATTAAAAAATTTATTAAATTGTAAATTTCCATAATTATTAAAATATTATTAAATTAATTTAAATTATAAATAATATTTTTTTCAGAAATTTTTTAAATATTCATTGGGTCGGGTCTGAATGACACAAACATTATTAATAAACTCATATTGTATTTTTAATTATTAATCTGATAAAAAATGTTTCTAAATATTTTATTTTATTTTTATTTCCGATGTCTCGATTTTGAATCACGAACATCGTAAGTGTTTTTGAATACTTTGAAATGGCCTCCTATCCAAGGTGTTTGGTGACCCCTGCATTGGGGGATTCTATATCATATAAGATATTTAACATGATGTATGAAATGGGAATGAATGAAATCAAAATCACTTTCTTTGCAGATTTTTTGCATGTATCATTTTTTATTTAAAAAACGAATTTTTTAAAAATATGTCAAATTCAATAAAATTTTGAAGTTTTTCAATTTTTTCGTAGTTCAAAAATTTGATAATAATCAATGAACCTAAACCTTAACCCTGTCTTTTTGCCGTTAATAAAACTTATAAATCTTTGAAGTTTCACATTTTTTGTCAATTTGACATTTTTCTGAATTTTTCAATAAAACTAAATAATTACAAATTATTTTACCATTGATAGAAAAAGATAAAATTGACTATGAATCACTAAAGATCAAAAAGATAATTTTAGATCAAAATCATTTGAAAAAGGCTTTCAAAATATCAAAAAAACATCGATATCTTTACTGATTCATCGTCAAGTTTTTTTATAAATACAATGTCAATTGAAAGGAAATCAGAGTAGAAAATCGAAATTAGTTCCAATATATATACCAAAGTTCAAAATATATTTCTAACTTACGCGGAATATTGGTCAGGAGCTGGAGAAAAAACGAAACTGTCACTATTGAAACCGATGAGTTTGGAAAATAAATAATAACCACAGGCCTCAAAATGAATTAAATAAATTATGTATGACATCGTTTTGACGAATCTCACAATATGGCCGGATTTGACAACATGATCAAGGACATCAAATAATTCAAAAAATGTCTGAAACTATAAATCAGTATATGTGCTCCATATAAAATCAACGTGATTTTTTAAATATAAAAACTAATTCTCAATTAGAGAGTATCATGAACTTTCCAACCCTGATCTGTTTTTATTTACAAGTTTTATCTTCATTTCTAGCCCATATATCGATATCTTGTTGGTTATTCAATAATTATCTATATTTAAACATTATGAAGAGTAACAACAGTGGGGTAACATGGGTACCCGGGAACAAGGACATATGACGTCATACCCCGGGGAGGGTTAATTTAATTAAAAAAATATTAATGAGTTTAAGTTAAATAAGGTGAAGAAGAGTGAAAATATTCTCAAGAATCCATTCGTTGACTTAGTATATAGAAGTACTTCGGTGGGATCTCAGATATATCTCTTATTAATTGAGGAAGGTAATATTTATTTTAATCATTAAAATATTAATTAAATTTTAGAATTAAATAATCATTATTTGGCTGTAACTAATTTCGACCGACGGCTCAATTACAGAGATAGAGTAGAAGGAGTCAGAATCCAATCACATTGGTGTCATACATATCTTCACGGGTTTCAAAAACGTCTTGCTTTTGAAAGACATATAGGTCTTTGTAAGAAGAATGTAGAGCGGACGACTCTATACTCAATGCCAGAATATAAATATATCGAATTTAAAGACTGGAGTAAAACTATAAAACAGCAGTTTGTAGTCTACGGGGACTTTGAATCAATATTACCTTTTGATGACAAGCACTTCCAAAAACATGAGCCGATTGCACCTGAATTTGTGCTTCTTCATCAAGGTTATCCAATTCGAAATGAAACATTTGTTGAGGAAAACTGTATCATTCAGTTAATACAAGCATTTGGGGATATAGCTACAGACATAGTTTTTCTGTGGTATACAATTAATGGATCAAAGGAAATGATGGAACTAACTTGGGAACAGCAGGAAGAATTTACGAACCAAACTCATTGCCACCTTTGTAAAAAGATTATCAATATACCTGTTCGAGATCATGATCATTTTACAGGTCGATATCTCGGAGCAGCATGTCAAGATTGTAATTTGGCTAGAAGAATCAATCCGTCTTTACCTGTTGTATTTCACAACCTCGGAGGATATGACATTCATCACATATTAAAATATGCAATTGGAAAATTCCCAGATTGGAATTTAATTGTTATTCCTCAATCAACAGAAAAGTTTGTCACACTTACAGCGCCATCAAAAGGTAGAAGAATTAGATTCATTGATTCTTTACAATTTTTAAATAACAGCTTTGCAAATTTATCAACAAACTTGACATGTCTTCCACTGACATCAAATGTTTTCGAATCACAGATGATGACTTGTAAAACCAATTTTCCTTATGATATGGCTACGTCAATGGATGTTTTACAGTCAGTAACAGAATTACCGCCAATTTGGGAAGGAGTTAGTCGAAGATTACATACATGCAAATCGAATCTGGCAATAATACAACTGCGAGACACTGCTAGATTACGTGCTAGTATTACATGCTAGAGATTCGGTATATCACGAGTAAGCAATCGAATTTATAGCAATATGCCAACAAACCGAGGTCCCAATATTTCTCTAGTTTTGGCAATATCCAAAGATAAGCCAATCCATTCACAAATTATTATTGGCTCTTTTAAAAGGAATCATATCAGTCATTTATAACCGAATTGACTGTGAAACGATGGCTCTGTATTAATTTTGATCCACGATAATGCATCCATTCACAATAATATATCTTCATTAAATAATCAAATTGAAAAGTTGCCTCCATATAGTGCATTTTGAACCCCATCGAAAGTGTGTTCAGCAAAATTTAAAATGGAGTAAGGACTAAAGTTTCTTCAGCTGATGGATTACTTTCAATGACAGATTTACTGCAATATCTCATGCAGTTAACGACGAACTTCGAAAACCAAATCATAGTAATTTGAATAATCATATTAAAAGATCATTTCATAAATGCTTGAAGAAACTGGATATTTTAGGTGAACTGTGAAAAATTTAATGTATATTTAAATAAATAAATATTTTACTTCTTTTTTCATTATTTTAACATAAAAAGTTAAATTATAACTAAAACCAAAACAAAGCTCAATTGACATTGCTAAATCAATGTCTCATTATTCAATTGCGCTTTGGTGTATAAAAATTTAAGTCTATTTCCAACCTTTAAACGTTTTAAAAATGAATATTTAAACAACAATTTACAAACAACGGTTCAAGATTATTGAAGATATTTAAATATTTAAAAATAATTAATATTAAAATTTCAAAAGTGAAATATTTCATATTTAAACAGTTTTTACCTTAAATAACCTGGTGAGTCTGAGTGCCGCTTTGTGATTTTTAAGGATTAAAACAAACAAATCTGTCGGAATAATGGACAAAATATTCATCTAAAAGTATCATCATAAGATTAAAAAAAAAATTAAAATTGATAATATACTTTGAATTTTGATCCTTTGACGTAATTGATCGCGCACATTTTATGATTGATCTGAAAATTGAATTTTTTAATTGAATAAAATTTAATATTTCAAAACATTTTGAAAAAATTTTACCAGACCAGGCGAAAATTACAAAGCACGTATTAACATAAAATATTTTGTGTTAGTCAAAGTTTTCAACTAATATATTTATTGTTGTTTTTTCTATTAAACTGTAAACATTATTGTTTATATATAGTATTTCCCTTATATTGACTTGGTCGTCTACAACAGGCCTGCCCAACCCAAATCGTCTCATGGGCCAATATTATGATATTTATTTTCTTTGATTGGCCGTTCTAAATTGGTGGAGCGATTTGTCTGGTTAATTCCGTTTACGAACGAGACTCTAACCTGCTAAATAGTGCATTTGTGTTCTAACGCAAATGCTGACTTATTGGAGGAATAAATAGCGCTTAATTAAATGAAATTGAGCAATAACAGGTCTGTGATGCCCTTAGATGTCCGGGGCCGCACGCGAGCTACAATGGCAGTAACATGGAGTTTAATTCCTAGTTAGAAATAACTTAATATTATTACAGGTACCCATAATTTCCTCATAACATACTAAAAACAATTACTTCTATTATGCCATTGTTAAGATATTGCAAACGATGTTGAAATAGCAGAATATCGAGAATATAAATTGTATCTGCCACATAGTCAAAGGTATTCCAAAGTTTTTCATACGGATAGTTGTAAATTTCAAAACATTCACGCAAAGGAATCGTGAGAAAGTTATACATAACCGCCACAGAGCTAACAAGTAGCCACATTAGATAGTACCTGTCTAGAATTTCGATTAATATCTTTAATTTCAAAATAAAAATTAACTCCGAGACTCGAAAGTGTCAAGAAATACCGTTTTAAATGTAGGCAACTTAACGGAACAAATTCTTTTATTAACTGATAATTTAGAATAATATTCTTTATGTCATGATTTTATAAATTTTAAACCTTTCATTGAGGTATCATCTTCTAGAGGCGTTGATTCCAGCTTTTCATTTACCGGTGATTTTTTAATTTCATTTGTTTTAACAATGGAATCTTTATCGCAATTTTCTTTAGGAATTTCTAAAAATAATATTAATAATAATAATAATAATAATAATAATAATAATAATAATAATAATAATAATAATAATAATAATAATAATAATAATAATAATAATAATAATAATAATAATAATAATAATAATAATAATAATAATAATAATAATAATAATAATAATAATAATAATAATAATAATAATAATAATAATAATAAATATTAACTGTTTTCATCATCCGTTTCTGCAGCAATTGGGCAAATAATTTGAGATTTAACGCTTTCAGTTCTTTCAGAGAACTTTCGGTGAAGGTTACGCAACCGTTCGTTTATTTTTTGATTAATAAAAGATTCTCTACTATATTAGACATAATTTCTATAACATGTGCATATAAACCGCTTATTTTGAAAGTGGGACAAATCCATTTGACTATAGCAAACCTTTCTTTATTTTCTTGACATTTTCAATAGATATTATTGGAGAACAAATTTACATTATCTATAACAGCAAAACACAAAATTTGGGTGCTAGAGCTTATCCATATTTTTATAAATCCTTTAATATCTCATTATAAGAAAATACACTTGCCACACTTTCAAAATAGACGCTTCATATCTATTATGATAGCCATACTTCGTTGTCAGCTTCCGGTCTTTCGAGTTTTGAATTTTCGTTTGAGCATCTAAATAATCTAAATAAATTTTTTCTTTTTTTGAATATTCGCATTTCGGTTACGTTGAGTTTGTGCTGACAGTTTTGTAGCTCGAAATTAAATATATAAAATATAAATCAGAAGAATATAGGTCGATTTTGTTATTTGCTATTTCACCCTTTTTTACTGATCAGGTCGGTCACAAAAAATTTATAATTTTCAAAGTGAGTCCAGATTGCCGAAAGTTTGAGAATCCTTGGTCTGGGGCATAATAAGAAAGCCATAAAAACGATACAGTATTGTTGGTCATTGAATAAGAAAGCGAAATTGTATTGCAAAAAAAAATGTTTACTGAAAATGAAAATTAATTATCCTGGGCTTTGTTATTCTGAATAAGAACACGAGGAGTCAGGCAAGAGCTAGATTATCCCTAGGAAATTAACTTTGATATAAAACCAGATCCGAATATTTCACTGAATGATTTTCGAGCTTTAATTAATTAATTACAATTTAATTACATACAAAAAAAATAAAATAATATATTACATCTTAATTAAAGTAACTATTATAATAAATATAGTAAAATAAAATTTATTCAGCTATTCATGGTGGCTATAATATTAATTAAAAATATTTACAGTTTGGTTGCTACAAAATTTATTTCTATTTATAAATTTCAATTAGATTAATTAATAAAACAATAATAGGAAAATCAATAAGTAATTAACTTACTTAATCCATCATTTGTTTCATCCTTAAATTAAATAAGATAATCAAATAAAATTCTTATAAAATATAATTTAAATATAATGCAAAAGATAATCGAATGATTAAATAAATTGGCTCCCTAAACATAACCTAAACATAATTTAAGGCCCCTGAATTTAGAATTTAGGTGTAAAATCGGTTCTAGGTCAGAAAGCTAGAAAGCACTTTTAAAAAAAAACTGTTAAAGGTGAAAATAAAATAGAAATTAGTGTGAAACAATTCATAATAAACCCCAAAGTTTGACCAAGTTCTCGTCTGACACACATTACCGACTGCGTTCTTTACTGTAGTATCTATGACCTAGTATCTGCCACGAAGCAACCACGAATCACCATATCTAGTGGGATCAAAATATGTAAGTGGGAATCCAACTAATCTTATAAATAAGAGCGAAGATACAGTTGTTGTCATCAATGAAGCTCTTGTCGGGGTGATGATTAGATTCATTTGCTAAAACCCTCGATCAGCTTCACTTGAAGAAATTGGATTCTTCTAAGAGCAATTTGCAAAGGAAGAAATTTATCAGGAACACTTTTTT